>SPJY01008864.1:642747-772439 GCA_005191435.1 Raddia distichophylla
ATTATTTTTTTAATTTTGAATTAAATTAAAGCCAGTACAGTAAAAAATTCCGAGCACTTCACTAGCCAAGCCATAACACCCACGGTGCTTGCACATGGACCATGTGCTCACTCTTTCCAAGCCTATAGTGTTATAATCTTGAAAGCCCACGTGCTCGGGCCTTACACTTCAGCACATAGACTAACTAGCCCACTACTTTGCTTCCCACCTAGCCCCTGATCACATGCCACCTTCGGCCTTTAGCCTTCTCACCAAATTCCACAATCCTCTACTGACAACTATAAATGGAACCCCGCGCTTTGCGTTCCAACTATTAAGCATCCAACTGTTAAAGAACCACACTAGTAGGTCTAGTCGTGGTCTTCTAGATTAGACGAGCACCAGTAGAAGAAGATAACACACAAATGTAGAGGGGAAATTTCTTTATTGCTCTTTCATGGATCAGATATTACAATGGTGAAACCCCTCTATTATGCTCGTGGATTGCTTGGACTTTAGGCAAGGGACACAAGAGGTGGGACCCACCCGTGGGGGAAGCCGCGGCCGGCCAGAACGCGCGCCGCGGCCCGAGCACGAGCCGGGCCCCCACGGTGGTTCCTTAACACTCCCCTTGTACCTTGCCAGCGAGATGCATATGCCTCAAAACTCCATAAAAAACCCAGTGGAAAAAGTATTGGAGAAAAAGTACATAGCATGCGCTGTGTGCATGATTTGCCTCAATAAAAACCTTAGCGTGCGAAGCTATAGGAAAACTCACTAAAGGGAAAATAGTACAAATCACCCAACATTACTAATGATCTACAAGATCAACTTGGGTACTCTGGCTTCATGCCATAAGTTTTAATTCAAAATATGTGATGCATCTCCCCCTCATCTCAGCACTTCTCTAAGCCTCATGATTCCAATGCCTCTAAGGCATCTTTCAAAGCTAGATGCTGGTAGAGATTTTGTGAATAAATCAACCAAGTTTTCACAAGACTTTATGTGATGAACCCTGATTTCATTCAATTTATGCAATTCATGAGCATAATAAAACTTGGGGTCAATATGCTTGGTAAGATTACCTTTCACATATCCCATTTGCATTTATGCAATACAAGCAGCATTATCTTCATATATGATGGTAGGGGATTGTACAACATTCAAACTACATGACTTCATAATGTGGGCTACCATTCTTCTTAACCATGCACATTTCCGTGATGCTTCATACAAGGCGATCACTTCTGAGTGGTTAGTCGATGTGGTAATGATCGTCTGCTTGGACGACTTCCAGGACATGGCTGTCCCGCCACATAGAAAAACAAACCCAGTTTGTGACTTGCTAGTATGTGGGTCTGATAGGTACCCTGCATTGGCATAGCCTACAAGCGTCAAATCCTGGTTTTCCAGTAAAACAGGCCAAGATCTGTAGTTCCTCTGAGGTAACGGAAGACGTCCTTTATTCCCTTCCAATGCCGCATGGTGGGTTTTGCAGTATATCGAGCTAACAGATTTACGACGAATGCAATATCCGGCGCGTGCTGTTTGCAAGATACATAAGAGCACCTATTGCACTGGCATAGGGGACTTCCTGCCCAAGGACTTCCTCCCCCTCCTCTCTAGGATGAAAGGGGTCTTTATCTGCTTGTAAAGATCTCCCGATCATTGGAGTTTTCGATGCAAATGCGTTGTCATGACCAAACCTTTCTAATATCTTCTGGGTATAGGTAGATTGGTTGACAAGTATCCCCTGAGGGAGATGCTCGAGCTGCAAGCCTAAGAAAAATTTAGTTTTACCCAAATCTTTCATTTCAAATTCAGACTTTAAGAATGAACAGGCTTCTTCTACATCAGCCTTTGTCCCGATGATGTTCAAATCATCAACGCAAACCGAAATTATACAAAATCCATTCTGGGACCGTTGTATAAAGACGCAGGGACAATCTTCACTATTTGTACAGCTTTTCTTCAGGAGGCGATCACTTAGGTGATTATACCACATCCTCCTTGATTGCTTAAGCCCATATAATGCTTTCACTAAAAGAACACTATATAGGTTCCTATTCTCTCCCCCTCGATTGGGAATTGTTATACCTTCAGGTACCTTTATATAAATTTCTAAGTCCAGATTCCCATAAAGATATGCAGTCACAACATCCATGAGTTTCATGTCCAAATTTAAATTTACCGCCATTGAGATGAGATATATAAAGGTAATTCCACCCATGACAGGAGAGTAAGTTTCATCGTAATCAATGCCTGGTCTCTTGTACTTCGGGTATGCTGACTTCAGGTACTTCAGGTAATGATACATTTAAGTCTAGAAGGACCTCACTAGCAGGTTTCTTAACCAGCTCACCGAGTCTCAACCGGTTCCCCTTTCTTGTACGGGGCATTTTTGTGATAGGCTGTGTTAAGCCCTCCTTTGCCACTTTACCTGGGCGTCCCCGGGTACCATGGTTAGGAGAATCCAGTAATCTTGTTCTCTTCTGGGGCCTCATAACAGGACGAGGGGTACCAGGCGATTGCTAAGGTACTTCAACCCTCTCTGGTGCATTCCGTGCAGGGATATGCAACTTAATCACACCTTTATTATCACAAAAATGATTAGGTAATTCATTAGCTAATTTATTCAAGTCTATAATTTTTTTTGGACTTCTTCATTAGTTTCACTAGTGCGGGGGTCAAGTTCTGGGATGCCTGTAGATTCCTAGATAATTTCTCGACATTGTTCGGATAATGGCATAATCTCTCCCCCAATGACGGAAAATTATCCTTGTCAAAGATGCAATCTGTGAACCGAGCCGTATACAAATCTCCCGTCATAGGTTCCAAATATCAGATTATTGGGACTCTCTCATATCCGACATATATCCTAGACTTACGGAGCGGGCCCATTGCGGTGCACTGTGGTGGCGATATCGGTACATAAACCTGACAACCAAATTTCCTCAAATGCGAAATTCTCGGTATGACCTCTGTGCTAGTTGCATAGGAGAGTGGATGTTGTGGGCTGATGGTCTATAATTAATGAGAGCAGCTGCATGGAGAACTGCATGTCCCCAGCAAGTATTCGGTAAGCTAGATTTCAGGAGGATTGGTTAGGCAATGAACTTAATTATTTTAATCAATGCCTTTGCAAGTCCGTTCTGCGTATGAACGTGTGGTCTGAGTGCTCGGCTTGTATTCCCAAAGCAATGCAATATTCATCAAATGCCTTTGAAGTAAATTCTCTTGCATTATCCATTCTAATAGATTGGATATGGTGCTTAGGGAATACGTTTCTTAGTCAAATAATCTGTGTGATTTCTCGTAGAGAGTAAACTCACATTCTACCACTTCAAGGAAGCATCAATTAGCACCATAAAGTACCGAAATAGCCCTGACTGGGGCGTAATTGGATCACATATATCCCCTTGGATTTGTTCAAGAAATCCAGGGACCCCACCTCTAACTTTCAAGACCGATGGCCATGTTATTAATTCCCCGATGGCACAATAAGGACACACAAAATCTTCACGATTCGAGAAATTCTTAACACTAATGCCATGGCCCTGCAAATTATTCACAATGCTTCCCATCATTTGTAAACCAGAATGGCCAAGTCTACTATGCCAAAGGGAGAATAATTCAAAACTTCTAAAAGATGTTTTCAGGGATGTAAACACTACGGGTGTTCTAATATTAGGGTACAGTAATGCTTCATGCAAAAAACAAGTGTTGTACCATTAGGCAAGAGAATAGTCGCTCTCCCAGAGCCTACAATGTAGGTGTCGTGTCCTACAATTGTAGTAATACATCCAATATTCTTCGTGATAGACTGGAAGTATTTAGACTCTCTCAAAATGTTGTTCATAGTTCCACTATCAACAATGCAAATATCCTCCATATGGGCACTACACAAAATTCATATATAATTGCAATCAAGTAATGACACAAGGGGGTTTCATGCAAACCAAATTCATAATATTTCATAAAGGTTCAAACACACTGAATATTAAGGAACTTCAAGACCAATCACAAGAAAATAAAGATATGCTCTTGTAGAGCTTACAAATTGCAAACCATGCTATGATATGCTCTTATAAAGCAACCATAACTGCTAATACGACTTCAGGGTGCTAATGCACTAAATCGACTCAGTGCTGAACATAGCATTGACATCTGCATGGATGTTGGCATCATCAAATTCTTCAAACTTAACAGCATCAGCCGATGGGGGGCTCGGAGGCGGTGGTGGTAGTGCAAGTTGACTCATCTCTTCAACAAGGAGATCATCATCATCATAGGGATCAACATCTGCCTTTTCTCATTCAGAGTGAGTTTGTTATGGATCGGGTTTACTATCGCAAGAAGAAGAGGTTCCAGCCCGGCTTGGATCCAATTCCTGCCTTAGGAGAGGGCGCTGACCGTAAATAGAAGTTTCCTATTTTAGTTTTCTATTATTAGTAGGAGTCTGTGTCCTAGTCGGTCTTAGTTATTTCCTATTTTCATCTATTTCCATCCTTGTACGTGTGGGACTCTTTTATTATATAAAGAAGAAAACGGAGCCGCAACAGGCACGTTATGTTGCCTCCAAACAGAGTTTAGGCGCCGCCAGTCGAAAACTGGCAACTACTCGGCGGAGCCGAGCGGCACCGCCACAACTCTCTCGATTAGGGCAGCGTCCAGGGACGTGAGCCTTCGATAGAGAGAATCCACAACCGAGTTCAGCCAGGTGTGCTTCAATTTTTCCTTTCTTTCTTTTGGCCTGGTACGCGTCAATCACTTCGTGTGATTCACGATAAATTCTGGACCAATGTCCCCTAAAGCCACAGCAAAAGCACGTCTGGTTCTGTTCTCCATACTGCTTTTGGTTTGGTTTTCCCTCACCTTTATGGTCAGACCATGCTGCCCTTTCCCCATTCTTTCCCTTTTTATTTTTATTCCCAGGCTTCTTTATCTTGTAACTGTTAGCATTCACTTCTGTGCTAACAGGTTTACTAGATGGCTGGGAGATGAAGTTCTTTCGGAGAACATCATCATGCGTCTCATCAACCGACATAACGTCAATTAGCATACTGTACTCAGCATACTTGTTTTGACGATAATTAGTCTGGGCTGTCTCATAGCCATAGGTTTCTTATGTGTCCTGCATTAGGTCTGGGCTTTCTCCTCCCATCTCCCAGTGTTAGCACACAAATTTGAGAATATTACGTAGTCACCGCCATGAGAATCATCCACCTCAAGAATCCTCTCAAAGACACGTATCCCAAGATCAACGTCTCCATGACCTCCGCAAGCAGAAGGCAACGTCCTCCCTAAGATAGCAGTTGGCTTTATTGGAAGCTCATCAATGAACTTGTAGGCCCTTTCGAGTTGGCCTGACCGAGCTAGCAAATCAGTCACACAACCATAGTGTTTTATCCCTGGAATGATCCCATAATCTCTCATGCTATCGAAGTATTGGAGCCCTAAACTCACCATACCAGAATGGCTACAGGCATACAGCACACCAAGGAATGTAACATCATCGGGCTTTATCCCTTGCTCCTTCATCTCTTCGAACAGCGAAATGGCCTCTCTGCCATAGCCATGGTTAGCGTATGCCACGATCATCACAGACCAAGCTTGCTTATAGTGTGGTAAGAAACATACCACTTGCCAGCGTTAGTTTTGCTTGACCCTCGAGAAAAATTTGTAAATTGCTAATTGCGCGTGCTTAGTTATCTGCCTATTTATTTTTTGAGAAATTCTGGGGAACGGGATCCCGTCCGGGCGGGATCCGGACGGGATCACTCCCCACGCGCCACGTGTCTACCCCCCGTCCAGCTCCCTCTTCCCCGCGCGCGCCGTAGAGGAGGAGGAAGGAGGAAGAAGGAGGAGCCGACCTCGTCGTCGCCGCCGTCGACCTCGCCGTTGCCGCCGTCGACCTCGCCGCCGACTAAGGTTCGGGGTGGGTTCGGGTTTAGATTTGAGCCGGGGAAGGGGGCGGCATGGTGGTGGGTGGGGTTCGTCGGGGGCGGCGGCGGAGGCGGTGGTGGCGCCGCCGGAGCCGGGAGAGGAGATGAAGGCGGTCGGCAGGTGGTGGAGGGGGGACCGCCCCTCACCCCCTCGGGTTAGGGTGGGCAGCGGAGCGGCTGGCCCCGAGGGCACCGCTGGCCGGGGCGGAGAAAGGAGGCGGCGGGGGCGGCAGAGGTGCGCAGAGCACCACCGGGGCGGAGGAAGGAGGCGGCAGGAGAAGGGGAGCGGACGAGAGAGCAAGCGAGTGGCGGAGGAAGGAGGCTGTGGAGGAAGGGGGAGGCAGGGGGCGAATGAGGAGGAGAGCGAGCGACACTGGTGGGAACTGGGGCGAGGCGGAGAAAACGACGCGGGCGGGCGGAGTGAGTGGAGGCCGAGTGGGACACATGGCGGAGGGGAAACGATCCCGTCGAGCGGCGGGTGGGACGGGATCCCGTGACCCGTCCCCCAGTAGCCCTCAAAACAAATCCGATACTACGCGCACAGGCTTAACGATGTGCACGTTCCGAAATTTTCGCGCGGGCACGGCGCGTACGTCGGTACGTGGTTTCGGTCGACGAGCTTTTTGTACGAGCGTAATTTCTACATGCATGAAATTAGCTAGCTAGTTGATGCGTACTTCCATACGTAGTTTTTTGGCATGAAACTAGGTAGCTAGTTGTTCCACGGGTAGTTTTCAATTGATTTTTTTTTTTCAGAATTTTATGTCAATATCATATGACCTCCGTTTTATGAAAAAAATGTAGTTATTCTAAAATGAAGATTTAGCTCACTATTATTTTTCATAGTTTTCTATTTTTATTTATTGATTTTGAAAAATATTGGTATCGTAAACAAGTATCGTCGTGAAGCGCAGGGTATCAGGATGACTATTGGGGTATCGAGTTGGGGTGTTAAGGTCGATTTTATTAGGTCAAGTATTAGCGGTATCATTGAGTATCAGAAGTATCACCACATATCATGTTGAGTATCAGGGATGTCAGAGGGGTATCATCGTGCTTACTTTGAGCATCAGGGGGTATCAAGTCGGGGAGGGTATATATTACAT
Source organism: Raddia distichophylla (assembly GCA_005191435.1). NCBI lineage: Eukaryota > Viridiplantae > Streptophyta > Magnoliopsida > Poales > Poaceae > Raddia > Raddia distichophylla. The sequence continues at coordinate 649,778 of SPJY01008864.1, forward strand.
TGAGTATCGGGCAGGTTCAGGGTATCATTGAGCGTTAAGGAGCAACGTCTATAGGGTATCATTGATGTATCGGAAAAAGGCATCATAAGGATATCATATATCACAAAAAAAAAGTATCGGGTTTGGGTGTCATCGGTGGTGTCAGGTTGGTGGTATCGTCAAGTTTCATGGTATCATTGAGGTATCAAAAAAAGGTATCATAAGGGTATCATATATCACAAACAAAGTATCGGGTCTAGGTGTCTAGTATCGGTGGTATCAGGTTGGTGGTATCGTCAAGTTTCATGGTACCATTGAGGTATCGAAAAAAAGGTATCATAAGGGTATCATATATCACAAACAAAGTATCGGGTCTAGGTATCGAGTATCGGTGGTATTAGGTTGGTGGTATCGTCGAGTTTCATGGTATTATTGAGGTCAGAAAAGTGTTGGTAGGTATCATCAAGTATAACAAAAGTTTCATGGTATCAAGAATTAATTGAGTATAAAAAATAAATCAATATAACAACATAAATCGAACAAAATATAAAGTGTTGGTAGGTATCATCAAGTATCAAGTATAAAAATAATTTTTTTAATAAATAATAAGGTAAAATAAAACAAAAAAGCATGAAAAAAGCATGGTAATTTATATCTTGATTTTAGATGAATTATAGATTTTACTTTATATTAAAATGAATTTATATGAAATAGAAATAATTTATGAAGTTGGAAATGACTAAAAAGGAAACGTGCAATCAATTACAGTGCGTAAAAAAGGGCTTCCCCGCGAACGACTGCGTAAAAAAGCAAAACGACAAAAAAAAAAAGGCTTCCACCGCTGTCCCGCACGACGCGCATCACAACAATCCGACGGCCCGCGATTGTCCCGTCCGCCGCGCGCCGGGACGGGATCCTGTCACGAAGTATTTCACTTTTTTATAATAGGAATATATGGTTAGAAATAAATTCGTCAGTATTAATTTTTATTTGTCTTAACTCATGAGGGTTTATATAGTTGTCTTGGGTACTATGATGGTCAGAAGCATTGCATGCTTGCACCAAGCACAAATGGTACATTTTTTAGTCTTGTACTCTTGTTACATTTTCTACTCTGTGCCACTGGATGAGTGGGCTTGTCATGATCTTCAACTATACTGAATCTATAAGAACATGCTTGGATTCATTTGTAAAATCACGTTCTTTACTTCTTCTGAGATTTGGATCAGGCCCAAAAGCCTTTTGTGGTGGGTTGTAAACTAAATTTTGAATTCAACTGATTAGGGTACATTTGGAATGAAGTTATTACACTAGTTCTTTTGAGGAGGCTGTGTTAAACATAGGGATGGCTGTTGGGAGTGGGCAATTGCTCCTGGTGTTTCTCCATCACCCAGATATCAACATGCAGCTGTAAATTGCCAAATTTTGAGCCCTTGGTTTAATTTATCTGTTTAAATTTGAAATTGATCTCATATTCTTACTGTATTGTTTGTGTAATGGTATATTGTTGTTTCTGTGATTTTTAAATGAATTATACAGCATCCTTTTTTTGTAAAAAAAAATTGTAATTTCGTCGGCTTTGGCCAATGAAATTAACTGCCACGTCAGCAAACGCGCCACCTCCCCCGATTTCCTTTCGGCTGACGTGGTAGTTAATTTTGGACGACGAAATTATCGGCCACGTCAGCCCTCCGTCGGTGTTGCAAGCCGTCGGGATATTTATTCCGTCGGCCTATAAAACCGACGAAAGTAAAGTAATTTCGTCGGCAACCGACGAAAAGATGTTTATTTTCGTCTAGCACATTTCGTCGGGTTAATTTCGTCGGTTTGACCCCTATTTTCTTCGGTTTATGGCCGACGAAACTAAAACGGATTCCTGTAGTGATCACACGGCCATATTTAGGTATGTGAATACATGCTCAAGCTAAATGGTTACGGTTGAACATTTTATTTACACATGCGCGTGGATACTAATTACCTTTGACCAGTGCCTTTTCCTTTTCGGTAAATATGCATTTTTAACCATGCAACTATTCATGAGATTAATTTTGATTTGGATATGCTGTCTAACTCAGTTTATCCTTTCTAAGAGAAATGCCGATTACTATGCAGTTACGCGGACTGTGCTTAGTATATGGACACCGCCTCCTTTTGTATGCGCATCATATATTCATATGCCGACCATGCATGATATAGATCGGTATGACGGTATACATGCTGGAATAATGCCTTTTACTATGCAGCTGTAATGAATGTGCTTAGTATACATGAACCCTTCTATATGCGCAAGTCTTAATCATGCACATATCTATATGTCTTTAATATGTAATGGTTTGATCATTCTTCTAATCATGATGTTGATAAGCAGAGATTAATTTTGGGACTTTGCATTTGCATCGGCATTTTTTTATTGGCTATAATCGGACGCCATGTTTAAACCTTACCTGTTATATGCGCGTGTGTAAATTTTCGATTTGTACAACACATTGGTCGCTAATCCTCATGATTCATGATGCATGCAGTGCCAATTAACATCTTTTCTTTCTAATTATTTCTGATTCGGCTGTTCACGTATACAGGCCGGTCACCGGTGTGCTATATTAATTTACCGAGCTAATCATGCATGCCAGTAATTAAAGAACCTAGCTTTTCTTAATGCATAGATCGGACTTTTAGTAATGCAAATTTGTTTGACCTGTGACTCAAGTGACTAGTGCTGGGAGCTGGACCGTGCTGGGCCGGCACGGCCTGGGCCCGTCGTGCCTCGGGCCACTGTGTAACAGGCCGGCACGGTCCGGTCAACACTTCGGACCATGCCGGGCTAGCACGGACAGCCAAAAGCAAGGCCCGGCCCGGCCCAAAAGCACGGCGGGCCGTGATCGGGCTGGGCAGGCCCGAGCACGGCATGTCCGATAAAATGGAAAGATAAATATTTTTTATAAAGATGTACGTTGCTCAAATGAAAAGGTTGTCTACACGAAAAAGATGCGTCTCGAAATTCTCTAAAACTTTGGTGTAGAACTGAAATTCATCTGAGCAGCGGAAAACCTAAAAAAATGTGCATTACCGAAAAGTGTGATGTGGGTCCTAAAACAGAAAGCGCACTAAATAATTTTTATAATTTCATGCATTGCTCAAATGAAAAAGTTGTCTAAATGAAAAATATGTGTATATAAATTATGTACAACTTTGGTGTAGAACTTAAATTCATCTAAACAGCGGAATACCTCGAAAAATGTGAATTACCGAAAAGTGTGATGTGTGTCCTAAAACAGCCAGCGCACTAAATATTTTTTATAAATGCATGCATTGCTCAAATGAAAAAGTTGTCTACATGAAAAATATGAGTCTCAAAATTCTTTACAACTTTCATGTAGAACCAAAATTCATCCAAGTAACGAAAAACTAAGAAAAACATAAATTAGTGACTCATGCCTCAATTCGGACCGTGCCGGCCCAAATTACGGCCCGTATGCCGGGCGGCCCGTCCTGCCGGCCTCTCAGGCCCGGCGTGGCACGCCATTCAGGCTGGGCCGGCACGGCCCAAAACCTTTCGTGCCTAGCAAGTGCATGGCTGCTGGTAATGCTTTAGCATCTTTAGCTTCCATATATAGGCCCAAAACTAATCTCTTTTTTCTTTGCAAGCGTGCTTAGCAATGCTGACTACCATGTATGCAGCAATATATATGCACGCAAGGACGACTCCATTTTCTAACCGAATGCAGTGTAAGTGTACTCAATCGATCGAAGAACCCGCGTATATATGCAACATGCTTTTTGATGAGGCTTATAGCCTTTGATGTGAACCAAAAGAAAAGACACGTTAAGGTTAGAAGAGATGATTTAGCAAAAGAGGTGAAGAAAGTAAAAAGGAGGAGCAGATCATATGTCTCACCTTCTTACCTTCGTACGAGCGGACGTGCGCGCAGCAGTTGCTTGCTTCAATGGAGTGCGTCGTCGAGTCTTCTGGCAACCGCATGATATATGATTATATGCCCACCAATAACTTGCACTGTGGTGCGAAGTGCTTATCGCCTTGCATTATTTAATCGAGACCTCAAAGAACTAGCAACATGCAGCTCAACCCCAGATGGCTCACGTTCAGTCTGGTCGTCTATTTGGAACGCCCGGGTACCGGTAAAGGTTAAGGTCTTTGCTTGGAGATTGGCCAAAGATGAATTGCCTACTAATAAGTTCAAATACCACAGACACATCAAAGATAATGCAGACTGCACTATCTGCCAAACAAGTGCAGAGGATGGATTCCATGCTGTGGTTGCTTGTCCCAAACCGAGAGCTTTCCGGGATCAGCTGAGATCCGAATGACCGATCCCTGATGAGTCACAATTTGTCAACACTGGGGATGATTGGTTGCTTGTTTTACTGCAACATTTGAAGTTGGAACAAAGGGATATGGTGCTGTTGATGTTGTGGCGCGCCTGGTTCCTGCGAAATGATGCGGTTCATGCTATAGGAGACAAATCTGTACTGCAATCTGTCCAATACCTTTGCAACTTAAGGGATACACTGCTGTACGTCCGACAACAGCCGGCATCGATCAAAGGGAAGGAACCAGCTCTTCTGAGTTCTGCTGTTCAGAGTGGCAAAAGACCGACTTTCAACTCTGAAGACTGCCGTTGGTAGCCCCCTGATCGTGGATGGTGTAAGATTAATGTGGATGGTGCTTTCAATCCATCCGATGGTTCAGCGGGCATCGTGGTGATTATCAGAGATTGGACGAGCTCAACCCTGTTAACGTCCTGGCGCTCTTCGCCGCATCTCCGGAGGAAGTGGAACTCATTGCGTGCAAGGAGGGCATTCATCTTGCAGTAGAATGGGTTAAACAGGCGTGCATCGTTGAAACAGACTGCAGATCAGTTGCTATGGAGGTAAATTCACCAGGAAGTTTCCGATCTCGCTGGTTCTCTATTTTTGACGATATTCGAGGCATGAAGGAGTTACTACCGAATTGTCAGTTTCGACATGTCGGCAGAGGATGCAATAGGGTAGCTCATGAGCTTGCTCAGCTAGCTAGGGTGTCGGGTCAATCGGCGGTTTGGCATTTTGATTATCCCTCTTGTATTAAGGACTCGGTCCTTGCTAATTGTAAATCTTATGCTTAATCAATAAAGTGCATCCTTCCCTCGCAAAAAAAAAATAAAATAACTTGCGCTGTGATTAACCGCGCCACTGTAGTTAACCGCTCGCGTGGCCAACCAGGGCGATGCAGATCGATCGTGCATCACGTTGGAGCGTTTTTTTTTTTTTTTACTGAGCCGCATCATTCACGCACTTGTCAAGGCCGGGTGATTATGAACTGGTGGACGTGATTGGGCTGGCTCTGCATTAGCTTGGGTATAATTAGCCTTTTAACTATCATTGAATTGACTTAGCTAATCAATTGGGCTGGCTAGTTAATCCATGCGTCCTGCATGAATTTTTTACTGTACTGGCTTTAATTTAATTCAAAATTTAAAAAATAATTTTCCGTTTAAATTAATTAAAAAAATAGCCTCCCGACGCCCGATGGTAGGGCGTTAATTTTGAAACGCCGAAGACGGGCGACTAATTATAAAACGCCCGCCCATTAGGCGATATTTAAATAGCGCCCGTCCAGGGAGCGGTATTTAAATATCGCCCGTCCAGTGGGCGCTTCATATTAGCCGCCCATCCAGCGGGCGTTTATATTGGTCGCCCATCCAGCGGGCGCTTTATATGTCAGTGGCCCCCCTCCTGGCATCGGATTCTCTTATCGTTTTTTGTCTGCAGTGTTTTTTCCATCGGATTCGTAACCACTGCCATCAATTCCTGCCTGCCACTGCCATCGGATTCCTGGCCATCAATTCCTGACCACTACCATAAAGTGTGCCTGCTATCGCTTCATGCCTGCCACTCTTGGGATTCGTGCAGGCCCACACTGCTGCCATCAATACCTGGCTGCAACTACATATTTGTCGTAACGCATTTTGATAATAAATTGCTAATTAGGGATGAATTAATTAGATGTTTTTTGATAATTTAATTGACACACGCTCGGCTATAAAATGGGGAGCAGCAGGCAAGGTATTCAGACGAGCAGAGTGTTGGGAAGCACTTTAGTTTAGAAACAACCTCTGTCCACGAGTGGAGTGACATGGAGTTCCCATCGCCACCAAGGGAGTCTGTTCATCAATCTGTCCCGAGAGATGTTCAGCCGCCTATGTGTCTCTGCGGCAGTATTTGCGTTTTGAGACAGTCCCAAGACATGGGCTATACTTACGGGAGAAGGTATTGGAAGTGCGTAAACTATGCGTACGACCGAACACCCGAGATGGAGAGGAGAGTAAAGTACCCTGTAAGTAACTTCTTACTTCTATGTTTTTTAAGGAACATATAGACACAAAAGCTAACTTCAATTTTATTAGCCTCCATTGTGCGAGTTTGTCCAATATTTGGACGCGGAGCAAACTCCCAAGGAGCGGGAAATGCAAAGAGAGGTGACGAGACGCCGTGCTATGGCCGAGGAACGGTGGCAAGACGCCCTCAGGGAAGAAAGAAACAAGGTTGCGAGAGAGGAGTTTCAAGCACAGCACGAAGCAGACCGGCAGCGGTAGTTGAATGAGCGGGAGGCCGACCGTGCCAAAAAGCGCGAGAGGGCTGCTAGAGCTAGGGAAGCAGGACCTAGCGCGTTTGCGAAGGGGAAATACCCCCGCTGTACCCAGTAGAATGATTATCGTGTGGAACAACTATGTTATGAAATCTTCTAAGGCATGTAGGTTTAGTTATGATGTGCTAATATGATAAATTGTTTTATGCTTCATAGTAGCGGTGCTAACAACACACAAAAGGTATGGACTAACAAAGATCCTACGCACGACCCCTCTTAGGCTTCACGCCCCCAACAGAACCATCATCTCGAGGCTTGCGCGCACGTCCGAGCTGTGTAGAGGGAAAAGTGAAGCGGTCCGGGGCCCCGACGTCCCGCTGCGGTCGAGGCTGTGGGTAGCTTTTGCCTCTTTGTGATGTCACATCTGTTCAACCCTATTGCTACTCATGCTGTCACGTCGATTTCGGCTGCAGTGTCCACTGACGGAGAGAGATAGGACACACGGAATAACATGTTTGCACCGACGGAGAGAGAAGGGGGTGGGATTAACAACCGTTTGGAGAACCATGCGTGGAGAACCATGACTGGAGATTCTCGAGATCTGTCGTCATTTTGTAAAGCAGAGAGACAATGCTGACGTGACTGGTCAATTTCATGAATAGTAAACGTGAATTATTGCCGTAAAAATTATTTAACATACATCGCTTCGAACCGTGCCAGTGTGGTACCCCCTTCCATTTATAAATATCGTACCTCCGTAAGCTTCGAACCGCAGAAACTCAACTACACCATGGCAAGCTGGGGTCCTTCCTCACGCCCTTTCATTCCTGATACTTGGTGGGAGTCATTTGGCCCAGGGGAGCATGCTCGTCCGCCTGCATCTGACATGCGTGTGTTAGATTACAACGACTGAAGAGATGGCCCAGCCCTCCTGAGAGATCGAAGTTGTGCTTCAATTTGGCTATGGTCGAAATGCCAGTGTGGTAACCCTGCCGTTGTGCAGTGGTTCGACTAGTCCATAAAGGCTTCACCGATCGTAGATTATACCGGTGCCCTGACTACAACGTAAGTATCGTTCTTATTTTCTCTCATAGATCTCGTGCTTCACTAAGTGTATCAATTGAACCCACAGATTCCAGATGTTACCTGTGGATGGACTATGTTGATGGATGACCCTTACCCGAACGCCACATATTTTTACATCGCAAGCCTTCACGCAAAGATAGATCGCTTGAAGAGCAGGCTCCGTGCACTACAGTCATCTGCACAGTAAACAATTCAACAGCGTCCTCAGAGGCGTCGCCAGCAGCCGATGGCGAACGCGGAGCCGTCAAACCGTATGGTTCTCGATCAACACTACATCCCAACTCGTGTTTGTAGTGACACCTCATGCCTCTGTAGATGCCATTACCCCACCACACCGAACGCAGAAGTTCTCTGGCGAAGATCGGTCATGCAACAACAATATCCATGGTATTTTGACACAACGTGGGAAGCGACTTCTCAATGTTCAGCGACGTGGTGTTCATGTGAATGCCACAACCCTTTTACACGGCCATGGCTATGCACGTAAAATAGTAGGTATTGCAAGGGTGACGACCTTATGCTGTAATTGTTGTATCATTGATGTTCATGCGACTTGTTACGTATTAGTTCTATAAGTTCAATTGCGATGTATTTTTTGATAATAGGAAAAATCGAAGGCATTTTAGACGTTGCGCTGCGCTGCGCTACCGGGTACGAGGGACGCTACGCCGTCGAGCGTTAAACATTGCAGGGTACAGTCGAGCGTGGGCAAAATAACATAAACAAAATAATAACAACATGATATGAAAGTGACATAGTAGCGGTTCTAACAACACACAAAAGCTATGGACTAACAAAGATCCTACGCACGCCCTCTCTTAGGCTTCACGCCCATAACAGAACCATCAGCTCGAGGCTTGCGCGCACGTCCGAGCTGTGTAGAGGGAAAAGTGAAGCGGTCCGGAGCCCCAACGCCCCGCTGCGGTCGGGGCTGTGGCTCCGGCGTCGCATGCTCTTGCTGCGACTGCTGCGAGGCGACAGGGGGTGCCTCAGACAACTGTGACGGCCCTATCTCCTGGTGACTCCCGAAGAAGTAGTCCGAGAAATCCGCTGGGAAAGGACTGCTCTGGTACACCGATGGCTCGACGAGAGGGCTGTAATGCATCTCGGTGCCTGCCTCTGGGCTGTCCCAAGTCGAGGTGTACGTAGGATCTGCAATGTGTTTATTTGTAAGCATCATCACATATGCGACTATCGGAAATGAAAACAGGAGAACTAACCATCAAATGTGGGCGCAGGAGGTGGCCTCAACGACCCATGAAACGTAGAGGCCGCCTGAGTGGACGACCCGGGCATGTCGACAATAGGACGGACTAGGCCGCGAAACCCACCCGATGTACCGGGCGCGTCGTGCCGGGGCCGAAAAGATGCCTGGAAACCTCCGGACGACCCGGGCATGTCCTGAGGGGGCCGAAATGACCCCTGAAAGCCTCCGGACGACCCGGGCACGTCCTGAGGGAGCCGGAAAGACCCCTGGAAGGCAACCGATGCCACTGCGACACTCGGTACTGGAGCATGTGGACGCTGGCTGACTGCACGCGACGTATATTTCATTATTATGATTCATATGTGCGTGTTGAAGGAAAAAATATTTCATTATTATGATTCATATGTCCACTGAAAGTCGTGGTCCTGCAGCTCGTCCAGCATTCGGACGTAGTCCGGGTAGTCCCTGTGGGGTGTGATGTGAGCCCACGTCGGCTGCAAAATTGGTAAAATTATCAAATTACAGAATATCAATAAGATAGGATGACAAATCGAGAGTGTGGTTATTTCATTACGCGTCGGCGAAACCACAAGAACGCCATCGTAGGTCTATCCTCCTCGGTCTCGTGGTAGTAAACGGCGCCGTACACACTGTGATCCATAAGAGGTCGACCCACGACGATCCTCTCATACGACCACAACTGAAGTAGCAGTGGACAGCCTGTGATCAACGGCTCCGCCTCCTCCGTCTTGTAGACGCAGTCGCACAGCCCCCTGTAGGTAGCTGCAAGCACCGCAGAGGCCCAACTGTAGGCAGGTACCTGGTCTCCCTGAGAGTCGGCGATCGACTGGGCGTACGGAAGCAGAACCTTGTCCACCGCATTCCCAGACGTGTTGCAAAACAACACGTACCCGAACAGCCAAAGCAGGTAAGTTTCGAGGTGTCTAGACACCGTAGCCTCGTCTGCCTCCGGGTGGATGGTCTCCGCCTGTTAAAAAGTTTAAAAAGGTATTATGCATTACTTCATTTGGTTACAAAAAATATCATTTCAATTTTTCTTACCGTAAACTGCAGTATCCACCTCTTCGTTGGCCCATGCGTCTCCGAATTTGGAATGGGACTGTAGTTCGGGGAACCCGACTGCTGCTGGATATTGGCGAACCGGGCCATCAGCTCAGCCCACCAAAGTGGCGACACATCCACAGCCACCACTGGGTCACCCGCACAGGGAAATCCTAGTATATAGGACACATCCTGTAGGGTGGGGGCGACCTCACCATAGGGCAGGTGGAAGGTGTGGGTCTCTGGCCTCCACCGGTCGATGAGAGCTACAAGCAGGGACCTGTCGAAGCAGAACCGCGTCTCCTGAAGCCGACGCGGAAGGGCCTGTCGCTCCTCGAGGCAGTCGTCTCCAGCATCCGGCACACTGGGAGCAAGCCGGCAAGCCGTAACCTGCATGTCCATAATAAATAAGATATCGTAATCTTTCATTAAGAAATATACAATTTTTTTATCCTCACCTATTAACCCAGCGGGCGTCGACAGTCAGCAGCTCCTTCGGTACTCTAGGACGAAAGGCTGGGAGCAGACGTCCCTCAATGGCACTCCTGCGCGACCGATCCCTTAGGTCCACAGAGGGATCCAAAAGACGATCGGCCTGCTGTCCACCTCGTATAACTTCGTATAATGTATGCTATACGAAGTTATTACGCATTCATCGCTTCTAACCATGCCACGTACGGATCAGTGTAAAAAGAAATTACGAGTAACATAAATATTAATATAGCAAAAGATTCATCATCGTGTATAGTATATGTCTGCGACGGATAGCATTATTACAATACATGGTACGAAGTACAAGTAAAATGTTATGTCGTTAGTACATGACATCCATGAATATAAATATTACAACTTTCGCCGCATTACATTACATGTCCAGTCAACGGAAAGGACGTCGACCATCGTGTGCTGACCCTGAAGGTCCAGCCTCCAAATCGTACATTCCACCACTGGGATTGTTACAGTTTTGGTATGTGTGGCCAACCTCATTGCACCTGCTGCATATCTTCACGGGACGCCCTGCCTCCGACTGATCCATGTCATTTCGAATACGTCGATGCACTCGGCGTCCTAAGTTGCATTTCAGCATGTTTCTATCCGGAACATGCCTACAATTTGGTCCCGGTGGATCAGTGAATCACCCGTACATACCGTATCCATATATCTCGGCATGCCAAATGTGCAGTATAGCTTCCTTCCTGTAATACTGAGAAACATAATTGTAGCTTGACTGATTTGTCATCGATGCCATTGCAAGTACATGAGAGCAAGGTTTATGTAACAGTTTGGGCTTACGACATGAGCACTTGCATTGCTCATCAGCAAGAATACACTCCTGTCTATTCTTCTGACGTTTGCGCCCAAGACGAGCCCTATCCATGCAGCGAACTTCATACCTCAACTCGTTTGTACCCATTGCTTGATGTGAGTGTAGCTGTGCCTTTTTAACCTTTTCAAAAATGTACTTTGTGACAACCCCAGAAAAAAAACAACCGATTGTCAGACATGGCAATTGAGGCTGCTCGATACCGGTCCATGAAATATTTGCATGTTCGGTGCAGAATCCCTTCGATAATTGCTACGAGCGGCAGTGCCCTGATCCCTCTCATAACCTAGTTGTATACCTCCGTCAAGTTTGTCGTCATGATTCCGTATCTACGGCCTTCTGAATCATACAACAATGCCCACTTCTCTTTCGGACAGTCTCCAATCCATTCTGAAAAGTTTGTAATTCTTCTGTTCTTCACGTTCCCAGCCTTCCTGGTATGCTTCGTGGTCAGCTCGTCCAACGTCTGCCAAAGCCGATTGAACTTACGCTGCTGATTTTGCTTACACAACCGATTAAACAGATTCATTGAGTGCTTACTCTTGAATTGGCTAAAGAAATTTGCACCCATTTGTCTCATGTACCACCGGGTATGAATGTCCGGCCACTGAGCAGCTCGATAGTCAGATCCAAACTTAATTTTTTCGATCGCCGCCAACAATCCAAGATGTCTGTCATGAATGATACAAACATCTGGTCTGCCAACAACAACCGCATGCTTCACCCTCTCTAAGAACCAGTACCAGCTCTCAGTATTCTTACCTTCCACAAAAGCAAATGGCACCGGCAGAATCTGGTTGTTGCCGTCAACGGCAATTGCTGTTAGGATTTGCCCCTTATACTTGCCAGTTAGGAATGTTCCGTCAACACATAGAACTGGAGCACAATTTTGAAATCCCCTGATGCACTGCCTCAAAGCAAAGAAAACCCGCTGCAAAACAAACTTCCCAATATCATCGCCCTCTGCTTCCACCTCTTTGTAATCATAATATGTACCCACATTCCTCCTAGCTATGGCCGTCAACAGAGATGACATATTCGCATAAGATGCTTCATATGTCCCAAACCTCATCTCTAATGCCTTTTGCTTTGCCCTCCAAGCAGTTGTATACGGAATAGTGTACTGAAATTGTTCCTCCATGGCTCGAATGATAGACCGAGCCTCGTAGTTCACGTTCTCTACTATTTGAGTCTGCATTATCTATGCTACCATTGTCGATGTTAGATTCCTGTGCTTCTGTCTTACCTCAGTCACCGTACAATTATGCTCCCTCACTATTGAACAAACCTAGTATTCCACCCACTTTCCTTTAAAGGCATGCACACGCCAAGGACAACCAGGAACAACACACATCACATCGTACACACTTCGGCTAGACTTCACAACCCTGAATTCTCTCATAAGTGATAATGCCCAAAGCTTCACGGCTGTCAGTAATTTTTCCTTTGAGGGGTATGTCGCTTCTTGTGTCACCTCGTTCTGGTGGCATTCCCAGGCTGTTTGAGTGCCTTCTCGGATAGATAGCTCTGCAAAGTTCGATGAGTTCCACTCTACCGGCACGACATTTTGAAACCCACCGGGACTCTCATCGTCTGACACATCTTCATCAGGGACTTGCTCGTGCTCAGCATCCTCGGCCTCCATCTCCGCAACTTTAGCTTCAATATGCTCCCCTCATGCCACACCTGTGGGTTCCTGTGTTGTTTGTTGCTCACTTGATCTCTCCCCTGCCTCCACCAGCTCCTCCACCTCTTCCTGCACCACATGCTCAGTGTCGTCACCATCTTCCTGCACCTCTTCCTGCACTACATGTGCTCCTTCGACAGGTTCATGCAACGCTTCTTCATTTTGTTCCCTGTATTTCGTCTGAACAAGAAGTGCTAGTGGCAATCCTCGTTTAGTGGCTATCTCGACATAACGCCTCCATCCTCGGGTTGCTTTTATCGGTAGCAACTCCCAATAAGGTCTTTCCGTTGCACGGCTAACAACAGCGCTGATATCCAGACCATATTCTTCGGGGTTAATTTTGAACGTTCTTAACAGCCAATTTTCAAGCCCTGCTAACGTTCTCTCCGTGGACCTAGATATCCCCAACATCACTGACTGGAACATAGATAGGTCTACCCCGTCTGGACCAAAGTTGATATCCCCTTGTCCGTAATGAACATTAAAATATTTTCTGTCTGCCATTGACCCTGTAAAAAAACGCAATGAACTACTAATCAATTTTTAATTATTTCCGTACCGACAAAAACATCTTAAAGATTTATCGCTTTTAATCCTTTGTACTATGCATTAAACCTACATGTATTATGCTTCATATAAATCGAGCCTGCTACTACCCTAACGACATACCTACACATGTTCTCTAAATTTATAAACCCTAATCGTAAACTGTACAAAAATAAATATACGCACTAAATCAACGTATTACCCTCCCTTACAACCCTAGTTATAACTCTAAATATAGTCTATAATATACCGTGCATATTATAAAACATTAAATCCTAAAACTAATTTACATATGTCATACAAAAACCATATCGGAATATTATCCTAATTTAAACATCTAAATCAAATGTACAGAAAAATTACATAAAATACACCTAATTATTATCGAAACCTAATCGCTATTTTAGGCTTTAAACGAAATATTTAATTTATCATGTGGCATATTGCTAACCTACCTTGTTTTCAAATAATACAAAATAAAAATACGAAAGGGTTTAAAAATTACCTCTTTTTTCTCTTCCTCCTCTCCCTCCCTTCCTCCTCTCCTCCCTCTCTTCCTCCTCCTCCTCTCCTCTTCTCCCTCTCCTCCTCCTCCTCCTCTTTTTTTCTGCCGCGGTTGCAAATGGCCACTGTGCCGATACAGCGCCGTCCGCGCGAGGGTAGTGGGCGATCTAGCGCCCGCCCATCGGGCGATATATTCTCGCGCCACATAAAACGCCCAACGAACGGGTGGTTTTTATGGAACAGTGAATAAAACGTCCGACGAACGGGCGATTATTAGCTCGAACATGCCCCGGCCCGTTGGCGCTATTAAACGCCCGTTGGTTCGGCGCTAAAAACTGTTCGGCTTTAATAATGCCCGTCCAACGGGCGATTAATATATGACGTCTGATGGACCGGCGCCGGAGGGCTATTTTTTTAATTAATTAAACCGACAATTTATTTTTTAATTTCAAATTAAAATACAGTTAGAACAGTATTTAAGCACGCGCATGGCAGCACATGGGCCTTTTATTTTCTCTCTTTCTTTTGTGAACCAATTAAGCCATCGACCAAAGCATCCCTAATTAGTCTCTATCTCTACTATTTTAAAGCGTCTAATGGTGGCGGAGGTGCCGGTGGTGGTAGTGTCATCTCACCATCTTAGCCCTCCATCTCATGAGGATCAAATCCTAGCCTTGGATCACACCTCCGTTCCCAACCGCTAGGATTCGACGGGCCGTGCCAGGACCAGCTTAAATGGGCCGTGCCAAAACGGCCCGTGCCGGCCCCCCGTTTGGCCATCCATAGCCATACCCCACGTCCTTCCCTCGGCTCCCACGCCCAACCTCCTTCCCTCAGCTCCCACCGGGACCTGCACGACGCGTCCCGCCACCTTCCCTCGGCTCCCACGCCGCCGGCGCATCCCCTCCCTCCGCCTCTTCCCGCACGAGCGTCGCCTCCCTCTACCTCGCCGGGTCCGGTGAAGACGGAGCCGCGCCTCCCGCCGTCTCCGTCCCGCGCCACCATCCCCGAACCGCCCCGGCCCCACGCCACTGCGCCCCGCGCCGCTCCTCGAACGATGTGCGGGACCTCCTCGGCCACGAGCAGCGGCCCTTGGGGCAATGGTGCTCCGGGAGATCGAGGCGGGCACAGCGAGGGACGGTGCTTGGGGAGGCCACGGCGAAGGGGCAGCGCACTCGGGCATGGCTGACAATGACAAAGATGGCCACCGGACGTACGTTAGGTGTTTATTGAAATGTTTTGTTCACGATGCAATGTTGAATTATGAACAGTCCAAGATCTGATTATGCAGCACAACCAAACATATGCTCTAGATAGGTTTAGCCTGGTTTTCATCCGCCAGGCTAGGATCGAACAACAACCAAATAGCCTCCTAGTCGTGCAAACGCACGGAAAACTTTACTTGTTTATATGTAAAACCCACTGAGGTTATATATCATGGAAGTAGTCCTCTAGATGAATCTAGCTAGCGAGACATTATCTCATACATCACCTCTAAGTTTTTTTTTTCTGAAAAAAGACAATATTTGTGATTTGAGAACGCAAAAAATCTAATATTCGTTAGAAAAAAAGAAACCAACCTAGAAGTAGCAGATTAATTAATAGAAAACAAGAAGAATATACATTGTTATTTCAAATATGGCAAGGTTATTGGTTTAGATTAAGTGATAATCACTTAGTTTGCTATTCTTTTTGTTCCTGTTAATGAGACGATTTTAGCTCAAGCTGACCCCACACCGAAAGTCGTCAAGCAGCCTTGGGCTCCCATCAATCGACGAGCAAGAAACCAAAACATGCTGGACTTCCTCGCCATCACCTCAGTCTAGATTTGAGGGTTCGTACCCTCTTATAGCAGAATTCACAAAGGCTACTTGCCTGCACAGGGATAATTACCTAGTATCAAATTCACAAAGCAGCACATTTTAGAGTTTCATCGGTGTTGTAGTAGGGGACACCCACCCCGTACGAATCAGCGAGAGAAGCGAACCAATCTGCGAAGGTAAAGGAGACACACGACCAAAGGGAGCCTCGCCTCCCCCAGGCGAAGCAATGGCGGACCAGGGGGAGGTGTACCCCCTAAGAGCCTCGCGGACCTTCTTAGAGGCGGAGTGAAGCACATCAGGAAGTACACCACTCGAGGCCGAGAGAACCTTAGTCGCGAAGTAAAGACAGTTGCGTGGGAGACAAGAAGATCGGGGGACAGCAAGTACGGTCTGTTACTATGGCCAGAAATCGTATCGCGTGTCAGGGAGATACGACAGCTGGCTGTAACAACCGGCGTCAGGTGGCAGAAGGACCAGGGTTTGTTGTAACAGCCGGGTCCCCTTTGTAATCTCAGTTCTACCCCTGCTTTAGGCGAAAAGGCAAGGGCAATTGAGTTCATACTAGGGTCCCGAAGGTGCTTTTTCTTTCGGTACCCCCATAATTAAATGCAGGTTATGGTCTAGAAGGTCTTTTCCAAGTCTTCCCCCTTCTACCCCTGTGTGATTCCCTCGGTGAAGGGTTGTAATGTCACGATGTAATTTGACCCCATTATAAATAGGGGGCTCCCCCAATAATAAAGGACAAGTTACAATTTCTCACAGGATAGTCACTTTGAAATTGCTCAGCTTCTCTAAGCTGCTTCGCGAGGGATAGCCCCTTACAAATCTGTTGTTGCCACCGACAATCGGAAAGAAGAGTTTTCATGTTAAGCAAGAAGAGTTGGTAGAGTTGAATCACGTACAACGTGCCGCGCAACTATGTGCATAATTTCCCTACTTCTAAAAATTCTGGCGGCCGGCAAATATATCTGCGAATAAAAAACTCTTTGTTCATTAAAACAGCGAACAGTAGTTGTCCGGATGTCCAGCACTTTCATCGAAACCAAGAAGAAATTTATTTGCCGAAATTTCAGGATGGCAGAGGCATGAGCGATAATTTCAATTTTTTAAAATTATTACAGACGGTAATTTTGAATCAGAATTAAATTTTGCAAAGTTATCTCGTCCATAATTCCAAAAATTTCTAGTGACAACAAAAATATTGCAAAAAACAGTTTTGAAAAATTTAATGCAACGAAAATTTTATCAGTATTACTAGTACTATTTATCGGACCTCACCTTTATGAGCGATTACTACATATAACCTACGTACAAAATTTCACCGCTACGGCTTTCTATAATTCAAATCTTATCTTTCACTAGTATTACAGTTGTGGATATTCTAGATGCAAGTAACCATTACATTTTAAAAAACAGGAATTCATAGGAACGGGATCCCGTTCCCGGACGGGATAGCCCCCCGGGCGACACGTGTCCACTGCACTCCCCTTCGCCCGCGCGCGCGCAGCTCCCCTTCGCTCGCGGCCGCGCCCACCTCCCCTTCGCCCGCTCGCGCACTGTGCAGAGGAGGAGGAGGAAGGAGGAGGACCTACCTCGCCGCCGTAGACCTCGCCGTCGCCGCCGTCAAGCTCGCCGCCACCGTTTCGGGTTAGGGAATATGTGGGTTCCCTCGGGGTATAAAGGGAGGACGTTGGGGCGGCGGACGACCGGCGGTGGGTGGGGCTCGACCGGACTAAGCTATCACTCAAACAAGTTTAAAATTTGAATTAGGAGTCCGATTCACCTCCCCCTCTCGGCCTAGGATCCTTATAGACGACGAGGAGGAGGAAGAGGAGAGGGGCCCGCAACATTGCCATTGCCATTGGTGGATTTGGTGGTGGTGCGGAAGAAACGGACTGGACTGGACAGGATTGGATTGGATTACTCATTGGCTCATTGCTTGCTCCAGGCCCAGGCCCATCGACCATACCTGCCAGTGCAGTGTCAGTCAACCACCAAGGCACCAAACCCAACCCACACTAGCAGTCAGCAGATGGCGGCGGCTTCTCCGGCCACCGCGCCGTCCTTCCCCTCCTCCCGCAAGGCTCGCCCCACGCTCCTCCCCTCCCTCCGCGCCTGTAGGAGAGTCAAAGTCGCCGCCTCATCTTCCTCCTCCTGCACGGACCCCTCCCCTGCCTTCAAGTCCGTGACGGCCTTCGCGCCCGCCACCGTCGCCAACCTCGGCCCCGGCTTCGACTTCCTCGGCTGCGCCGTCGCCGACGCCTCCCTCTCCCTCGGCGACACCGTCACCGCCACCCTCGACCCCTCCCTGCCCCCCGGCACCGTCTCCATCGCCTCCGTCACCTCCCCCTCCCGCCCGCACCTCGCCGACCGCCTCTCCCGCGACCCCCTCCGCAACTGCGCCGGCGTCGCTGCCATCGCCGCCCTCCGCGCCCTCGACGTCCGCTCCCACGCCGTCGCCATCCACCTCACCAAGGGCCTCCCCCTCGGCTCCGGCCTCGGCTCCTCCGCCGCCTCCGCGGCCGCCGCCGCCAAGGCCGTCGACGCCCTCTTCGGCTCCCGCCTCCGCCGGGACGACCTCGTGCTCGCCGGCCTCGAGTCCGAGAAGGCCGTCAGCGGCTTCCACGCCGACAACATCGCCCCCGCCATCCTCGGGGGCTTCGTCCTCGTCCGCAGCTACCACCCCTTCCACCTCATCCCGCTCGCCTCCCCGCCGGGCCTCCGCCTCCACTTCGTCCTCGTCACGCCCGACTTCGAGGCGCCCACCAGCAAGATGCGCGCCGCCCTCCCCAAGCAAGTCGCCGTGCACCAGCACGTCCGCAACTCCAGCCAGGCCGCCGCGCTCGTGGCCGCCGTGCTGCAAGGGGACGCCCGGACCATCGGCTCCGCCATGTCGTCCGACGGCATCGTGGAGCCCACCAGGGCACCGCTCATACCTGGCATGGAAGCGGTCAAGGCCGCCGCCCTGGAGGCTGGAGCCTTGGGCTGCACCATCAGTGGAGCTGGGCCAACCGCTGTGGCCGTCATTGAGGGAGACGACAAGGGGGAGGAGATTGCCCGGAGGATGGTCGACGCATTCTTTACGGTCGGCAAGCTCACCGCCACACCCACCTTCGCTCAGCTCGACACAGCTGGTGCCAGGGTCATCTCCACATCTAGCCTACACTAGCAAGGTATTCGATGATCCCACTGTTTCCTTTGCTTGTTTCCAATTCAACATGTTTCCCGTGACATATCATGTACATATTTCCAATTCAACATGTTTCCAATTCCAATGCATTCTTGTTTGCTAACTGACATATCATGTACATATTTCAATTTTTTATTGTGGAACGGTAGTCATGTTTTCTGTCACTGGCATAAATTCTTCGCTACCAGCTTCAGAGTGACATGGATGTCACCTATGTTGAATCCCGACATGTATTATTCCCTCCCTGTGATCCAAAGGTTGCATATTTCTTTTTTCATTTGTTGCTCCGTGGTGTGCGATATGTAGACCTTCCGGTGTGTAGTGTGGAACGATAAAAAAATCTTGTCACTGACTCGCTGGCATGAGTTCTTGGGCAGCAGCTTCAGAGTAACTAACATGTGCTTCGTTTATGTTGAATTCCAACATGCATTATATCATTCCCTGTGATCGAAAGGTTGCATCTTTGTTCATCTTAGTAACTATCAGATACATTTGTTAGTGAATAGTGATATCTGAGGTTATGATGCAAGTACCAATGCAAAAGTATACAGATGGCGTCGATTTAGGTAATTGGGTGGGCACAAGTTTTCTTCTGTTGACAGCTAGAGATATTGAAAAGCAGGCAACATGATGAAAATTATTATATCGTCTTGCCTAAGACTTGGTTGTCTTTTTCTTTATTTTTTATGACACTATATTTTTATAGCTCATGTATTGATTGACTGAATTATTGATCTAGAAGACAGTGCTGATTTGTTTACTCTTGTGTTGGATGTGGACTGCATTTTTACTCTGTTCCCATCTATCAAATACTGATTTGCATATGCTACATAATTCATCAACTAACAATAAGATGATATGCTTGTATGCATCCAGATGCATGCCATTGGACATTTCTCAGGTTCAGCATCATGATAGAAGGATCTCACTAGTGATTAGCATGTGTCATTTAAAATCTATTTATATTGGTGACGCCGTGATGATGTGGGCTGGCCCATCATGTGAACGGTACCACGGGTATTGCGACACGTAAACAATACCCATGGTGTTGTAGCACGTGTGCCCACATGGTTATCGAGTCATTATCTTTAGATTGCTATCTTTTCAATTTGGTTAGCTATTTTAGGGGATTTCATTAGATGAGATCCGAGTCTTTTCTTAGTGTCCATGTTAATCATCTATATAAAAGGGAGGTCATGTATCGCTTATGAATTAATCAAGCAATGAACCAAATTTTTAGTAAGACTCTGTCATCGACAACTAGCCAGTGGCTTTGTACAGCCAAAGGTGTTATAGCTTCCACAACAACTTGTTTCGCCCGTGTCAAGGGTCATATCCATTCGTGTGTTGTGTGCTTGAGATCAAGCACGCAACAGATACATAACTAATATTAGGTGAAACTTTTCCCTAGTTGTGAATTTCTTTGCTTGTAACAAAACCAAAATAGTTAAGGTACAAAAGGCATGTTGCATTCTGATTTTTTAAAAAATGGCCATTGCTATCCAAAACTACATGATTATGCATTCATGCTATTTGCCTTCTGAAAAATAATTGAATATGTACAATCTTGGACAAGCAATGAAGTTGATTGAAAGCATGTCTTCATGGTTCAATATAAAAAGGTGCAACAGTTTTTCTTCCCTCTCCGTGGAGAAGATACCATGTTTTGACGTATGCTAATGTGCAAAGCCATGATATGTTTTGTCAAAGGATTTAGTGTTAATCTGATAAAAAAAAGGATTTAGTGTTAACGAGCTACCAAGCCATAGTCTTGTTTACACCATGTCTTGCTTCTGCAGATTTTGGACGGTTGGTGCTCTATCTCTATATGGGGGAATGGCTGTTGGCACATGGACAGTGCTGCTTGTCTGCATTTGTGTACTTTGTGGTCTGACGAAGTATGGTAGTGCCTGGGATCGACTGCAATAAGTTGGAGCACCTGATTAGACACCCCGCGTTTCCAATAATTTGGTGGAATAATGTGTCCAATCCAATCTTTTGTTATTTCGTGTTGGTGCAAGATTCGGGTATTAATTAGATGAATAATGATGCAAAGCATATCTCCTGTGCTGTCCTGTTTCATGACTGGTTTGGCGTACTAGCTAGCCATTTGATTGATGGTCTCTGTGTGGTCTTGTTTTTTTCAGCCTATCATTGCATTGGCGTATAACTGTAGTAAATTTGAGAGCTCTAAAAAAAATTCTAAAGATTATAAAAATATAATTTAAAAATAGTTTTATCATCTTTGGAAGGACTACTAAAAACAAAAAAATCATTACAAATTATCACAACCGTGAAGAGGAGCGGGAGAGCATGCAAAACAGGCAATGGGTCTCACTGCATTTTATTTTTTCGATGACCATAATTTTTGACTGGGTGCTCCAATCCACAAACCGTTTGCGTCAACATGTTCCTCGTATTTTTACGAACAAAATAAGATATATTTTGCCATACAACTCACTTAACTTATCTGGTGAAACTTATGGCTCGCCTACTGAAACTTGGGTTTCGCCTAGTAAAACTTGGGTTTCATACTCGTAAAACTTTGCCGAATTGTCAGGTTTCATTCAAGTTTCATCAGGTCAATGCAAGTTTCATCAAGTTTTAATAGGTTTCATCCAAGTTTCATCAGATTACATCAAGTTTCATCCAAGTTTCATCAGATTTTATAAGCACACGGCCAAGTTTCATCAACACACGACCAAGTTTCGCTAGTATATGTGTAAGTTTCATGAGTGTCTTCTTCTAGTTTCACATAAAAAAATTGAAAAAGTAAAAAAATAAAAAAAATATAAAAAAGTATTTAAAATGGGTTGCTCTCGATTTTAGAAGAATTATGAAATTTATTCCACGCATTTTGAACACTGTTTGAATTTTGTACAAAAATCAAAAGTTTATTTGGAAAACTGATCAACTAGTCGTTGGGAAAAGCTAACGGCTAGCAGGCACGCGCGCGCGCGCAGCTTGACGGATCGGCGCGGTGGCGGAGATCAACGGCGCAAGCACGTCCGGACCGAGCGCCAGGCGTCGGACATCCGATGCCTGGCGCTCGTCATAGTTTTATCATCTTTGAAAGGACTACTAAAAGACAAAAAATCATTACAAATTATCACAACATATGGGCTATACAAAAATAACAAAATTTGTTACAGTAATACGCAACGGTACGATACACTGAATAGAACAAGGCCTCTGTGTGTGTTGATTCTCACACTGGATAGACGGTTGCGTTGGGCAGCAGCAATAACAATGAATCGGGTATAAATATGGCATGGCAAAATTGAAGATAGATGAATACACAAACATGCGTTCCTATATATCTAATACATACATAGAAATGGCAGGGCATTCAGGAGGAGAGGATGGACATGAAGAGGGAGGACCAGAGGGTGAGGGCGAATGCGGCGGCGAGGTAGGTCCAGAGGAAGACGATGGAGCACTCCTCCTGGGCCACGTCGTAGAGCTGCGACATGGTGCCGATGCTCATCGCCGGCGGCAGTGCGAACTGCACCATCAGCACGTACTGGTACAGCGGGTCCTCCGGCAGCAGCCCCGCCGCCCGCGCCGCCACCACCACGCCCACCCCCACCGCCGGCAGCACCACGTACCGCACGCACAGGATGCCGCCGATCACCGCCGCCGACACCGTCGACTTCCCAAAACCTTTGCTCAGGTTGCCTCCAAGGATCAGGGTCACGCAAGGGATGGTGCCATCTCTGCAAAGTGCAAATGCATTCATTCATTTGGATTATATTATACATAGACGACCGCGTTTTCCCCGAAACATAGACCACAGGCACGCGCCCCCTCTCCAGCGATGATGACCTAGGCTGCTCTGCGTACCTCCTCCATCGCTGTCCTTGCCCCTCCGCCCACCATATGCCCTCCTGTCGCCTCCTCGGTCCCATCCCCCCAAAGCCTTTCGCCACCTTCAACCACTCCGACGGCATCATCGCTACCACAATTCCCTCCCCACCGTCGGGCCGGGCGGCTACCCATCCGATCTCCCTTTTAAGTCCGAAGAGCCTATCTACCGCCTCGCGGTGTGGCTGATCTGGACAAGTACAAAATCGTACGCGCTTTTGCTAAAAAGGGATCAAGCAAATTGGATATAGATATGGAAGAAGAAAGAGCGATAGCATTAGGTGCTTACCCCAGCAGCTTGAGGGAGTGGTAGACGGGTCTCAGGGGAGCAATGTCGCCGACGAATGCGGACTTGAGCCACGGCACCGCACCAACCGCAAACCCCATAACCTGCAAGTTGCGATGCAAAAAGACGTACATGTCATGCATGTCATCGTGTATATATATGGACGATCGAAGATCGATGCATATACATATATCAATATAATATATATGCATCGATCCATGCATATGTGATTGATATATATATATTCCTGTACGTTGTAGTATTAATTTTGATGCCACGCCCACGCGTGTAGTGTACTCACCGCCCCGACTGTGGGCGGAGCAGTGAGCTCCTCCATGATCTGGTGCGCCATTTGCTTCGCCTTCTCCCACCTACTCGTATTGCCATCGTCGCCGTCGCTCCTCAGGCCTAGCAGGTTGTGCTGGCTACACACCAGCGGAAGCAACTGCACGCATGCCAAGCAAACTCAGGCCTGTTTTTGAATACCAAGTAATTTAAACCCATGCATGGTTTCACCTAGCTTCAATAAAACCATGGACTATCACATGCATGTTCGGATACATCATGTCATATTTAGGATGGTAAACACAGTGTCCACTTTTATAGGGCGTGCTTTGGCATGGGGAAGTCCGTCCAACTTTATAAGTCGTGACTGACAAATAGTCAAACTATATGGATCGATCATTTGGATATAAAATTTGTATCAAACTGAAATTATTTTTCATACGATGTTATTGTGTGGCAATTGGCAATAGATAACAAGAGAAAAATAATGGTCAAATCTATCTTCAAAGACTTTTAAAGTGAAAATGCACCATGTAAAAATGGATGGAGGGAGTAGCTAGTGAGAGGTAAGCCATAAAAAGTTTAACTAGGAGTGGACTTTAAAATACTCCAGAAATACCATGGCTTTGAAATAGAAACACATGAAAATAAGAAAGCAAATCTGGATAATATTTCTTTGAGCTAAAACAATTATGGTTTTTCTTTTTTTGGTCTATTGAACCTTTTTGTTTTTGCACAAAAAATACTACTCTGTATTTATTTTTATATTGATTTTGTATGGTTCACAAAACCTTGTCTTACCAATGTAATGTAATTAATTAATAGATCTATTATGTTTGATTCACCGGTGATTTCTTAATTGTAGCACCTGGCGCGGGGCAGGCGGGCACAACCAGCAGCGATGGGGAGATAGGGATTACTCGTCATTTAATTAGCAAGATTAAAGAAAAAAAAATACATGAATGAATAAACGCATGCACAGCACAGTACACTCGATCTCTAGCTAGTTAATGGCTGCTATTTTTGTTGGTGCAGATGGTGAAGGAAATGAAGGGAGAGCTCTGATCTGCTAAGCTGGCAACGTATACTCACAAGATACTTTTCATGGACGGAGTTGGCGGCCTGCAAGATGGGCACGGCCTCGTCGTCGCTCTCTTGGTCCTGCTGATGCTGAGCCCCAGCCTGGCATGAGGAAGGAGGAGCAGGAGCAGGAGCAGCAATGGCTGGCTGCTGTTTGTTGATGCTGGAGCATATCTGGCTGGATCTCTTCATGACGCTGTAGGTGTGCGTCCAGATGTAGAATCCCCCGAGCTACACATGCAATGCCCGGCCATGAACATATATACACTCCATATGGAGATGGATCGATGAATCAAGTAGCTAGTGTGCCTAGTGGTGGAGGTGAGCATAGGTACCGCCATGGAGAAGGAGACGTAGGAGAGGCCTCGTTGGGCGCAGGTGCTGGCGCCGGCGCCGGCATGATCGGCGAACGGGTTGCCCTGCTGGTGGCAGAGGGAGGGGATGACGATGAGGAGGAGGTTGCCGAAGTTGGCGGCGGAGCAGGAGGCGATGACGAGGCCCCGGAGGTGGGGCGGCGGGCGGAGGAGGAGCACCAGCAGCCAGCCGAGGAGGCCGCCCACCAGGAAGATGACGCCGATGTTCACCGGCATGAACCACCAGGAGATGGCGTCGCGCAGCGTCACCGTGCTGGCCAGGCTGGCCAGCATCAGCGCCGGCGTGAACACCGCGTACACCACCCGGTTCATGTCGCCGCGCGCCGCCGCCGTCAGGATGCCGCACCGCCGGCTGCCCAGGTACGCGCCCGCCGCCCCGATCAGCAGCACCTCCACCACCGGCATCGACGCCACCGCCAGCAGCGACAGGAACCCCATCGATATATAGATTCGATCGATCCGGGTCCCAATTAATCGATCGATCCGGCTCCCAATTAATCTCTTTCCTCCCTTCCACTCCTAGATCCTTCCCTCCTCGATCAACTGGAGTAGTGAAGTAGTGAACTGCTGCTGCTGCTCCTGCTTAATTATACTATATATAAGCGCGCGTCAACTATAAGTGGGATACGTACATCTATCTACCCACCCGGCCTTCTACTAATTGCAACGCACCATACATTGTGTGTGTGTGTATATTAGCAAGCATCCATAATGCATCATATATATATATACTTCCTCCGTTTCAAAATATAAGCCATATAAGTATTTTAAACTGTCTTCAATATAGAGCTTTGACCATTATTTTTTTCATAATATATCATCAATAACTACAATATTAACATCCTATAAAAGTACTTTTAGTATTATACTAATTCAACTATATGACATGTATAATACGAAATATATATATTTAGCTTAATTATCAGTTAAAAGTTACAAACGTCGATTTTTTTCCGAATTAATGCAAGTCTTGTATTTTAGCACGGAGGGAGTGTATAACTAGCTAGGACCATGCATGCGTCTGCATCTGCATCTCCATCTCGATCGGTTAATCAATTGTACATGTGTGGGGACTGGGGATGCAGCTAGCATACGCATGTGCCGCTTTTCTAGCTACTTTCCTCCTTCCTTTCACATCACATCCTGATTCGATCGACCTGCCCGGAAAAAGGAATTACTACTTACCAGATCTCTAATCCCCACGTTCATCACCACACATGCATTACCGACGCGCGTTTTGGCCGTCACACCGTCTCCGAAAATTAACATTTTACTACTGCATTTTATTTGAAAGCCCGCTAAATTATGTCATTAAAGATGGGTCTGCTCAATTTAAACAGTACGTTGGAAAATTAATATCTACACCATTATACTATTATATTTACACTTGCATGCATTCTGTTATATATTTGTGGCATGCATGACATAACAGTGGTGATCCATGGAAGCTAGCAATCAATCACAACACGATCATATGCATGGCATGTGAGAGTGTGACCTCGAGAACAAATTCTTAAAGAAAAGGTCACGTTAATCGCGCGCGTTGACTGGCTACAGTTGCAATCTTGCCTCATTGCCTGCCTGGCTAGCTGTACTACCAAGTATATATATGTGCATGAGACGACGATTCATTGTTTCTTTTATATGAATGTATGTATGTATAAAAAACAGTTTACATGATGATTCCATCCTCACCTACGTACGCGGTGCGGTTTGGTAGGATTTTACGAGCAATAGTTTGTTCATGCTAAATTATTAAAGATCAATTGCCACGAGAGGACGGATCATATATATCATTCTTTTATAGCAATTTTACAAACAATCGCCTAGCTCTCAGACCAACGCGAATCTTGGACTCTTTATTTTCGTTGATTTTAGAGAAAATCAGGCACAAAGCCTGTTCTAATTAACCAGCACGGTAACCCCGTACATTTATACTTCATCTGTTAGCTCACCACGACACCACGGCTACCCGAGGGCAAGGAAGGCTACGACGAGGCTGAACGGCGGTGAGATACGCCCAAGTGATGAGCGCCGACGAGGGCAAGGTGCGAGGGATGAATTAACTAGCACTCGCTCATTTGATTTTTTGGTTCTAGTTGACTTGCATGGCATTAATAAGTATGATCTCCTTTCGAGGATGGATCTGTTTTCTTAACAGAAAAGTACATTCATCCCAAAGGGAATTCACTCATTCATATGGATTATGCAGATGCGGATCATAGGAGCTAGTATATGAGATAGATGGATCCAAGCATGGAACATACCTGAGAAAATAAACGCGCGTCATAAAACCAAACGAATAAGAAAGAATTACACCTTTCATTTGTTTTTCCCATTATTTTTTAAAAACTAATTTTTAATGTCTAAATCTTTTTCTAGGTCATTATCATGACATCACGATGTTTTTGTGAAGGTTTTCTTTCCATAATTTTTTAAGTGGCCACAAAAGTTAGAATAAAAGAAAAGAATGAATTATTTCGTAATACAACTATACGTGAATCATATATGTTTTAAAAATAGCTAAATCTTTTTGTGGACATCTTCATAAATACATGTTTTTAACTATAGTTATATATTTAAAAGGCCCTTTATTTCTATTATTTACTAATTAATATCAGAGAGCATAACATTTGTAATGTTAAATTCATTTATGTACCCTTACCATAAAATTTTGGCTGCATTTTGAAAATTTTTAATTTTTTGGATTTTTATAGCTTGCTAGTAAAAATTGGAATGAAAGAAAGTAATAGGTTCTTCTTCGATTTTTTTATGGTTGTTTTAAATTTTATAAATGAATATACCTTTTTAGGAACCCCTGCCATGAAATTACGATCCAATTTGTTTTTAGAGGGCTACAAAGGGTAATAAAAAATTGAAAAGGGGGCCAAAGCTGGGGAAAGAAGCAGCAACCTTGCACTGCACTAAGACTAACAGGCCAACTGAGCTAAGCATTGTTTGTTTGTTGAGACATGGGTATGCGGCATAATACGAAGATAGAAGAGGAAAGGTGGGAGAGCAACAGAAAAGTTGGAAAAAAAAAAAAGGAAACAGTCTATATTACACCCTGAACTATGACCATTCGTTTGCATAACCCCCTGAATTACGAAACCAGGCATTCTAGCCCGCAAAACCAAAGAAAAGGTGCGAAAACCCCCCGTAGTGGTTTTGAGACTGGTTTTGCGGGTGTGGCAGATGAGGTGGCAATTAAGTCAGAAAAATAAATACGCACAATTTTTTAAAAATGGTGGGACCCAATTGTGAATACCCTCTCTCTCCCTCTGATGTTATTCTCTCTCTCTCTCTCTCTCTCTCTCTCTCTCTCCCTCCCCTGCCTCACTCTCTCTGTCTCTCACCCTGAAGAAGAGTTGCCCGCCAATGCAGATGTTGTGATGGATCGGCTTCAAAATGCTCCCGCACAGCTGAAGGCCTTTGCAAAAGAAGCTGCGACAACCTGCACGAGCCAGGCATTGTCCGTCTTAAAGTCGCATTATCCCAACTTTGACCTTGATGCCATAAGGGAGGGTTTCGCCTGCTCCGAAGAAGAAGCCTATGCTCTCATAGAGGAAGTTAAAGAAACTTCTGCTACTTTAATTCATTTTTCTAGCGAAACTTATTTATCTTTAGCGTCTAAATATTTTTATGCACCCCTGTCATGAAACTTTGGTTAAGGCTCCATATTTCGAATCTTTCTTTCTTATTTTTTTAAGCATATATCTTTTTTATGACTTCACCATGAAATTGCGGTTCTATTTAATAGAATTTTCATTTGTAAAGATTTTTAGTTGGGCGTTAAAATCTAGAACGAAAGGAAAGATTGTGTTATTTCTTTTTTTTTTAACAAAACCTAGAATTCTTAGAAGTGACTAACCCCTTTTTAGACCTCACCATGATACAATGGGCCTTTTTTTAGGGCTTTTTCCTGTTTTTTTTGCGCTCTAAAATATCTTAAAACAAAATGCAAGAAATGATGGCTAACCCCCCTACAAAAATTCTAGGTCATTTTATATTTTTTTGTTTACGCGCCTTATAAAAGTTTGGGAAAAAGAAGAAATAGTAGTGAGGGGGGAGCCTGTGTTTCGAACCCAGCACCCAACGTTGTGTTGCAGGCGCGGCTGAACAGCACCCAACGTTGTGTTGCAGGCGCGGCTGAACAAGCGAGCTAAACTCAGTTGCTACTGTGGCTTGGACAAACAACAAAGAAAAGAGACAAGCGAAGAGGGGAGGGAAGGAAAAATAACGTCGGTTAATAGGGGAGTAGTTAGGATTCGAACCTGCACCTTCCACCCAAAAGCTAGCGCCCCTAACTAACTGGCCAATCTTCCCGCCTTGTTCTCGTTTTTTTGAAAGAAATGTTTTTTTTATCTAAAGTTTGAATGGACGATCGGATGCAACCGTCACTCGCGATTGAATGGCCGTGAGCCACGAGGCGACGTGGACAATGCCGGCGTGTCTAGATGCAACATGCTCGAGTTCGACGACTTCTTTTGAGTCCACGTAGCTAACAATGTTACTTGTGTATTAGTTATAAGTTTCACACGGGTTGAAAAGTTTTTATGTTATATATATTTGTCCTACAATGTTTTAAGCATAAAATATTTCTACAAAAAAATTATACATTCAATATGTTGCATACTTTTGTTGTTTCGAATTTTTTGAAAAATGTTTTACGTGGCTTGAAAAAAGAGAGTTTTCATCGATGGCACATAGGACACAATAAATTAATTAGCAATTGCTATGGTATTACAAGAGAGAAGCATGATATGTTAGATGTTAAGTGGCTTTACAATAACATGTTCAATATTATCCTATTTATTCCTGTAGGGTTTTTCCATTTTATTATTGCCACGGGATTTATAGGACCAGAGATACCGAAAAGAGCCATTAGAAAAAATAGTCGTTGGTTGCTGACCCCATAAATTTCGCAACAACAGGTGTTCTGTATTCCACACCTCATAAATGATGATGGCCGTACATTTACCACTTAGTACTAAAAACATGCAACAATCCAAAGCACTTTGATGCTAAACAAATTTTTCATGAAGATAAAAATCTAATTATATACGGGACACCAGTAATTCAAGAAAGAATATAGCAATCTTATTATTTTAGAGCACAGAGGACACCACCTTCCAAACCAATAACAAAAAAAATGCAGCTCCAAGAATATGATGCTCCATCTCACCAGCATTAAAAATATCCATATACTACGTCATAATTCTAAATTGCACAAGTATTTAAAATATCCAATTTCACAAACAATTAAAATTACCAGCCCATATAGTGCATGATAGCAAACAGTACCAAACATATAGTGCACTTAAAACACAACCCATATAGTCCAAAATATATAGTTCAATATCACATAGGATCATGTAATGCACTTAAAATACAACCCATACAATCCATAATATAGTTCAACATCACATAGGATCGTAATAGTCCAATAACACAACACGAAATAGTCTAACAACACAAAACATGCTAATACTAAAAGCAATAGAGATGCAAGTCTCCAGCTGGACTAAGTCATCTTGCAAATCATCTCTATTGCTTGACTAATACACATAAATCATCTTGCAAATATATAGAATAGTTGGCCATTTCACCATCATCTCCCACTATCATATTATGGAGAATCACATAAGCCTTGGGGATACATCCTCCATGCTCAATTTTTTTTTCTACTTTTAATGTAGGATCATTCCCAACATCAACGTCAGTATTAGTGCTGGCCATATGGGCCGGTCCGGTCGAACCGAACCGAATCTGGGCTTGCACCTCGGCCCGTCGTGCCGGCCAGGTTCGGTTCGCATAGTAGCGGCCCGGTTCTATTCGGTTTCGGTCCGGTTCGGTTCGCTACTGTTGTATATTTATTTAATTCAATATATGTATTTTATATATATTTTCTTTAATTTATAATGTATATTTGTGAAATACAATGATTTTTCTTAATTTTTATATATATTTTTAAATAAGATAAACCGACTAATAAAAAACCGGACCGGCCCGGTTCAGTTCACTGTGCGAACTGAACTTAGGCCGAGACCCCGGCCGGTTGGCCCGGTTCGTACAGTAACCGAACCAACCGGGCCCGAACCGAACCGAACCGGGCCGGCCCGTTGGCCAGGTCTGGTCAGTATCCAGTCTATTTTGCCTCTATGGATTTGGTTCCAGGTCAACCTTGCTGACTGCTGAGCACATCGATGAAGGCAACCTGCTCCGATGGATCTTCACCGGTTCAACTTCAACCCATGTACTTTATGCAGTGCTCATTTCTCTTGAGACATTGGAATTTTCGTTTTGCGTAAAATGCACATGTTTCCTTTGTTTAACACAAGCACAAGCACGAGCACACACCAGGAGGAAGAGAGGAGAAGAGTAAAACGTCAACAATTCATTCTTCAATTTTGAAAGAGAGAGAGAGAGAGAGAGACATTGGAATTTTTCAATGCAGCGAGCGACTGAGCGAGGAGGAAGAAGAAGTCGTTCTCTCTCTTCTCCCGCAGGCGGCAGCTTCTCACCTCCTCCCCCTCCCCGTCCTCTCGCCTCTGCCTGCGCGCGCAGGGGATCGGGATCCCATTCCCGACCCTCCCTCTCCCTCCCTCCTTGCTGCGGCGCGGGCGCCGGGCGGGGCAGATCCGATTGATTCCCAATTCCCCCCAGGCGATTCAGGTTCCTTCTGCTCTGCTCCTCTACCTTGCCTTCGATTCAATCGATTCACTTTCGTTTCCCCCCGCAGCTGCACTGTAATGATTACTTCTCCACACTCTGATCATCTGATGGTTCCATAATAACCGTGTAAACTTCATTTCATCACTCACCTGTATCCACAATAACCCTGCTTTAGTTTTCCTCTCTTTTCCATTAGTTTCAGCTCAACCCAAACCAAGGAATTACTAATTGCTTGCTCTCCACATCTCTGCTCATTATGAAGATGCTAGCTGCTGCGATATCCAATTTCCTTCCTAATTCGTATACCAGCCCAAACCGAACAATATACATGCCTGGGACTGGAATTGATTTGAACAGTCCAAAACTCGACTTGCACCATGTAACAATTCTTCTGTTTCATACAAAAGAAAAAAAAAACTGTGACTAATCTGCTGTATCATTTGCAGAGCACAGCAGAGGCCGATGGCGGCACACAATTTGGATGGCGATAGCGAGTTCGAAGACCACTCGAATGAGGGCTACTCGGAACCTGCGTTCGAGGCGTTCATGTGCCCTCTTACCAAGCAGGTCATGCAGGATCCTGTCAACATCGAGACGGGCCAGACATTTGAGCGGCAGGCAATCCTCAAGTGGTTCAAGGAATGCAGGGACAACGGGAGGAAGGCGACATGCCCATTGACACAGAGAGAGCTCCAAGGCACGGAGATCAGCCCAAGCATTGCTCTGCGCAACGTCATCGACGAATGGAGGAGTCGGAACGAGGAGAAGGAGCTGGAGAGAGCCTGCATCTCCCTCAACCTGCACTCTGAGTCCGAGGACGACGCCCTGCGTGCTCTGGTGTACATCTCACAGATGTGTCAGCGAAGCGGCGCCAAGAAGAACCTTGTGCGCAGCGAGGGCATCATACCAACGGTTGCCGACATGCTGAAGAGCAGCAGCAGAAGGGTTCGCCTCAAGTCACTGGAAGTCCTTCGCGTTGTTGTCGAGGGCAACCATGAAAATAAGGTTCTCGTCTCCTCCATGGAGCCGATCCAGGCTCTCACTCTATGTTTGCAACGCGAGAGATTTAACTTAACTAACACGGGTGCTGTATCGTGGTCGTGGTGGCCTCTGTTGGTTTGCAGGAAGAGCTGGGGAAAGGCGAAGCCATACGCACAATTATAAAGTTCTTGTCGAACGAGCATTTCCAAGAGAGGGAGCTTGCAGTTTCACTGTTATATGAACTGTCAAAGCATGAACCTATATGTGAAAAGATCGGTGCTGTGTACGGGGCTATACTCCTGTTGGTTGGGATGGGAAGCAGCAAATCAGAGAACATGGTAGCTGTGGAGAAAGCGGAGAACACGCTCAAAAATCTGGAGAAGTACGAGACCAACATCAAGCAGATGGCCGAGAATGGCAGGCTTCAGCCTCTCCTAACCAAGCTTGTTCAAGGTCTGTAACTGCATTGCATTGTGCCATTGTGCCATTGTGCTCTTCTTCTTCTTGTTCTCCTCCATACAAATTAAAAGTTTGGTTTTTGCTACCCCCTGCTGAGTTTGGGGATGAATGTGTTTGCTAAGGAGGGGTATGTATCGGATGGGTGCAGGGTCGGGTGAGGTGCAGGTTGGCATGGCCGAGTACCTGGGGGAGCTGGCGATAGCGAACGACGTGAAGGGGGTGGTGGCGGAGCAGGTCGGGGCGGTGCTGGTGAGCATGATGAGCGACAGGGGCAGCAGCGTGGCGGCGAGGGAGGCCGCCCTCAAGGCGCTGAGGGAGATCGCCTCCAACGACTCCAGCGCCAACATCCTGCTGCAAGCCGGCATCCTGCCCCCGCTCGTCACCCATCTCTTCTCCGTCGGCGCCGGCGCCAGCCCCATGCGGCTCAAGGAGGTCTGCGCCGCCATCCTCGCCCACCTAGTGGCCTGTGGCGCCGCCTTCCGCTCCATCCCGGTGGACGACGGTGGGCCTGGGCGCACGCTGGTGTCGGAGGACGTGGTGCACAGCCTGCTCCACCTCATCAGCAACACCGGGCCGGCCATCCAGGGCAAGCTCCTCAGCGTCCTCGTGGGCCTCAGCGCCTCCCCGGACACGGTGGGGGACATGGTGGCCGGCGTGAGGAGCTCCGGCGCCACCATCAGCCTGATCCAGTTCGTGGAGGCGGCGCACCGGGAGATCCGCGTGGAGTCGCTGAAGCTGCTGCGCAACGTGGCGCCGTACATGGGCGGCGAGCTGGCGGACGCCCTCGGCGGCGGGGGGCAGCTGAGCAGCCTGGTGCGGGTGATCACGGCGGAGGGCGGCGGCGCGACGGAGGAGCAGGCGGCGGCCGTGGGGCTGCTGGGGGAGCTTCCCGACCCCGACCTCGAGAGCGAGAGGGGGTGTGGCCTGGGCCTGACCCGGCAGCTGCTGGAGCTGGGCGCGTTCCGGGCGGTGGCGTGCAGGCTGGCGGAGCTCCGGCGGGGCGCCATCCGCGGGAACCGGCACGTGACGCCGCTGACGGAGGGGATGGTGAAGGTGATGTACCGGATGGCGTGCGCGTGAGCCGCCACTGCTGGCGAGGAGTACGTGGAGGTGGCGCGGGAGGTGGGCCTGGCGCCGCTGCTAGTGGAGCTGCTGCAGACGAACGGCCTGGACACGGTGCAGCTCTACGCTGGGCGCTGGAGAGGATGTCCGGCATGTCCAGGGAGCTCACGGCCGCCCCGCCGGCGCGGCCATCGCAGAGCCTGGCGCTGTGCGGGTGCTTCGGCTCCAAGCCGAAGCTGGAGGCGCCGACGGGGTGTGCCGCGTGCACGGCGGCTTCTGCTCGCTCCGGGGCAGCTTCTGCCTGGCGCAGCCCGAGGCGAAGGCGGTGGAGCGGCTGGTGGCATGCCTGGACCACCTGGACACGGTGGTGGCGGAGGCGGCGCTGACGGCGCTGGGGACGCTGGTGGGGGACGGGGACGGGGGTGGAGGGAGTGCTGCTGCTGGCGGAGGCAGAGGGGCTGCGTCCCGTGGTGGACATCCTGGTGGGCAGTGGCAGCCGCACCGGCACCGACTCCGAGGCGCTGCAGCGGCGGGCGGTCTGGGTGCTGGAGCGCGTCCTGCGCGTCGAGGACATCGCGCGGGAGCTGGCCACCGACCAGACTGTCGCCTCCGCGCTCGTCGAGGCCTACCGCAATACCAACCACCGCACGCGCCACACCGCCGAGCGTGCCCTCCGCCACCTCCACAGGATCCCAAACTTCTCCACCACCGGCCCCGACCCCGCGCGTCACTGACTCTCCCAATCCTTCTTATGCATGCGTATCATTCCATTGTTTCCGGTTCATCTATTTTTGGGTTACCGCTAGCTCCCTCGTTTTTTTAGACCTGTGCATAATAAATAGCAAAATTTGTGGGCCATGACTTCATGAACAAAAAAAATTTTAAAAATGTGTTTGCTTTGCATTTTATAATGGCATTGACGCAATTCATGTATTTTCGGCGGTGGCGGCGGCGAGACGATGGATCCCAAGCCCTAGAACCGCAACTACGGCGTCGTCGCCAGCGCTGACCGCCGCCTCGCCTTCTCCTACCAGCTCTACTCGACGCCCCGCCTCGCCCGCTCCGATTCTTCCATCTCCATGCCCCCCTCCTCGCGCCTTGACCTCGCCTCTACCCCCGTCTTCCGATGGCAATGGCTCGCCACCCGTCCCATGCGCCGCCTTGCCCTTCTCATCGCCCTCAACGTCGCCTACTCCGCCACCGAGCTCGCCATCGGCCTATTCACCGCCCGCGTAGGTATTGTCGGCTGCTCCCTCTTCCGTTCCAGCATGGCTGACAACTGACTGACCCATATTGTTGGGATTTGCACTGCACTGCAGGCCTAGTTTCCGATGCTTTCCATCTGACTTTCGCGTGTGGCTTGCTAACTTTCTCCTTGTTCGCCATGGCTGCCTCCCGGACCAAGCCTGATGCCGTCTACACCTACGGGTAGCACCTTCATCCCAATGCCCTCGCAGTACCACCTTCATACCTTGCTTATGACAGTCCATTGATCTATATGTACTTGTGAGATCTTCATTTACATGTTTTCTTTTCTTCCGTTCAGCCATAAGAGATTGGAGGTCCTGGCTGCCTTTACAAATGCCGTAAGCATCTTTACCTTCCATGCCACTTCAGGATTCTATGCATACATTTGCACCATTGTACAATCCATTTAGCTAACTGTCTAGCCCTCAAAATAGCATTACCGTCCACAATTCACTATCTTCCTCTTGCCTTGGTCATCTTCATCTATTACATAGCATACACACATCCAATGGAACCAAAACAGCAAGACAGAGTAGTATCCCTTTGTGCTTTGTGTTTGGTATCGTCGCTTGCCTCTTCATGTCAATACTTCAGTACCAGCACTCTGACCCTGTCATTGGTCACGGACAAAAGCTTGATTTGTATGTAAATGACAATTCAAACGGTCAGTTGATGTGCATACATACAAAGCCACTATTTCGAGTGTTCTAATTGTTTTTCACTTAGTTGTGTACTTTTTTGGAAATTTGTTATTGTGCTAATCTTTTGACCACCTTCGTATGGTTCCTGTGTAGACAGCTATTTCTGCTGTTCCTTTCCTTCTCCTTGGCCATTGAAGCACTACATGCATTTATGCAGGATGAATCTGAGCACAAGTAAGCACAACATTATGCTGATTTGTTGACAGATGACTCATCCCATTGTTTTCTATGTTTTTATGTTTATATTGGAAAGCCAGTCTAGTCAGAACTTGTCACCCTGCCTTCTTTGTGATTGCTGTACTCTGCTGCATTACATCACTGCGAGTAATTGAACTGTCTGTAAATTTTTTGAAAAAGAATTATCATATCTATCAGGGCTTTTGAAGAAAACATCATTGTGTGACCTCATACAATGTTTGCAAGAGAAACTGAGAGTTTTACTGCGAATGGTTGTTTTTGTTTCTTTTTCCATGCACCTCGCTTTTTGTTTAAAGAGCTACCTGTCAGTTTAGTTTGTGCTAATATTTTTGCCCTACAAAAATATATTTCAGGCACTACCTAATTGTGTCTGCTGTCACAAACCTTTTGGTTAATTTACTTGGTGTTTGGTTCTTTCGGAGCTATGCTCGTGTTACCATAGGTATGGAGTACTGATACCCTAGCTGCTTGTGGTACAAATATACTGCATACATATTTTACCCAGTAAACATTAGACCGAAACATGGACTAATGAATGAACACACTGTTGCCTACCTATTTTAGTTTACAGGAGAGCTGAGGATATGAATTATCACTCTGTCTGTTTGCATGTTCTGGCAGATTCAGTGCGGAGGTACAAAAAATAGACATCTACTTTTATGAATCTTCTCTGGAAATTTTTTTTCCATCTTTGCTGCCTTCTATTTAAGTTGACATTTGTCAATTCTCTCAGTGCAGGCTTGATTCTAGCTTCTTGGCTTCTTTCATTGGGGTAATACATTTTGGGAGTTCTCCAGCAATCTTATGTAGACCATTATGACTCTTGGCTAACAGAATTTTCTTCGGCTACTGTCAGGGTCGAGAATGCAGAAGTGCTATGCCTGGGAATTGTTTCAGTGGCAGTGTTCATGCTTGTTTTGCCACTGTTTAAAGCTACTGGTAATATCCTACTGCAGATTGCACCTGGCAATGTACCACCTTCAGCATTCATGAAGTGCTGCAGACAGGTAGGTAAACATGGTTTGCATAGTCTTAATCATTTTAGAACTCCAAAGCTGCCCTTACACGCTTGCAATGGATATGCTTCAGATAACTGCCTCTGAGGATGTTTCTGAAGTATGCCAAAGTCGATTTTGGGAGCTTGTACCTGGTCATGCTGTTGGTTCTCTCTCCATTCGCGTAAGTATTATTTTGCCTGCTGCAAAGCTACCCAAAAGAGGCTGTTACTGAAATGCGACTGGATTGGAACTGTTTGTGTAGGGGAAGAATGGTGGTTCTGATGAACCATCAGTGCTTGAATATGTGCATGGATTATATCATGAGCTGGGCATACAAGACCTGACCATCCAATTTCAAACTGAAGAATAGTTTTATCATGGAAAGCTAGGATTACAGGGTGGTAGAGTATTAGATCAGACCAACCAACAAAACAGCTTCAGTGGGATGTGAGGTGGAGTAACTCATGTCATGTCCTGGCGTCCTGCAGGCTATTGAAAATGTTTACTAGCGTAGCATTCATAGCGCAGCAGGAGTATTTGGGGAAGGCATCATTTGAGACAAAAGAGAGGGAGGGGTTGGACCATGTTGAGATGTGAGAGTAGACAAGGGGAGGGTGATAGGCTGACAGTTACAAGAGTTGGGAGTCTTTGGACTAAGGCCACCTTCAATATGATCTAACTTATGTCAGTCCAGTCAGTCACTATTCACACTTTCTTTATATTATTTATATATATTTCTCTTTTCTCTTTTATCTGCTACAATACTGGACTGACCTATGTTAGTATGTTAGGCCCCATTAAACATGCCGTAATGAGTCTGGAGTGGGCCCGGCTGAGACCAGAAGAAAGTTAGGGTTTAAGAGACTTGGGCCTTTGCTAGTTTCAGGCCGATGGCTAAAGATGCAGCCCAACCGAGCAGAACCCAACAAAGCGAATGAGATCCAAACCAAAAAACGAAATAATAAAAAAATTTGGTTTGTTTCAGATTTATATTTTTGGTTTTTAGGCCACCCCTATGTGGCACACGGTGTAATTTACTCTTAGAAGAAAATCTTACACTTTGGCAAGATTTTTGGGTCCTCAGAAAACATTTTAGGGAAAGGCAACCCCACTCCAAGGGCTGGAAAAAAAAAATCGAACATATGCCATTGCCAATGCCAGAAACTCAACCAAAGGGAGGAGATCCATCATACATGGATATCCATGCCTCACAAAAGAAAGCAATCACATTCGAGTCAAGTGCTGAATCAGGCAGCCATGACAGTATTCAAAGCAGATTTTCGCGGTCTCATAATTAGTTTCACCGCCTTCAACTCACCTAATTGAATCCTCTTGTATGTTGTCATCGATTTCATTCCCCAAATACTCCTGCTGCGCTATGAATGCTACGCTAGTAAACATTTTCAATAGCCTGCAGGACGCCAGGACATGACATGAGTTACTCCACCTCACATGCCACTGAAGCTGTTTTGTTGGTTGGTCTGATCTAATACTCTACCACCCTGTAATCCTAGCTTTCCATGATAAAACTATTCTTCAGTTTGAAATTGGATGGTCAGGTCTTGTATGCCCAGCTCATGATATAATCCATGCACATATTCAAGCACTGATGTTTCATCAGAACCACCATTCTTCCCCTACACAAACAGTTCCAATCCAGTCGGTAACAGCCTCTTTTGGGTAGCTTTGCAGCAGGCAAAATAATACTTACGCGAATGGAGAGAGAACCAACAGCATGACCAGGTACAAGCTCCCAAAATCGACCTTGGCATACTTCAGAAACATCCTCAGAAGCAGTTATCTGAAGCATATCCATTGCAAGCGTGTAAGGGCAGCTTTATAGTTCTAAAATGATTATTAAGACTATGCAAACCATGTTTACCTACCTGTCTGCAGCACTTCATGAATGCTGAAGGTGGTACATTGCCAGGTGCAATCTGCAGCAGGATGTTACCAGTAGCTTTAAACAGTGGCAAAACAAGCATGAACACTGCCACTGAAACAATTCCCAGGCATAGCACTTCTGCATTCTCGACCCTGACAGTAGCCGAAGAAAATTCTGTTAGCCAAGAGTCATAATGGTCTACATAAGATCGCTGGAGAACTCCCAAAATGTATTACCCCAATGAAAGAAGCCAAGAAGCTAGAATCAAGCCTGCACTGAGATAGAATTGACAAATGTCAACTTAAATAGAAGGCAACAAAGATGGAAAAAAATATTTGCAGAGAAGATTCATAAAAGTAGATGTCTATTTTTTGTACCTCCGCACTGAATCTGCCAGAACATGCAAACAGACAGAGTGATAATTCATATCCTCAGCTCTCCTGTAAACTGAAATAGGTAGGCAACAGCGTGTTCATTCATCAGTCCATGTTTCGGCCTGATGTTTACTGGGTAAAATATGTATGCGGTGATATTTGTACCACAAGCAGCTAGGGTATCAATATTCCATACCTATGGTAACACGAGCATAGCTCCGAAAGAACCAAACACCAAGTAAATTAACCAAAAGGTTTGTGACAGCAGACACAATTAGGTAGTGCCTGAAATGTATTTTTGTAGGGAAAAATATTAGCACAAACTAAACTGACAGGTAGCTCTTTGAACAAAAAGTGAGGTGCATGGAAAAAGAAACAAAAACAACCATTCACAGTAAAACTCTCAGATTCTCTTGCAAACATTGTATGAGGTCACACAATGATGTTTTCTTCAAAAGCCTTGATCGATATGATAATTCTCTTTCAAAAAATTAACAGACAGTTCAATTAATCAAGTGATGAAAGGGGCCAGCCTAACACATTACTCGCAGTGATGAAAGGGGCCAGCCTAACACATATTATA
Organism: Raddia distichophylla; assembly: GCA_005191435.1. Classification (NCBI taxonomy): domain Eukaryota; kingdom Viridiplantae; phylum Streptophyta; class Magnoliopsida; order Poales; family Poaceae; genus Raddia; species Raddia distichophylla. Next base: position 689,825 of record SPJY01008864.1, read on the forward strand.
CTAATACAATGTAATGCAGCACAGTACAGCAATCACAAAGAAGGCAGGGTGACAAGTTCTGACTAGACTGGCTTTCCAATATAATAAACATAAAAACAGAGAAAACAATGGGATGAGTCATCTGTCAACAAATCAGCATAATGTTGTGCTTACTTGTGCTCAGATTCATCCTGCATAAATGCATGTAGTGCTTCAATGGCCAAGGAGAAGGAAAGGAACAGCAGAAATAGCTGTCTACACAGGAACCATACGAAGGTGGTCAAAAGATTAGCACAATAACAAATTTCCAAAAAAGTACACAACTAAGTGAAAAACAATTAGAACACTCGAAATAGTGGCTTTGTATGTATGCACATCAACTGACCGTTTGAATTGTCATTTACATACAAATCAAGCTTTTGTCCGTGACCAATGACAGGGTCAGAGTGCTGGTACTGAAGTATTGACATGAAGAGGCAAGCGACGATACCAAACACAAAGCACAAAGGGATACTACTCTGTCTTACTGTCTTGGTTCCATTTGATGTGTGTATGCTATGTAATAGATGAAGATGACCAAGACAAGAGGAAGATAGTGAATTGTGGACAGTAATGCTATTTTGAGGGCTAGGCAGTTAGCTAGATGGATTGTACAACGGTGCAAGTGTATGCATAGAATCCTGAAGTGGCATGGAAGGTAAAGATGCTTACGGCATTTGTAAAGGCAGCCAGGACCTCCAATCTCTTATAGCTGAAAGGAAGAAAAGGAAACAGGTAAATGAAGACCTCACAAGTACATATAGATCAATGGACTCTCATAAGCAAGGTATGAAGGTGGTATTGCGAGGGCATTGGGATTGGGATGAAGGTGCTACCCGTAGGTGTAGACAGCATCAGGCTTGGTCCGGGAGGCAGCCATGGCGAACAAGGAGAAAGTTAGCAAGCCACATCCGAAAGTCAGATGGAAAGCATCGGAAACTAGGCCTGCAGTGCAGTGCAAATCCCAACATATATGGGTCAGTCAGTTGTCAGCCATGCCGGAACGGAAGGGGGAGCGGCCGACAGTACCTACGCGGGCGGTGAATAGGCCGATGGCGAGCTCGGTGGCGGAGTAGGCGACGTTGAGGGCGATGAGAAGCGCGAGGCGGCGCATGGGACGGGTGGTGAGCCATCGCCATCGGAAGGCGGGGGTAGGGGCGAGGTCAAGGCGCGAAGAGGAGGGGGGCATGGAGATGGAAGAATCGGAGCGGGCGAGGCGGGGCGTCGAGGAGAGCTGGCGGGAGAAGGCGAGGCGGCGGTCGGCGCTGGCGACGACGCCGTAGTTGGGGTTCCAGGGTTTGGGATCCATCGCCTCGCCGCCGCCGCCGCCGCCGCCGCCGCCGCCGCAGGTAGGGTTGACGTGTGTGGTCAACGTCGGCGGCAATGGAACGGAGACGACGGAAGAAGAGATCTGCATCCAGGGGTGGATTCGATCCGATCTCTTCCGAGCTTAGGGTCGCTGAGCTCGAGCTCGGTTGGGCTTGATACAGGATCGAGCTTACACCCAGGCTCGAATTCGAGATCGTCAAGAGCTCGATACAGCACGAGCTCGAGCTCGTTTGAGCTCGATAGGCACCTAATGCCTCATCTCCGGCGAGCCTTTGACAGGAAAGCTTCGATCTTTTCTGGTAAGAACCAAAAAAGAGCTGGATCTCTGGGCGAGAAACCAACAGGTTACTGCCGCACTCGATCGGATTAGAGCAAAAACTCTCGATTTAAAGAGTGTTTCCTCTGTGGGCTGGATCTCGAGAGCAAGAACATGAAACTCCTAGACATTAAAGAGCAGAGAGAAATGAGATGCGGCAACAGGCATATAGACCAGCAGGATTAGCCGCAAAATGCACCAAGAAAAAGCTCGAAACTGGGAAGCGTCCGCGCTCTCCAAGGATCAAACCTCCCGGGGTTGAAGGCACCGCAAGAGAAATCCACCGCAACCGCAACCGCGCTCAGGAAGAACACCAAGAAAGGAACAGGGGCGCCCAAAGGATGACGAATCAAACTGAGCTCCCTCCCCGGCGCGGAATCGCGAGCGGGGACGCGCGCTCTGCTCCTCCGGCAATCTCTGGGTGGAGAATCTCGGGGCAGGAGAGGAGAGGAGGAGGTGGAAGTGAAGAAATGGGGGAGGCGTGGCAAGGATTGGGGAAAGAGGGAGAAAGGAGGTGGAAGTTGGGGGTGTAGAGCCGTCAGGTTAGGGTTGGAACCTGGCCGCCTGGAAGCTCGATTGAGCTCGCGGAGCAGCTCGCGAGCAGCTCGAACTCGGCTCGGCATGAACTCGAGCTCAAGCTCGAGCTCGGCTCGTTTTCTCTTCGATCTCGATCCGATCCCGAATCGATTTCGAGTAGCTTGTCGAGCTTGATCTTCTCGTCCAGCCCTATTTGCATCTCGTAATTAGACCTTGCCAGCGCTTCCTGTCCGTCCGATCATAAATCCACAGCTCTAATCTTTCCCTTCTATACATTTTGGGGAAAATAAACGAAAAAATAGAAGAAAAAAAACCCTTAAATCAAAATGCCATGTGTTGAAGAAATTTGTGTGTCCAATGTCATTTCACGAAAGGTTACCGAATTTAACGTCAATTTGTCCCAGACACGCAAATTGAATGTCACCCATCGATTCTTCCTCTAATCATTCCTTGTATATATCCCCACTTCTTCTTCTTCTTCTTTTAATCGTAATCTAATGTTCAAAAAACTCATAAGACTCTTCTTCTACTATAGTTACATGACAAAGGAGAAACACAAAGTTTTCGGTTCAAATCTACAACATGTTCAAAGTGTCTTAACCTTATTCGTTCAATCTGCTCATCCATCTAGTCAAACACAACTAACTTAAAAGAATTTTTTTCATACATGCCATTACAAAGTTTTCTTATTTTGAATATACCACTACAAAGTCTATATTATTATAGATGACACTAGTTTTGCAACTATTTATCACAAATGCTATTCTCGGGCTTTTCAGGGGATTTTTGTGTCTGCCAAATACGCAAGAAATCTCGCCGCCACCGTCGTTGTCGTGGCCTCGCCGTCGTCGTCGTTTACATACATGTATTTAATGTATTTCTTGCGTATTTGGCTCGCGTAAAACACAAAAATCCCCAAAAAAGTCTGAGAATAGCATATGTGATAGATAGTTGTAAAACTAATGTCATCTATAATAATATCGACTTTGTAGTGACATATCCAAAATAAGCGAACTTTGTAATGGCATGTATGAAAAAAATCCTCGAAGTACCAAGAGCGGAGCGCCATCCCGAGGGATCGTCCGGCTCTGATACCAAATTGTTACGTGCATGGTTTTAGCACGCAACAAGAAGAGATACGGCCCTTGACGCGGGCGAGACGAGCTATTGTCGAAGCTAGCACCTTTGGCTGTACGGAGCCACCGGCCGTTTATCGTCGGCAACACCTTACTAAGAACTTGGTTTACTCATTGCTTGATTAATTAAGAATACATGACCTCCCTTTTATAGGGGATGACCAACTTGGACACTAAGAAAAGACTTGGATCTAATCTAATCAAATCCCTAAAAAATAGCTAACAAAATGAAAAAGATAACCATCAAAAGATAAAGACTTAATAGTGATGGGGCCATGTGCTACAGTACCGCGGGTACTGTTCACGACACTACAGTACCCGTGGTACTGGTCACATGAAGCAGCCCGTATCATTGCTTCCCCCTGCGAATCAACCTTGTCCTCAAGATTGAATTTCGGAGACCCATCTGATCTCGTGCATGCCAACCGAGGAGGTCGCCTCCTAGGCCACAGGTCACCGCGCATAGCCGCCTTCCACTTCCCCCGTGCGTGCCCAAAGTGAATGAACACGGACGAAAGCTCGCACTGCTCCATCTGCATGAAGTAGTGCGCCCGATCTTTGGTGGAAGAGGCCTCCAGATTGGAGATGTGATCTTCGATGGACGCCATGGCCGAAGGATCAGAGCAGGATCGATCGGCTCTGATACCAAATTGATACAGCCCTTGACACGGGCGAGACGGCCGTTTATCGTCGGCAACGCCTTGGCTGTTTTCGGAGCCACCGCCTATGAGATCTACTCTCAATTTGGATTCATTATTTGGATGCCAAAAGAAGATACATGACCATCCCTTTTACTTTTATAGGGATAGAAGACTTAGGCCCTAAGAAACTACCTCTAACTAATCTTATCCCCTCCTTAACAAACTGATCTTATCTAATACCATAACTAATCTTATCCCTAACTATGCCGCGTGAACAATGCCTCGTGAACAATACGGGCCCGTGCTACAGTAACCGATGTGAACAGTGCCACGCTACAGTGCCGCGGGTGTATTAGCTTTCAGCTTGTACACCCTACTAGACAAGAGCAACCCCACCATTGACTCATTTGACTCAGCCCTACAGAAGATGGTGACGCCTTCCCAAAAGAGCAGTCATACAGAAGATGGTGACGCCTTCCCAAAAGAACAAGCCTGCAATTAAAAGATAACAAGACAATTTGTAACATCATCTCACAAAAAAAAATGTAACATGTTGTAAAATTACTGGAAACATATTGCCAAATTGATTAAAACTAATAATTATAAAAAGACATGTTTGAATGCGATTCAAAGATGTTAATTAAATCTATTACCTGACATAGTGACCATGTCAGTGGATTCTTGTCTTCCGTCTCCATATTAAATTAGAGCAACTATCAATTTCATTCATCTCAGCAATCTTGCCATCCATATTGGGATCGAAAAAGATCCAGTCCTCCCTCAAGATACACATCATATCAGAACGTAAATTGTATGAACTGATAATGGCCTCGTTGCTGATGCTATGCTCTCCAAGAGCCATCTTATTGAAGTCCTCACACAGCCCATTGAATGAGGTGTCACAAGGATGCACAATCTTTACCCCCTCAAACTCACAGTAAAAGCAACGAGCTTCCTCGAAAAAAAAAGGGTAAAATGACGTCAGGAAGAGGCAACTAACTCAGAAAATGAATTTAACGAAATATATGTAGAGTTCGGACATACCAACAGTCATCCAAGAACTCGCACAAGGATCAAATGGCACACACAAGACTGATGCTTCCTCATCTTCTTCATCATTGCTACATTCGGCAAAGAACAGCACTGGAGCTGTGCCAGTTCCTATATGTGTTGCCAAAAAGTTGATGTGGAAGTATTTATACCCATTCTTCCTCACAAAACGACCAGAAACAGGTCCTTCAGTAACCTTAGTATTCACTCCACAAATAACGTGAAGTGCGTATAATTCCTAGATACAAAGAAGAGAAAAGCATAATTATTAGACAGTTGAGTAAAGAGGAGCAAATAATGGCTAAATTTTGAATTTTTGCAAATAGAAGTAAAAGATATAGACATAATAGTTAGTAACAGGAAAATTGAAATTATGGAATGCATGAGATCATGAAGTGTATATAGTTCCTACATACAAAGAAGAAAAGGTATAGTTACGCAGTTCAGAAAAGAGGGGCAAACAATGACTAAATTTTGAATTTGTGCAAATATCAGTAGATGTGCTAACAAGATGCACAAACAAGAACGAAAAATAAAAATTAACTAACCCCATGGTCTTCAGCATATCTCTTCAAAGCATCATTGACCTTTCTAACAAAAAAATTTTGGTCGCCCTTGAACTTTTCCTTAACCTCCAATAGGTAAGCCATATGGTTTTTGGATAGAATCTCTGAAGCTGAGGTTTGGTTTAGCTCATGACATTGCACTTTTTCTGAAAAGAACCTGGCGAGAAACTCAAAATTATGAACAGTGATACCCTAAATCGACAGTGATAGCGCACAAAAATCAGATGATGTGAGATAATCCGCCATTGCTTCAGGATCAGGGTGCCACGCCTGGGCAGCAGCCTCTCTGTAGGCCAAGGTTTCATTGGATGGGTTGATGGCATGGCCATGCATCCTTGACAAATTAACGACTGGTTCAACTTCTGCATCCGCCATGAGAAGGAACCACACAGCTTGGTGCTCCGTGAGAGAAGGGACACGGACACGGAGTAAGGCGACAAGACCATACAAAGAACAGCACTCCATGCGCATCATTATCCTTGTGCAGATCATCTCAACTTCAAAGTCGACGCAATCTGAATGCGTAGGAAATTTTGCTTCATACCAAAGAGTGTTGAGGGTAATGTTCATTACCGGATTCAATCTGCCGAAGCAATAACCACCCTTGAGAAGGCTGCGTCCTCTCCAAGAGTGTCTGCGGTTCTTCGTTGCTTGGCATGGTCCCGCCCTCGTCGTCTTGGACCTCCTTCTGCTACGGGGGTGCTTGTTGGTGTGGGCGTCGTCTTCCGTGTTAAGTGGCGGCGCTTCGTGTGCGCTCTTCGGTCCTGCGGCTTCAGTCTGCGACTCGGTTGGTGGTCTTCTGTGGCAGCCGCTTTGTGCATTGGTGGGGGGAGGGGCTTGGGCGAAAGCCCTGCCCTTTCTTAGACGGATGGTGGCGTCACCTTTGGTGTCGTTCCCTCATTGAGACATCATCTTACAGCTCTTTCCCTCATTTCGGGTGAAAACCCTGGTGATTGCACGGTGGCGGCGGGTGTTACCCGTCGTTACCTTGTTGGAGGCGTCGTGTTAGTCACTGTGCACTTCTTGGTTGTCTACTAGGTCTGTTAATTCGAAGTCGTCCGTCGTTGTGTGTGTTGGTAGTGCGCCCGGCGTGGCCGGTGTTGTTTCCTTCCCCTTCCCTTCCAGTTGTGTGTCGCCGCAAGGTCTCTTGGCCTTGCGCGTGTGGGCGCGGCCGTTTGGCCGGGGTGTGCAGCAGCCTTGCTGCGTTGTAACTTTTGTAACTTTGGTGCGTCGCACAGTTCTTCTTCTATCAATGAATGGACGGCGGCTCTCCTGCCTTTCCCTTCAAAAAAGAGAAGGCTGCGATGGTAGCGGTTGCGCAAAGCATTCGCAGGCAGCTAGCTAAGTGCTTTCAGGTACAGCTCGTGTATATTGTCGAGTAGGCACAGTTTCAAAGATGTTGTGCAGGTATTTGGAGCTAGACCTTTCTCTACTTCCACCTCCCAGGATGGGTTCAACATAGCCACCTTCATTCCAACTCGCTGACTGGCACGAAACAAAGGATGCCAGTGATCTGCAAGTTTTTCAGTCTTATGTTCTCGCCCAAGCAATTTACCAAGGCGCTTAACCACTGCATGAGAAAGACGGTGGCCGTGGCTGTACGACGTCGGTAGCAGATTGGAGACCTTGTCCAGGCGAGATGCGAGCGACAGTGACGCGCTCACCAGGGCGTCAGGGTTGGGGTGCCTTGCGGACACAGCTGCGCAGCGCAGGGCTGGTGGTAAGGGAATTGAAACAGAACTCAGGCGCCTGGTGACGCCGATGACGATCTAGCTCGATGAGCCACACGGCAGCGAGGAGGTCAGCTCGAGCCAGGCGCAGGTAGCGCAGGGCTTCCGTCTGTGGTAGGTACCGGCCGGAACTGGAAGATGAGCACGGCGATGAGGCCTTGGAGCGACCGCCGAGCGATGGTGGCGCCTTCGAACGTGCTTGGGGACATGGGGAGATCCAAGATGTTGTCGTCACTGGTATCGGTGATGATCTTGGAGATGATAGACTCCCGCGCCTCCGCCTCCGCCTCCGCGTGTACCGGCGAAGGGGAGTAGGAGATGGTACGTGTTGGCGATGATGTTGGAGACGGGATCCAGTGGGCCGAAGCAGACGCCGGCCTTGAGGAGGCGCCATGCCAGCGAGGGGTCCTTCTCTATCGGCAGCCAACGCAGCGCCGTCTCATAGTATCCATTGATCTGATCAAGAAGGCCGCAGATGTCCCCAACAATGGTCTCGTCGGTGATGCGCAGGGCATCGGTCCAGCCGTCGCCGATGCGGCGGTCACGCTTGCCCAGCATAGCGTTGGAATCACGGCTCTGGGCTCTCCTCTCCGGCGGCGGCGCGGTTAGGGTTAGGGCTGGATTCGAGCTGATCCTGGGCGATCCTAGGGTGGTCAGGCGCGTCGGGGCGGAGCTCGGGGGCGGCGGCGCCGCGCGTTGGTAGAGCTCGGGGGCGGCGCGTCGGGGCGGAGGGGTTAGGGTGTGGTGGGCAGTGGGGTTTAGTGCGTGGGCCGGCCACTTTGTAGATTGGGGATAAGAAAGGATGCAGGCAGCAGGCTAGTTGGCCTTTGGCCTGTGGAGGTAGGCCCAGGCTCGAGTTCGGCTCAAATTTTATACGACCTCGATCCGATTTCGATCCAAACTCGATCCGATCTCGGATAGCTCGTCGAACCCGATTTTTTGGTCCAGCCCTAGTTAGGGTTTTTTAGTTCAGGCGGCGGCGACGGTCAGGCTCTGGGGTGGGGAAAAAAGGCTTGGAAGGAGGAGATGTCGAGGCCTCGTCCTCGAGTGACTCGGGCCGGGCAGCGGCTCCCGCACGGGCCGGGCTATCACTATTCCCGACCAAATGGGACGGGCAAGAGCCACAATACTATTTATGGACCATGCCGTCACGATACGAATAGAGGTCGCGTGCGAGTGCGACTTCCCCGCTGTGTATGGATTGGGACGGCGAAGCTACAAGAAAAGGAAAAAGAGTAAATTGCATCGTAGGTAGGTACACTAACTTTGAAACCATGCATTTCAATAGGTGAAGTTTGTTTTTTTTGTTTTATACAGCATCAGATCCAAAACGGTCTATACAAAGCGGTTTGGTGACAGACTGACAGGACAATCCTAATTAGCGTTACATGTCACCACGTCACACCTCTTTTCTTCACCGCTCTCTCCCTTCAGTGTCTCTCTCCTCTCTCCATTGTAGCGAGCACCGCCGCTTTCTATCAATCTCTGCCAGTGCTTCCCCGGTTCCCCCTTGTCCAAGGCGACGGCACCAGGATGCCACTCACCTCTTAGGCGTCACACGCAATTCGTCGCTGCCACAGTGCGCCGTCGCTCGCCGCCGACGAATTGTGCGGTGGGGCAGCGGCGTGGGACGTACGCCATTGGCAGGTGAGCCAGGTGTTCTTGCCCGTCATGCAATCATGGGAAGGTGAAGCTAATTATTCGTCTTGGGAACTAGACAGACCGGCTATACTATTGCCCTTCAACTGTTGCCCAATTTCGATTTCCCTCCTTTAACTCCAAAACCAAGCAACAAACCTCCTATACTATTTATACCAGACAAATCACCTCCTTAGTCCGATACCACATTGGTTTTAGCTGACAAATAGATTTAAAAAATCTTAGAAAAATCATAGAAAGTTCAGAACAAAAAACCCCTGAAAATTCAGAAAAACATGTAGAATCCAAATGTTATAATATTATAATGTTTGTCTTCAAACGTATATGCAAAAAATTATATTTCTGTTATAGTGGCATTTAATGATTAAATAAATTAAGTATTTACAAACAATTAGCTTGGTTTATGGGAATGGGGGAAATTACTTTGTATTTTTTAAATAATGGTGAAATTAACAAAAATGAAAAGTAAGTTACCTTGGCATTTTAATTTGAATTTTTGAATTTAGAGGTAAAACTAAGTTTGAATTTGAATTCACAAATTTAAATTGAATGGCCAAAGTAACAAATTTGTATTTTTCTTAGTTTCCTACAATTTTCCTGCAAGCCAAACAGTTTTTTTAAAAAAATGTTTGATTTATTTAATCAACAAAATGTGTATGTGTAGTGTTGGTTAGACACCTGCTGATCTGCTTTTTGTCTGGTTGCAAGGTCCCATTGAGCACATTCCAAAGTCTCGTTCTTATCCCAATTCGAGTGTGTTCGAGAGGGTTCCGGAGAATTACAGCTATCAGGGTTCGAGAGAGTTCGTGGGAACAGCTGCCTGGGGTTTCGTAGCTGCTAAGTCTCAAAGCCGGATATTTCCTGAGGCGCGAAACGTCGAACCGAAGCCGTCCAAAAGTTCCCACCAAGTCCACAAAGCGACAAAGTCCAAAATCTGAAGCCCTAGGCGGAGCCTGGAGAGTGAGAAAAGAGAAAGGGTTGGGGGCAGCCTGTTTGTGCTCACCGGATGCGTCCGGTGCCGTAATTATTTCGGCTAGCAGCACCACTTGCCGGCCAGACTACTGCGAATCCGGGAGCGGTGCGCGAAGAGATGGCCAAAAATTGCCTATGTCCCAACTTGTTCCCTATTCCGGTGCGGCCCGTTGTCGAACAGTTGGTGGGCATTTTTGAAACCCTAGTCGAGGCCTCCACCGGACGCGTCTGTTGGCTGACTGGACGAGTCCGATCAGGCTGAAATCTACGGCCTGAATTGCTCCAAACGAATTTGAGCCGTCCAATCTCACTAGATCCTAGGGTTTGCGAGGGGGGCTATAAATATATCCCATCCCCTTCAGGGAGAGTTGAGAGAGAGCTTCAATTTGAGCCACCCAAAGCCACCCTCATCCCCAAGAGGTCTCTCCCATGGAGGTGGTGATCCTATTAGGTACCTCCATGAGTGCTTGAGCTAGAGGAAGGAGAAGAGAAGGAGAGAGGAGAAGGAAGAGAGGAAGAAGAAGGGTTCCCCTACCTCATCTCCTCCCAAGTTGTGATCTTCTCCCCCCACTTGGAGCCTTGGTCCTAGGGTGCTCCAAGGTGTGAGGGGGGTGGGTTTGGTGAGAGGCTTCCGGTCTTTGTGCTCTTGGGATTCTTGCCTCCGTAAGGTCTTCATCAAGCCAAGCTTCACCAACTTCGGTTCAGAGTTCAGGCCTATGGTTTCCAACTGGCCATGAAGGTCGTGTATGGGCTGCCTTCTTTGATTGAGTTATATACTGTCTTTTTCGATTGAGCGGTGATGCTATCTTATTCTGCTTTTCCTCTTTTGACCCCGAAGAAGAGAGATTGTTGATTGTTGATGCTCGTTCATGGTGTTAGATGTGTTTTCATGGCGCTAGATCTTGCAACAATCCAATGTATTGTTGATTTCAATTTTATTGCCCTGCTTCGCTCACCAAAAGTGTGGCAAAGGAAGAATAGAAGATTGCAATGCCAAGGACCATTTTTGCAATTTGAGATGAATTGTTCTTAAATTTTAATATGATGACACTACCTTCAAAAAAATCATACTACTCTTTAAAAAATGTCCGAAGGTATGTTACCCGTAGAACCGTACGGGCAGTTCTGGACCTACAGCCCGTCCAATTCGATTCAGAATTGAGTTAAAATATTCATGAGCTTCTGTAGGGTTTGGATCCAATTTTTGAATAGTCCATATGGTTCTTGTATTTCGCCCACCAGAAATGATCCTGTACACAGTTGGATACGCCTGGCACCTGGGTAGCATATCAAACGTACATGTAAACTCATAACAGGCTGCCGATTGGAAAGTTAAATTCTTTGTTATTTTCCTCTACTTTTTTACTCTTAAAGCAGTTTGTCAAAACTCTAAAATACAAGACAAACAAACAGATAAAAACTTTTCTAACGCGTTTCAAGAAACTCTGGAAATTTAGTTTTAGCAAAGTCAGATCAGCTCAAAAGAGCATAAACAGAAAATAGAAATAGAGGTGCGTGTTTTGCTTCTCTCTGTTCTTGCGTATTGTCCACCAAGATATATCTCCATGGCATATCGAAGGGCATCAGCCGCGCTAAACAATACTTGTTAATGGTAAAGATCAAAAATACAACAGACAGCTCATGTAGGTCCCAGGCTCCCAGCCCACAAAGAAAGAAGCATTTGATTTCACCAATAATTCAGATGTCATAACCAGGTATGTTGGTTTCATCTGCCGCATTTGCTTCACCAACCAAGACAAACACCTGATCCTGAGAGCATTGCTAGCAGAGACCATCCGAATAGAGTTTTCACGACTCAAACACTATATTTCACCCAGTGCTCACCTTATACCACCAGCACATGGATCAGCATGAGTTGGGGAAACTCCTCACTGCCAGATCAGTGCAGGTGACCTGAAACCAACCATTAGAATGGCAAATGAAAGAAATGGAAGGAGGAGATGTCGAGGCCTTGCCCTCGAGTGACTCGGGCTGGGCTATCATTATTCCTGACCAAATGGGTCGAGCGAGAGCCACAATACTATTTATGGACCATGCCGGCATGATACGAATAGAGGTCGCGTGCGAGTGCAATTTCCCCGCTATGTATGGATTGGGACGGCGCAGCTACAAGAAAAGGAAAAAGAGTAAATTGCATCGTTGGTACGTACACTAACTTTGAAACCATGCATTTCAATAGGTGAAGTTTGTTTTTTGTTTTATACAGTATCAGATCCAAAACGGTCTATACAAAGCGGTTTGGTGATAGGACAATCCTAATTAGCGTTACATGTCACCACGTCACACCTCTTTTCTTCAGCGCTCTCTCTCTTCAGTCTTCACCCCTCTGTGTCTCTCTCTCCTCTCCATTGTAGTGAGCACCGCCGCTTTCTATCAATCTCCGCCAGTGCTTCCCCGGTTCCCCCTTGTCCAAGGCGACGGCTAGATCTGCACCAGGATGCCACCTCTTAGGCTTGAGCTAGAGGAAGGAGAAGGGAAGGAGAGAGAAGGAAGAAGAAGGGTTCCCCTACCTCATCTCCTCCCAAGTTGTGATCTTCTCCCCCCACTTGGAGCCTTGGTCCTAGGGTGCTCCAAGGTGTGAGGGGGGTGGGTTTGGTGAGAGGCTTCCGGTCTTTGTGCTCTTGGGATTCTTGCCTCCGGAAGGTCTTCATCAAGTCGAGCTTCACCAACTTCGGTTCAGAGTTCAGGCCTGTGGTTTCATTGTTGTGGCCAACTGGCCATGGAGGTCGTGTATGGGCTGCCTTCTTTGATTGGTCTTCTTCGATTGAGCGGTGATGCTATCTTATTCTGCTTTTCCTCTTTCAACCCCGAAGAAGAGAGATTGTTGATTGTTGATGCTCGTTCATGGTGTTAGATGTGTTTTCATGGCGCTAGATCTTGCGACAATCCAATGTTTTGTTGATTTCAATTTTATTGCCCTGCTTCGCTCACCAAAAGTGTGGTAAAGGAAGAATAGAAGATTGCAATGCCAAGGACCATTTTTGCAATTTGAGATGAATTGTTCTTAAATTTTAATATGACGACACTACCTTAAAAAAATCGTACTACTCTTTAAAAAATGTTTGAAGGTATGTTACCCGTAGTACCGTAGGGGCAGTTATGGACCTACAGCCCGTCCAATGCGATTCAGAATTGAGTTAAAATATTCATGAGCTTCTGTAGGGTTTGGATCCAATTTTTGAATAGTCCATATGGTTCTTGTATTTCGCCCACCAGAAATGATCCTGTACACAGTTGGATACGCCTGGCACCTGGGTAGCATATCAAACGTACATGTAAACTCATAACAGGCTGCCGATTGGAAAGTTAAATTCTTTGTTATTTTCGTGTACTTTTTTACTCTTAAAGTAGTTTGTCAAAACTCTAAAATACAAGACAAACAAACAGATAAAAACTTTTCTAACGCGTTTCAAGAAACTCTGGAAATTTAGCTTTAGCAAAGTCAGATCAGCTCAAAAGAGCATAAACAGAAACTAGAAAGAGGTGCGTGTTTTGCTTCTCTCTGTTCTTGCGTATTGTCCACCAAGATATATCTCCATTGCATATCGAAGGGCATCATCTGCGCTGGCTCCAATACACATATATAGATATACATAGAGCGACATCAGTCAGCTCATACCACATCTGATTCGATTACACCAGGAACATTGTGATTGCAAAAAAGAAACAAAGAGAGCGGAATTGCGCCAAAGCTTGTAGCAACACTAAAACTAGAACCCTGTCATAACAACTGACAGCTGCTCGCAGACTAGTCTGTGCTACTAGTAGCTTCGTGTAGATGCAAACATGGCACGTAAACAATACTTGTTAATGGTAAAGATCAAATATACAACAGACAGCTCATATAGGTCCCAGGCTCCCAGCCCACAAAGAAAGAAGCATGATTTCACCAATAATTCAGATGCCATAACCAGGTATGTTGGTTTCATCTGCTGCATTTGCTTCACCAACCAAGACAAACACCTGATCCTGAGAGCATTGCTAGCAGAGACCATCCGAATAGAGTTTTCACGACTCAAACACTATATTTCACCCAGTGCTCACCTTATACCACCAGCACATGGATCAGCATGAGTTGGGGAAACTCCTCACTGCCAGATCAGTGCAGGTGACCTGAAACCAACCATTAGAATGGCAAATGAAAGAAACACACAACAGTAATGATCACAAAAACATTTAAGATAACAATATCATCATACATATCTACCATTTCCAGCGGCAGCTAATTAAGAACTACAGGTTCTGCAGCAATATCATCACAAAGAATATAGAAAGAAACCCAAAAATGGCATAACCTGTATGTCTGTCTCCCCGTCTCCAGAAAACATACTACATTGCCAACACGAAGATCCACTGTTACGCAACATGCCAGACTCCAAAACAAGTCCATGTCGTGTGGCTTCAATCCGTCATCGACAAGTATGTACAGTATTGACAACCGCTATTGCATCCCGCTCTCCCATCTCTCGTCAATTCTTTGCCGAATCCTCAAGCCTACTCTGCTCACCAATGTCCTCAAAGCTCTTGTCTGACCCAGCAGCAGCATCAACCCTCCCTGCATTGTTCTCGCCGCTCTCCTCTGAGCACACAACACCCCTATCTGCATTGTTTTCTCCACTCTTCTCAGACTCATTTGCATGAGCCCTCTCCACATTGTCCTCGCTGCTCTTCTCTGACCCAGCATCACCCCTCTCCATGTCATTATCCAGAGCTTCCTCAACCGCATTGTCAGCAACGGCACCGCGCTCACCATTGGGCCCTGAAAAGCGCACCTCAAGGGCCTCCAGACGGCGCCTCATGTCACCCACCTCTTGCTCCATGAGGAAGAGCCTCTCCTTTAAGGTCAGGTTCTCCTCCTCGAGACGAGCCACATGGGCGTCTTGGTCATACTCATCGTCGTCATCAAGCACATAGGCCCCGGCAGCATCATCACCCCTGCCAGGGTAGACCATCTCAAAGCGGCTGAGATCGTGGTCAAGGCGGCGCTCCACCTCAAGGTGCTCCTCGACATCACTGTCGCTGGAGTTGGGGTCGTCATCATCGTCGGGGCCAGGGTGGTGAGGGGAGCGGCGAAGGCGGATGAGGCCCTTCATGGAGCCGTAGCCATCAACGCCCCACTGGGCCTGAGCCATGTCGGCGAGGCCCTCGCGGGAGGGGGAGAGGCGCGGGGTGGGGAGGACGGCGGGCGTGACGGGGGAGGGGGAGACGAGGGAGGCAATGCCGCCGGCGCGCTTGGCGCGGATGATGAAGGAGGTGGTGTTGCGCGGGGCGGCGGCTTTGGGCTTGCGGAAGAAGTACTTGTTGCGATGGCTGAAGCTGGGGTTGGGGTTGGGGTTGGGGTTCTTGAACCAGCGGCGAGCCTTGGCGCGGTTCTGCACCTGCAGGTCGCCCAGGGCGGGGGGCTGGTAGCCGACGCCGGCGGGGTTCTTGCGCTTCCACCCGCGGTTGGGCGGAGGGAGGAAGGGCTGCGGCGGCGGCGCGGCGGCGGCGGGGTCGTCGGAGGGCCACATGGGGAAGCTTCGGCTCATCATCTGGTTCTGGTTGGGATCCATGTCCGCCGCTTGATCGATCGATGGATCTCCAACTAGCTGGATAAAGGGCTTGAGAGCTGGAATCGATGGATGGATGAGTCGAACCCTAACCCTAGCAATAGCTCCGACTCCGACGGCTGCGAGAGGAGAGGAGGAGAGAATGAATTCGTCGCGCTTCTTCTCTCTCTTTCACCCATGACCCACTCACCCACCCCGAGCCCCGAGGGGAAAGGAGCGACGACGTCGACGAGTGGAGAGGGAGAAGGCGAGGGGAATTATGGGCTGTAACGGACGGCCCAATGGCCCATCACCATCACCACCACCACCACGGTATTTCAGTTATACTCCTACCTGCTTGCATTAGTAACTCTGCTATTAGTATTGGTTCATTTCTCAACAAACAAAAAAAAACTCTGCTATTGGTTAAGAGTATTTCGGCTGTATGGGATGGAGGGCTGAAAATGTTGTTAGGATTAATCTTGGATCAATATATCCATACGATCATCTAATATAGGGTTTATCTCTAATTGAGTTTATCTCCAACTGATGTAGAGTCTTGATCAAAGACACCATCTCTAGCCCTATCGGGAACATATGCTGTGCAATCACGTTTATGGTGTAATCACCGTGCAATCGAACTATCAAAAGCTAAAAAAAATTCTAAAAAAATTTGTACATGTCCTCTTCAACTTACTATATCTCTGGATAAAATTTCAAGTTCAAATTCATTCTGTATTGAAAGTTACAAAAAAAAAAATCTATCAATTTTGAACTTATCAAAACTGTCCTTTTTTTCTTTTTTTATAACTCTTAATATATTATGAATTTTTTTTTGAAACTTCATACATAGGTAGAGTAAACAATGAAATACATATACAAATTTTTTTAAAAATTTTTAGAACTTTTGATAGTTCAATTGCACAGTGATTGCAC
The DNA here is from genome assembly GCA_005191435.1 of Raddia distichophylla. Taxonomy (NCBI): domain Eukaryota; kingdom Viridiplantae; phylum Streptophyta; class Magnoliopsida; order Poales; family Poaceae; genus Raddia; species Raddia distichophylla. The sequence goes on from SPJY01008864.1 coordinate 706,264, forward strand.
CGTAAGCGTGATTACACAGCATATGTTCCCAACCCTATTTGGTTTCGGCCCGCTCGAGCACGGCGATACATAAGACAGAGAGAGGGCGCACTTGGTTAACATAATAACTCGCGTCCACACTAATATCACCATTAAGCCTTAATTCTGCACCAGAGCTACTGGGAATGCGGTCGCCACAATGTTGCTGACAATAGTGGGATCTCATAATCAAGGTTAGTGAATAACTTCTTTCGCTGTTAATTGTGTTCTTGAGACCGGGTAAGCTAATCGGTTAAGACCCGGTTACATGTAACAAATGTCAGCTATTGGAACAACCAGTAGGAGCAGGAGAACGTGCTCTCTCTTTACCAAATAGCATTGCATCAACTGCCTGCCCGCCAATCGTTCGTTGTGCAGGGACAAATGATTCCAGTCTACATGAGGAGAAAGAATGGAGGAGCTGAGCTACAACAGCTGAGGCAATGCTAAGGAATGAATGAGCACACAGAATGGAGAATGCAATCCACAATCCACAGAATCAGGTGATGGCTACTCCTTGTTCCTCGTTGCTCGGTCTTTCTTGTGCCCGCCAAGGATTCGGGAGATCTGCAGGCCTCTGCTGAAGGCCTGGTTGAAGAGCATCCTTGTCTGGAATTCCGAAACAAACGGGAACCAGGCCAGGAATGCGATCGGGGTGAAGAGCAGGAGCCCCATGATGATCTCGTAGCCCCGTGCAAGCGCCTTGATCGACCCCCACAGCCCAATTCCAACAGCAGCTGGCTTGATAGCTTGTGCAACCTGAAACACAGGTACCACATGAATCAAATCAAATCAAATATAGATAGCTTGTGTCCTACCAGGAAACAAATGCATCCCTCACTTACCAAAAGCAAACCCCATCCAGTTGGCATGAAGGCAAGGATGCAAACAAAGATATCTTGAACTGTCATGTGCGGGATTGCTATCAAGATTACAATGATGGAGATGAATGTTATAAATATCAGCCCCTTAATTAACCGGAACACAAGTTGGAAGTCTGCGCTGAATTTCCGCCTCCCGACTGATACGGTCTGTAAAGCAAACAACAGTTAGCCCAATCAACGACCCAGATGCGCATTTACAAAGTATGGTCACCTGGATCACAGTGACACACCCAAACAAACTGTGACCCTTGAATCAGATGCATGCTCCCATAATATTTACTCATGGGTACAGACTCAAGTAAGATGCCCAACAGTGCTTACCTTCATCACGAGTAATATTACAAAGATGACAACCCATGACAGGCAATAAACCTGGAAAGAGCATATAGTGCTTAAGTTCATTGACAGACTATGAAGCACAAGTTCATAGGAATTACTCGGACATCAAGTGATATTAAATCAGACGAAAACATTACCAGCACGCTCTGTGTGTGTTTGGTTATGTGCAAATGATAAACAAGACCATACTGGTAGATAAAGAAGCGCAATGCAAGCGCTATTTCAAGAACAGTGCCACGTTTTCCAGAATGTCTAAGAGGTTCCTGCTCTTTCTCCCACCATGACTCCCAACTTTTCTCTGGTGATACACCAATGCCCCCACGGTTGCTGATCCACTTATTCCAATCAGTCCAGTCATCCACAATCTTCTGCCACTCAAACCCAGAAGGATTAAATAGGAACGGTGCAAAGAGCCAGGTGACAACCATAAACCACATGGAAATTGTGATGAAAATGTATGCGATAGCTCCTCGATATGATTGCCCAAAGATTTCATACACAACAAGCAAAATCATCAACTCAATGCCCTTGACAAAATGGCTGCGTGAGTACAGTCGATAGTTTTCAGCAAATTTGGCATGGAACACAACAAATCCACGACCAGTAGCTCTATACTCTGCTCCTCCATGGAGGAGCGTCGTTCCATAGTAGTGAGTTTTAGTTCCAAGCGAGAATGTGAAGAAAACAGATGCTAGCTGAAGCTGCATAAGGACAAAGTCACTCAATGCAGTTCTGAATCCTCTCTCCAGACCAATTTCCATCATCATAGGCAGTGCCATCAAGAACCCAAGCTGCACAAAGGACTGTGAAGCAAGAGCGACCTGGAGAGGTTCATTATGTATAAACCTTTTTCCAGTGGCTAGTGCCGCATCAAGGCCACTAAGGACAAGGTATAGACGTCCATAGAGAAATACATATACAGTCCATACTGTAATCTGGAAAGGGCCAGAAAAACCCGAGGTTAGGACTAACCAATGGTGAAGAAAATTGAGAAGTACAGGGAAAAGTCAGTACCATTGTGCTGAAGTAAAAACCAATTGTAGTATAGTAGCAGGATAACATTCTGAAAAAATCAAAACGATGCCCAAGTCGATAAACATCACGGCTCAGTGTCTGTTCCCCGTTACCATATGCTATTTTAGCCTCAAACAGTGAAATCTGATTGAGACCAACATCTCTACCCTTGCCAACTTGCATGTATTCATGATGTGTAACATTTCCTTCACGCAATGTTGAATTGAAACCTGCCATAAAGGGATACGTATTAACCCAAATTTCCCCAAACCAAGTAATAACGGCAAAACATTAAATACCATACCAGCAAATATGTCCTCACTAAGATTGATGATCTTGGATGCTTTGCTTACACCACCCCTAGTGAGGTGGAAAAGTCGATCAAAGATATCAGGATGCCCATAATGAAATCGAACTCTGCACATAAAGTAATTCAGAGAAATATTAAAAGAATGTAAAGGCGGTGAAAGTACCAGCCAATGGTGAATAGAATTGTTGAAAGAAACAAAACTAAATAAACAGAAAACATGAGCATTAAACTGAAAATCCCAATAGTAAAGTTCATGGCAGACCTTAGTAAGGGATATTACAAAAGCCAGTAACATAAATTTAGAAAATTGAGAAGTACAGGGAAAAGTCAGTACCATTGTGCTGAAGTAAAAACCAATTGTAGTATAGTAGCAGGATAACATTCTGAAAAAATCAAAACGATGCCCAAGTCGATAAACATCACGGCTCAGTGTCTGTTCCCCGTTACCATATGCTATTTTAGCCTCAAACAGTGAAATCTGATTGAGACCAACATCTCTACCCTTGCCAACTTGCATGTATTCATGATGTGTAACATTTCCTTCACGCAAAGTTGAATTGAAACCTGCCATAAAGGGATACGTATTAACCCAAATTTCCCCAAACCAAGTAATAACGGCAAAACATTAAATACCATACCAGCAAATATGTCCTCACTAAGATTGATGATCTTGGATGCTTTGCTTACACCACCCCTAGTGAGGTGGAAAAGTCGATCAAAGATATCAGGATGCCCATAATGAAATCGAACTCTGCACATAAAGTAATTCAGAGAAATATTAAAAGAATGTAAAGGCGGTGAAAGTACCAGCCAATGGTGAATAGAATTGTTGAAAGAAACAAAACTAAGCAGCTAACTCAAACTAAATAAACAGAAAACATAAGCATTAAACTGAAAATCCGAATAGTAAAGTTCATGGCAGAACCAAGGAATTGTGACCATAAGGACCTTAGTAAGGAATATTACAAAAGTCAGTAACATAAATTTGTAGAAACATAAGATATTATGAACTATACAGTGAAAGTTATATATCAACAATAAGATGAATCACCTCAAAGGATTGGCAAGAACGCGTTGTCCAATAGTCACAAAACTTGTCTCTTGATTTGACATGAACCACGCAAGAGAAGAAACACTACAAAACCAGCCATGAGACAATAGCAAATTTATCCAAGTGAATAGCACCCAAAAAACACATTTTAAAAAAGGCCGGGGGGGGGGTCGTATAACTTCGTATAATGTATGCTATACGAAGTTATTACGACGGAAGGTATGTACATGGAGTATGTGATCATACTAGACACTCTTGCAGCAGATTTCTCATTTTCAAAGTCTCCTCCATGTAATGCTCCTGTTGTGATATCATGATATAACAAAATGGCCCAAATCCTCACAAAACAGGAAGAAAACATACCTGATTCATGTCTATAGTTTGCAGGCCTTCACCTCGAGTGAAAATTATCGCATGGTTCTGATTTTCAGGTTTCCCTTCACCTAGCATTGCATTACCAGGTAGTTTTATCCTGTATATGTCCTATACAGCAAATGACACAAGATAAATAGCTAGTATCATTCCACACCACAGAAGAAAATGCACCAGATCCAAATAAGAATGATTAGTGCACTTCTATGTATGCTTGAAAAGTTTTAATGAAATACCATATATTCATTTCAAAACCAAATGTGTGTGGAATGCAAATCAGTACAAATGTGGCAATGAAATTTAACTCCAGGATCCCAAAGTAGAAATGAGCAAGAAATTCATTTGGAATTTGGATAAAATTCGTAGACAATGATGAGAATTACAGAACATCAAACTATTCAATATTGGCATGCTATCATGACCAAAGAAACGAAATCCGGAAGAAACAAAAAACAAGTAGATAGAAACAGATTACATAACTGAATCATATCAAGCTAATAAACATTAAACCTGATCAAGTTTCTGACCAAGATCATCAGGCTTGGTTACTGCTGCCTTCACCAATGCTGAGTAGTAAACCTTCTCTATCTTCTTGTTCCTATGGGTTGTCTCTTCAACTTCGTCAATATAGGCAACCCGAAGTGATGGATAACTGCCAAAGAAAAAAATGTCCATCGAAAGTTCGTAGTTTGAATATTGCTGTATTGATAGAATCATAATGTATTGCAAATTCACAATCAATAAAAGCAACAAAAGCAACAATATATATAAAAAAAATGGATGTCATGGTAGACCAGTGGAAGTACGTCCAAATTATAATGCACTGATGTGGGCATGTGGCACATCATAAAAAAAACAAAGGTATTGCATACAGTCATGGAAGGCAAGAAAGATATCAGAACTAGCAAACATTTGTGTAATACTTTTATCCCTAGACAATCCCACAACCATAACAAAATTTGAACACTTTTGACTATAGATCTTAGTTAATTTCCCTCTAGGGTAGTCTGCCAAAAGATTGTATTCCAGTTGTAAAATAAAGGGGAAACACCCATTCATTTCAATAAGAAACAAAAGAATAAGTGGTAGAAATTAATGATTTAATGGACTAAACGTGAATAAAGACTTACGTTGTCATGAGCCTCAGAATATCCTGAGCACGGATATCACCAGAACGTTTCTGGATACCATATTGCTGGCATGATACAACATATGTAAACTTCATGTCAGCTATAGCTTTGCATTGAGTCGACAGTGATGATTCATCAGATAATATGTCAGCTGCTCTAAAGCCTTCCCTAAGATCTGAGGAAAACAAGTAAATAAATGTGTTAATCATACAATGTTCAGAATCAGGAAACAAGCTGGGCGCCAAAGTTTGTCTGTAGTAATCAACGTATCAATCTACCATTCTCTCTGGCCATATCGAGAAAAGCCTGAAGCACCAAAGCCTGTCTGTAGTACATCATCCCTCTTACTGTAAGATAGTACAAATATCGTTAAAAGGCAAAGCAATAAAACTACCGATTACAATACCATGCACAATGTGTTTGTTGACAGAAGTATAGCAGCTAGCATAGATAAAGAGGGGGAGCATGAAATACCAGTTCTTGTCAAAGTTTGCCCCCTATATGATGCCCAGAGGCGAAGCTCATCTTCCAATGAATCAGTCTCACGGAGTTCCTCTTCATTCTTGCACTGCACCCTTTCAAGAAAATTTTTCCATTCATCTGCAAGGCAGGAAAAACAAAAAATAGTTTTGATGTTTAGAAAAGATATGGAAATATTGAGACACCTCAATGCAGAAAATTTGACATTTATGATAGTACCTGGGTATATTTTTTGCAAGTAGAAAAGGATAGAAACCCCATCCTCGTTCTGGTCCTCTAGTGTTTGTGAAGAGAAAAGAACATCTTCTTTGTAATAAGGAGTCAACACACTGAGGCACACAAGATCCAGTAAAGACGCAAAAAGCCAAGAGTTAATTAGAACATCATTGTTACTCCAGCTAATGAAGCCTGGAAAAAAATTGTAAAAGCAGCACTACAATGGAAGAAGTTCGATGATTACAATATAGCTGCAATAACTGCAGCTAAAAAAGACTGAAGTAAAAGAAAAAGGGAAACTCTCCAAACAAACAAATATAAACAGCATTTGGAAGAGATGAAAAGGAAAAAAAAACTAATAAGATAAAATACCCTCCTCAAATGCAATGAGTATGCAATAGCATTGCATTTGAACAGGAATACAAAATGAAACCAAAGTCCGGGCCTTCCAAATGTCGTTGTAATCGTCATCGAGCGTAGTCCTATTGTGATAATATGCCAAAATCCAGAAGAATTCCATCATCCAGGATTGTGAGGCAAAACCACGACAAAAAGATAAAAGACTAAGGCCCTGTTTGTTTCAGCATCTAGCCAGCTTTTAGCCTCAAAAGCCAGCTTTTGAAACCCCTTTCAAAGAAGCCAAAAGCCACCAAAAGCCCAATTTGTACTATGATTTGAGTTTTCATAGAAGCTAGTTTTTTCTGACTTTTCCCAGAAGCAGCTTTTAGAGAAGCTGCAGCTCAAACAAACAGGGCCTAAGAAAGTGGCAAGATATCGAGAAGTGTCAACTCTAGAAAGGAAGAGTAGCCACTTCATGCAGAAAAAATGATTCACTGATGTGGATTCGCATGATATAAACGAACTAAGATACTAAAAAAAAGGTAGACTTTGATGGACGCTAAACCCTAAAGAAAGACCGAAGAGCATGCAGCAACAGAACTGAAGGAGAGATTGACGATTACAACAACGACGGCCAGAACAGGGGGGGCGAGATCTGGCGGTAGCCGAGACGAGGTGACAGTGCCTAGGTTGAGGTTGAGGCAGCTGCATGCAGCGGTCAGGACGAGGCTTAGGCGGTGGCGGCCGAGATCAGGGCAGTGCGTGTGTGTGGGGAGGGGGGAGGCATTGCATGCGCCCTGGGCGCCCCAAGCCCAGGGGCCCCACCCCCCGGCACAGAAAAAAGGGCTGCTTCGAACTGCATGTGTTGCCTGCGGACTGCATGGTTCTTGGGCCAAGGTGAACGTGATGGCCCAAGTGCCCTGTGCCTAACGTGAGTACGTGATACATCCTGCATGCCTGCATGCAACGCCTAATCCCCGAAGCTCGTAAGGCCATAACGCCGAACTACCTGGCGCCTGAACGCTAAAAACCTAAAAGCCAAAAACCATATCGCAGAGGCGGCAGCGCCAGTGCTTTTGGCTTTTCCAGGTTCTAGCGAGGGTGGCAAGTTCGTGAGTCGTGAGCGCCAGACGGCCTGAGCGGGAGCGGTCGGCGGTGAGCCCCGACGCCGAGCCGAGCTGCCACCTAGCACCGGCCTGCCAAGGGTTTTGACTTTTGATCGCCATCACATCGGTCTGCTTTGTTGAGACAGTGAGTCGGTGAGTATCTATTTAGTCTATTTTTGTCTTTAATTATCAGATTATGGAACGGATAATATAGATTGGAGAACTCTTAACCAAATCATTATTTTATTAATCTATTCATTGCTTATAGAATGTTGTTGTCATAATGTCACCAATAGAGGGTATGATGAGTTACTTTGACAAGTACAGAAATGAAGGGTTTGTTTCCAGTATGACCATAGCCAAGGGCATTGCGTCTGATATGGGTGTGGAGTTATCATTTCTAGTAAAGCGGCATGCTCTAAAAAAGAAACATTTTGATGAAAATGATTGCTATAGCGAAGCAAATCTACAAGGTGAGAATGATTCGAAGTTAATTACTTTTTGGTTATGGTTGATATGGCAAACTATTCATTGAAAAACAGATTTGAATAACTCCAAATATTCAATAGTATATTTGTCCCTCTTGTGAACTCAACATTTTTTAAGTTATTGAATCATATTGAACTTAAGAATTATTGTTTGGCAAACACTTTCTCTATCGATTGATTCATCTGATTTTGAGATACATAATCTGATTTGTGAGTTAAGAATACTGCAAATGACCTTGCCAGATAGAGATAGACCCATGTTTGCTATGGAGATTTTCGAGTTTGTCAGGGAAGTGGACTGTTATTCTAATATTTTTGTTACCTATCGGATCTTATTTGCTGTGCCGGCAACTGTGGCATCAGCTGAAAGAACTCAGGAACGGCCCCTAGCCGAGATGAGGCTATGGCGACGATGGCCAACACGAGGGCGGCGAGATCTAGCGGCAGCCGGGACGAGGCTGCGGCGAGATCCAACTGTGGCCGGTATGAGGCGGCGATGCCTAGGACGAAGCCGAGGCAGCACTGTGCGGCGGCTGGGATGAGGCCGACGACAAGCAGACGACACGGGATCACACAAAAGCAAGGAAGTGAAGAGCAGTGGCCTCAACGGATCCAGATGAGCAACAGCGATGAATCAACGAGTTTGTTCGGTGGATCCCTATGAACAGCAGGGACGGATCAATAAGCGTTGATAATGCTGCAGAAGATGAGCAGCGACACTGACAACGAGTAATGTTGATGCGGAGGATGAGCAGCAATGTCGATTATAGAACATGGTGGGGAAGGACAACGCAAGTGCAACACTGGTAAAACCCTAACCCTAATTTTAGCTCAAATACCATGTTAGGAATAGCACTTGTATTCATATAAAGGCCAAGGGCCATATATATATAGTGTACATGAGAAGCCTAAACAAAGAGGAAAGGCCCGTATAAGGCAAGTTCTCTACTACTATCATAATATGAGAAAGGAACCTAATACAATCCTATTATATGTCTAACAGAAACAGACAACACAAATGTTTACTGTAAAAATCAGGATATAAGATCCTAATATCCAACTAAATGCTAAATCTGAGACATTATTCTTTTGCTGGAGTTGTTAACTACTCCCTCCATTCCAAAATATAAGGCGTGCATGTATTTGAAAAAGTCAATGTTTACAATTTTTTACTAATAATTAAGTTAAATATATATATGGTTAGTGTTATGCATGTCATATAGATGAATTCATATTTGAAAGTATTTTCATATGATGTTAATTTTATAATAATTGATAATATATTGTGAGGACAATTAATGGTCAAAGTTCTACGTTAAAGACCACGTAAAAAATTTATATGTCTTATATTTTAGAACAGAGGGAGTATTTTCTTGGATTTGCTAAGAGAAGCGCCTCCTTGTTAAAGACAGAAGAGAAACATGTTAAATTATCAACTAGCAACTGATATCACATATTTGAAAGCAACAGAAGCAAAACTCCATTGGAAAATATTGATGATTTGTAGCCAATAAAATACACAAGAATAGTACACTATAAAATAGTTTCTGGGAGAATAAAACATACGAGAAGGGCAACATGTGCCGCACTTTTGGAGCGCTTGGCATCTCCATAAAAAGGGAGTTAGCAAAGAAAGATATCCGTCTTCTAGCATCTAAGTTTGTAGGAACATCCATAGCAGATTCCTTCACTGTGAGCAGAAGGTGTAGCCTTTTTATCTGAAACCAATAGAAAAGGCATAACCACAGAACAAGAAGGGCATAAGCATAAACCTGAGACTTGACATTTATTACAAAATATTTAAATGTGTGCCTCTTCAAACCTTTTCAGTCCATGCATTCGATTTCTTCACAGGGAAGTCAATAGCTTTAGTGAACAACTGATCTTGTTGATCAAGTGGTGTCATTCCTTCATGCCTTCTATTATTTCCACCATGCACTGATTCCAATAGTCTGCAAAGAGATACATATAACAATTAGACAATACTGGATTTATATAACAACCAAGATTCTCAAGCACACCATCTCCAAACAAATCAAAGCAAAACCTAGCATGAGGGTGACCATAAATTATGCATAATTTTACTGCTTTGCCTCTCAGGAAAGTCATGCCATCTTAATATTAGTACGTAAAAAAAACCAATGAAGTCGGGCCTACTATGTTAGAGCACCATCTAATCCTAAAGGACCACAAATTCTCACAAAAAACATAGAAAATGATATAAGTCGCATTACACCCATCACCCATACTTTAATACCCATTCAATTAATATGTTATATGAAAACCAACATATTCCAGGTTTTGTTTTAGGTGAAAGTCAAGTAGTAATCTCTCAAAAAATTGGAGATGAATATAGGGAAAAAAACTCTTAATAGTTTTATAGTAAAGTGATAATAAGGTTTCTCACCCACTGAGTTGCTCGTCCATTATATCTCTTGTAACCACTTCAAGCATATCCTGAAACAAGATGATGACCTGACCCTGGTCTTCTTTGTTATTTTTTTGCTGCATGGAAGGAATGAGAATTAGGTGGCATCCACGTTAACATAACTAGAACCATGATGACCAATGTTATACCAGTAAGTCAAGTAGCTCAACAAACTTCTTGCTCAGGGTAGGAAGATTACTCATGTTCAACTCCTTTATAAGAGTGTCTTGTGCTATATGGTCATCCACCACTGTAAAAATCTTTTGTATAACACTGAAATTATATCATCAAGTTTCTTTAGAATAAATAAAAACTTTAGAATTGATATTGCTCTTCAAGAATGAGATGCTCATATTTAAGAATGAGACTAAAGAACATACTCTCTTTCTAGTAGACCAACCACTAAAGTATTTATAATGTTTTTGAATGAAGCATAACATTCCTTGATAGCATAAGTAAAATATGGATCCGACTTCATCCTTTTCTTCAAGTCACGATCTTTTCCTCCACTGTCGGCTGCCATATCCAATGCTATTGGAATCTGAAACCCAATCAATAATAGAAATTGAATATGTCTCATTTGACAAAAATAAAAGCAAAATATAAGTTGAATGAGAAAATATACCTTGCTAGCAAGTAGGAATGGTGGCCACTGAATGATATCCATTTCAAGATCTTTGCAATATGGAACAAGTAATAAGTCCTTCTCTCTGCAGAAAAGAAAGGTTAGTTATAGTTTTAGCAAGAAGGCAATATAAGGCAGTAATATAAGGGGTATGAAGCCAGTAGCCACACCTGTTATCTATCAGATCTTCCTCACGAAAGCTTGTGATAATTAGATTCCAAATCTGAGCAAATCTTGCTGCTATTTCTTTTTCTTCTTTGCCATCCTCAGTAGTCTAAAGTAGTAAGAGAAAAAATGTGAGTGAATGATTTTTATAGCAAGAGTCCACACCTAATATGGTGTCAAATAAGAGATGTAGACAAAATAAAACACACCTTAGACGGTTTACTTGAGAAAGCAGAGCGAAATCCTCTCCTCCTATTTGAGTCAGATGGAATCAAGCGTTGATTGAAAGCCTTAGGCAAAGATTCGAAGCGGGATCTTAGCATTCCTAACGTGCGTATCTGATTTAATGAAATCAACAAGAGCGATTACCATAAGTTACTTTTCTCTTGTATAATAAACATCACAATAGCAACCCAAGAAGAGCACATTAGAATTCAAAGCATTGAAACAAGTAGAGTGGTATTGTGCATATGAAACAGGTAGTGCTCATTCACAAGAAAAAAGGTCAGCTTCACAACCTTGTCTTCAAGTCTACTAAAATGAAGTAAAATAATGGTCGACTTTACTAACCTCACCAAGACGGCGACATGCTCCATATATGCCACCAACTAATGTTGAGAAAATTGCATACCAGATTTGTGTATCCATGAAATACACCTGGACCATTCAACCAAGTGAATCAAAATTGGAATAACAACATTTTCTATTCAAGACAAAGGGACGAAGCATACAAGAATAATAGGAGCCCAAAGCGCGATGACAACACCAATGTTGTTATTTGCTGCAGATAGTAAAACAAAATATAAGAACATGTTACAGAATTAAAAAAATCACCCAACTCAAGAGAGATACCATGTGGGAAAAACTCATGCCACTGAAATTTCCCTATTGGCTCTTTCATTATATCTTTTGTTGGTTGCACAAGTGGCTTGATCTGCAGGTCAGGGATATTACAATATGAGTGACCAAATTTTCACACATTAAAAAAAACAAACATTTTTGTCTTCCTCAATGACCTATTACAACTTTACAACTAAGAGTTTTTCTATAAGTAATTAGAGATGCAGTTCTTTATTCTAGCCCCCACAACTTTAATGGGGCAAGAGTTCCCTTGAAATGGCTAGTTGTTCAACTGGACAAATCGGTTGCTACTTTTTTTTGTTCTAGAATTACTTTCATTATGAGTTTAGCACGTTGAGTTTGCCTTTGTGCAACATTTTTTATGTTAGCTGTACTAATTTGTGCGTTATGACTGGTACATACTATAGCCCCCGCCGAAGCATGAATCAGCAGGCCTCAGCAGCTGCACCAACTGGACCAGGAACGGCAGCAATTTGACAGCCATAAACAGCAGTTTCCTAGTTTGTCTCAGTTTGTTAGATAAATAATCTCTCTCTTTATTTAGCTAAGGTTTGTTAGAGTTTATTTTGGATGTTAGGTTGTAGCCAAGCCTTGCTGGACATAAGCTTGAGCTTGCGGTATTGTGGAAAGCAAGCAATAAGATTTACTTCCTATCTGCTTCTTCTTCACTACATATTGCCGCCATTTTTGTGCCGCTGGCTTCATCTAGTTGGCGGCCACCACACTCACGACCAGCCACCAGCCACAATTACAAGCTGAGTTTGGGTCTCACCATTGTGCCTTGTCTTGGCCCTGCTTTATATCTAGGTTTAACCTTCTGGAGATTGTAAATTTGTAATATTCTGGTTTCAATAATTGAATCCATGGTGCAGTAACCCTTCTTACAAAAAAAGGATAGGAATGGCGAATAGGGTAGATTGCACTGGCCCTACAACTAATATTGATCTCCATAAACCCAAGTACTCAAATTTTGAGTGCCTTATCTGTTATGCAACATAGAGTTGAACCAAAGTATGTGTCAGGTGTTGAAATAGGATGATTGATCAACGGCAAAAGTGGTTTTGCTGATGATCAGAGAGGTGGGGAAAGAGGGCGACGGCAGCATCTTTATTGCTAACTTATTCTTGGCCAGCTAATTCCCCTAAATAGGGTGCGGTTTACTGCTTACAACTTATCTTTAGCTAACAAACTAAATAGATAAAGACATCAACTAACTGAAAGGATAAAGACTAATAAGGGATAAAGATACTATACTAACTAACGGAAAAGATAAAGAGTAATAAGGGATAATCCCTAAACAGGTGGGTTAGCTGGGTCGGCTGGGTTAAACCCAGCCGCACGACCGTGCCTGGTATATGTCAGGCCGAACCTGACAGTATGTCACTTATGGAAGATCTAAGTGTAGAGCTCTCACGTTTGTGGATCTAGGTAGAAAATAACCCTGTAAATATGTACAAGCTTAAGAATCTGAGATACAATTTGCTATTTTGAATATATGTGTAGGGCATATGGAATCTTAGTTCTTGTAATTTTCTTTAACTGAAGATGCTACAGTATTAACCTTATAGATCTATGAAATTGCCAAAAATGTCTCACTCCACACATTGCATACCAAGGTGTCATGTCTAACAAATAAGTGATGAGATTAGTTAAGAACTATACCTCCACATAGAAGCTCACTATTAATTTTGTGGCTAAAAGGAGGACCCAGAACATTGTATACCTAGAAGGACAACAATGCTCAGAAAGGGATGTGTAGCGTAAACAACAACAAACGTTTAGATAACAAAACATACTTGAAAAGGGAGAATGCGCCTTCATGCATTCCTCTGCCAACAAATAAGCGAGGCTGTAGACAATCAACGGTTTGCAACTTAGCACAAAAAGGGTATCAAGAACCATCAACTAAAATATTACTTCCAAATGGAAAACTACCTGTGACCACCACATCATGAATGTTATGACATTAACATTTGATCTCTCAAGAGCTCTCCTGAGGATAGGGAAAAGAAATAATATGGCAGACAACATGCTTGGTGCCAAATATACTGCAACAGCCAAGATGTACAACGATGGCCGGTTCTGGCCATCACCAAACCAACTTTTGATTGTTCTTGCAAAACCAGTAGGATTCTCCCAGGTGTATGCATATGTTACTGGTAAAACTATAACCCATGCAGCAGCCGAAAGTAACTTCAAGATGTACCGCAGTTTAACAGCAAGAGACATGCTTCTTCTTGCTTTCCAGCTCAAGACAATGTCCAGCATTGCTGCATTATAAGGTACTATTAGACCGATATTCTGTACAAAACTGAACTTCCTATACAAAAATCATGCTCCTCTGATATCACAATAAGTAAATTATGCAGAGGGAAATCTAACATAATATATATGAATAAAAAAAATTGAATAAAAAATATCGCTGTGTACTTTGCTACATCCTTATGTTCTGGTATCACTGTTGATTGTCATCAGCAAAAGTTACTTCTGTTCAAAACATAAGCTGATTGAAGGCATACAGGAAAAAAGGGTACAATGAAAAGAGAAACATTCAAACTACAATGAATCTATAATCAATTCCTAGCTTCCTACCCAGTGTGTACATATTTGTTAACACACATTAGAAGGCTGTTCCTTTGGCACTAACCATGATTCATGATATGCCTATCTTGCACTTTCGTAAGTGATAAATTTGACATTAAAACACCATTTACTACAAACTACAGGGTCACAAAATTGTTTTCTGGCTGACTTCAATACTTCTAAGCTCTCTGGTTTGACTAGCCACCTCATTTTTAATGGATAGGTTCATTCATCCCATGAATTTTTGTGGGATAACACCATTCCTCATTTTGTATTGGATGATAAATGAGGCGATGATAAACAAGCTCATTGCATTCCTCAAACCAAACAAGTGATTGGTCAACTCATCATGCCATATGGCCATACCTCAAACCAAACAGCACATACATGACCCCAACGGAAGTTGCAGGACTCAAGTATCTTATGAGTTTAATGAAAGAGGGGACTATAGTTTTCAGTAATATTGTCATCCATTTAAATTCTGGGGATGAAAATCCTAACCGAAACAATTGAATGTGATACCTAACATCTATACATAGTAAGGTGAACCAAGCTGGTTGCTAATAGCTTCCATAAAACACAATAACCCTAATGTAACCAATAATGTTATTGTCAACAGACGACCAAAAATACCATCATAGGTCCATTGGGGAAAAAAATACTCAATTCACCTAAATGGTAAGCAAAGCAGCCAACTGCTGTCCCTTGTCAGGAAATCATAAGTAAATGGTGCAAAAGTAATCATAGTAGAATTGACGCCATTTTTCTAATGGAGCAACCAAGCATTGCATTAAACATGCTACAAAAGTCTGACTAAACCCTATTGAATAACAAAGCGATCTATACAACAAAACACACACACACATGTTATTGTGTGCATGCACTTTCAGGGGAGTTACCAACATACCTTGACACAATTTCAGTACGGCAGCAGTTATAAATATGCTCAAAACCTGCTTAAATACTCCTGCATCAAAGATATCACTCGGTGTGCCACCATTCCAAGCAATTATAATCATGGCCTGTGTGAAATATAAAAACGACAGAAATATATTCATTACAAAAGACAAAAGGGCTAAGGAAACAGAAGGCATTGGAAAGTGCAACAGGAAGAACCCAAGCAACGCATAGGTATGGAATCACAACTAACCTGTAAAGACAAAATTAAGAAGGCCCACATCCTGTCAAAGCTACGGAAGATGTGCCAAAATGATCGTATCTCGACAAAGTTAACTTTTCCCATCCAATGGTCACTACCAGCTGATCTGTTCTCCTGGACCACAATAAAATATGTCAGTACCAAAAGGTCCATATAAACTGCAACATTCATTTGGCTTTTTTGCAATATAAAACTATACAGCTAATAGGTTATTTAAGGCGCTAGGCGGGCAGAGAGGGACCACCTAGCGCCTAGGCAGGTGTGACATACCCAAATTTTTAATCAAATTTTAGCATAAAATTGTTTCGCCAAAAGTCATTTTTGAGTCCCTAGAAACTCCCCCAATTTTATAAAGAATTTTCTAAAACAAATTCCTATTTTATCCATTAAGGAAATACCTTTCTCTATTTTTATGGAGACATTCATCCCATAAAATGTCAACTTTTATTCCACTTTTAGATTCTCCTTATTTTTCAGAATTTTTAGAATCCTATCTCACATTTTTTGGAGCTTCCTACAAATTTCTATGAATTTCCAAAGCCAAGATCAAATTCTGAAAATTCATTTCACATTTTCTAAAATCTTTCCTTTTCTAGAATAAGCCGAAGTACGCCTTCCCTTTTTTATTTATGCCTTCGATGCTATCAGCTATTAGTGCAATAAGTGATGATCAACAGCCCAGAATCTTTCCACCCCATCCAATGTTCCAGCAGCAGCCACATTAGCCCCCCTTCCCATATCGCTTCGGCATTAAAGATCAACGACGCCCACTGATTCACTCTTCTGATCCAACGGCGCCCACGGCTTTTCCCGCGTCGCCTCCTTCCATCCCGTCGGCGCGGCCGTCTCCGCCGTGCCACCCATCGGAACTCCCCACCATCGTTTCCAAGCATCTCCGACCATGGTAATGGCCTCCTGGGAACCCTCTCGACGCCGCCGACCTAGTCCAATGCATCCCCACCCCTAGAACGCTGTTGTCCGCCGCGGATTGCTCGCCGTGGTTTGCTCAAACACGTGGGTTCTGCCTCCGGTCGCTGCTGCTCACTCACGCCTATAAATAGGACCTCCCCGACTCCCCGTCACTCTACCCCCCTAAGTTATGCAATAAAGTTTGGCAGTTTGTACTATTTTCAAATACAACTGAAATCCTAGACAATTGTATTTTCAGGGATCTCATGGGGTCCCCACAGCAGCCTAGGTGAGGTGCTAGGGGCCGCCTAGGTGGCCAAACAGATTTGCATACTAACAATGAATTTGACAATAATGTGTGACTATTTCGAATATACTGATATTTTAAAATATAGAAATGCTATAAAACATCATATTTAAGATGTCAGAGGATAACTGTTATATTTATATACCACCTAGAACTATCTAGTCACTATAAAAGACCGCCTATGTGGCTTAGCCACCTAGGCCACCGCCTAGGGCCTAGGCGTAGCGGAAGGCCACCGCCTAGGGGAACCATAATGTCAGCTATTTAACCGAATGTTTATTTTCTGTGATAGCCGAAAGACAAAAACACAAATGCCAGAATAAACATCTAATTTGCGCCACAAAGAAAAAAAAGTCTCCCCATTCGAAGGTTGAACAATACTAAGGCAGAGGGCAGATCTTGTCTAGTAGCATGAGTATTGATACATACTCAAGACACATTTTTCCAATACCCAAAAAAAATGTGCTGCAGTAGTGCAGATTTATCTAGTTCCACTGCTGCCAAATCAAGAGCATTTGTGTATTGTCAAAAAAATGCAGTATCAAATTATATTCGCTCTCTAACAGATGGCTAAATACATGCATATTTCACAATTATAATAGTGAAACGTTTGAAAAAAAAAAGCCCTTTTATCAATTCTCTTATTTGAAGATGCGAGCAGCGAAAAAGTACTGGCGTGAATCTACTTATTTACGGGAAGTTAATGTAAGTAAGTACATCGTATTACAACGGACTTACTCCATTATTGTGGTCAGAAACTCCATTATTGTGGTCAGAACCATCATTTGAAGCCTTGAAAAAATCTGCTTCATTTCTCATAGGCCATCCTAATCGGAAACAATCTCTTGACCTGAAAAGCAATACAGAAATAATACCATGGGTTTCCTCAAAACATTATCCCACAAAAAATGAAGGAAAATAACAAGTTAGGATAGCATTTACCAAAAGTATTCATTGAGATCATCATAATTTCTCCAATGTGAGTGCTTTGATTTTATTTTCTTGCTCTGTTCAGCTTCCTAAATAAAAATTTAAGGGCACAAGTTAATTGTGCTTGAATCACAACATTAGAATGCAAATTAGAAACATACCGTCTCAATAACTTTATAGATTGGAGTCACAACTTTCTTTAAGAAGGCTTCTTCTTCACCGCCATATGCCGGTTTAACATTTTCACCAGTTGTTGGGCTCACGTTTCCAGCCAGCATACCATATAGTTCAAAGGCCATCTACAGTCAAACCAAAAGATAGTCATCAGTCACAAATAAATGAATAATCATCCCACCAAATGAGTTATGATCAACAAATATAGTGCTGTTTTATATCGGAGCTACTGCACTCTTCACTCTCAGCTGCAGCCCCAGACACCCTCCACCTCCCACTGCTCCTGCTACTCCAGAAACCCACTTCATCATCTCCCAGCTCGTGAGTCCTCAGGCCCCTCCTACATCCGTCCCCCCCACCCTCCAGCAGTGCAGGTTTTGACCCCCCCAAGATGTCGAAACACCTTTATTGTCCCCTTCCACTTCCAGAACCAGCAGATTTGTGAAAGTGTGGAAGGTAGGATTTGTGGATCACGAAAGATCACTAGCTTGGTTTGGACAAGATGCGAGAAATGAGAGGAGTGATTTTGTCTAAAACCCTAGGAGAATGTGGAGAAGGCGGTGGCATAAACAGGTAGCAAATCACTGATTCAGATGGGAGCTTCTCGTTTGCGGTTATTGGTTGGTGCAGTATTCCTTTGATCCTTTTCCAGTCCTCTGTTTTAAAATCTCGTATCTGTCTAGTTTACACTCCACCTCATCCCTATATTCTCATTCCTATTGTTCTGAACAGGCCTTTAAGATGAAGTTGTATGCCACAATCATGCATGGTACGGATACATTTTTTAACACAAATATAATGTATCAACTTCAACATTTATCCCCTTATGGTCTAATTGGAGAAATGGTGGACTCTATTTGATTAATTTGCAGATTAATCCTTATACCTGATATCTAAGATATATTACATCCAAATCCAACATATGTGTCCATAATGTGGAAGTCAACGGAATGTGATTCCTAATAAGATGCCAAAAGCTTTGTGCCAGACAGGTTAGATAAGTAACATGCTAACACCATCTCCACAAAATTTCAGTGTAACCAGACAATCAGGTAAGGAGCTTGAAGTCCCTTAAGGTCCAGTTTCACTAGTTCAGTCCCTTGTATGTTTAAATGTTTAATTTGAGGGACAAGGAAGGTATTGGTCATACATGATGATAGATGTAGCAGAGACACTCCGGCATAAACCTCAAGTTAGCCGCCTCACCCCAGATGAGCAGATAAAGACCCATGTACAGAAGCTTGCGCTGCTGTACTTCCTGTTGAATGGTTGGCAACCTATAAAAGAAATGACCAACTGGATAGTCAACCAAGGGATTACGATGAGCATATAAGCAGCTCTAAGAAAAACCATGGAATCATAACTCGTTTAAATTCTGTTGAAGTTAGATATAATACCATAAACTGCTTTTGCGTCCAAGGTACTTGCACCATTTCTTGTAGCTCTTAAATAGCTTCTTCATGACTGCATCCAGCGCATGGTCATCCAACTGAAAATATTATCCATGAGGAAATGAGTAGATGGCATCATAACACAAGTATGCATGTCCGGACACTCATGCATGTTTTTTGTTGAGAAAGGGGCGAGGGCACCTTTAATTGTTGCTCGGGTTTGGTAATCTGCCTTATATGCACGTTTGCAAGCAAGAGTATGAGATGTTCCCTTTGATTGGATACATTATCTTTCTACATAGTGACAGTTGAAGTTAGCAAGAACGTGTCCAGAGTTCACAAAGAAAACATCGGCATGAACATGCCTGTCATGAAAACAATAGATAAATATCCACCACGGCATGATAACCTGAAATCCAAACATAGCCTGAAGCCAACCAAGAAGATCTGCATCAGGTTTCTTTTCTTGTTCCTTGGGCCATGGTAGACCTCTGGTATTTCGGAGAGCGTGAAAAGCAGCTTGAATCTACAAAATGATGAAAACCAGTAAACCATGCTATGATCATCTCATCAAAGTACGATAAGATCTTTGAAGTTCGGTATGATTCTCAGGAATCATGATAGATGGGAACCTCAGGGCATTGCATGATAGCCTGATTAGAACTATCAGGATCAAGTGGGAGGATATTATATGGGAGATAGAGCTTTTTCTTTTCCTCAACTTGGTTGTGCGTCTCCAAAATCTGTAACAATTATAACAATTACAGCAGGAAGTGAAGAAAAAAAACACACACACGACTATTTTGTCAATAAGGATTGCCGTGCGATAGGAAAATAAAAAAAGGAAACTACATGTCCAGCATAGGAGCAAGGGGACAGGAAGGCTAGAGTTTACCGCTTGATCAAGTTCAATCTTCTGCGAGACATTGACGGCTTTGAGGACCTCAAACAGGACAGCGGCAGTTTGATATGCTTTGGTGAGTTGAGCACTGACAACCAGAACGGAAAAACAAAGAAAAGAGGTGAGAGGAAGAAGCAAAATGATGCGGGGGTAGCAGTAGCATAAGCAGAAGACAAGGTTGCTCACCGGTCAGCTTTATCAGCAGCATTTTGAAGAGCCTGGATGTACTTCTTGTAGTAGTGCTGGTAGAAACTCTGCATCTCTCTAGCATCACTCTGTTTGACCCTTCCCTTCAACGTGGGGTCGTTTTCCTACAAAGTCAGTCGCATGTGTAAATTGTGTTTTTTTAGTGCAGTGATCCACGAAGCTTACGTTAGCACGCATAGCTATTTGGGTTGATTGAAGTTTAATTTTTTTTTGGCATGCGAACAAAGCTTAGATGGTTTCTGGATGACGGTAGTGGTTTTATATATTATATGAAATAAAAAAAGGTTTGAATTTGAAGTGATATAGTAGTAGCTCACCCTCTCTAACCTCTGGAGGAGGGCGGTTTTGAATTGACGAACACCTCGACCGCTGGAGGTTGGGTCGAGGCGATGTGCCTTCTCGAAGGCGTAGAAGCGACCTGCAGCCCAAGCAGCAGTTTTTGGTTACTAGCTAGCTGGTAATCGAAAAGGAAAGGCGAGGAGGAGGAGGAGGAGCGTGGTGGGTACTGACAGAGGTAGGCGACGCGCGGGTTGCTGGCCTCCACCTCGTTTGCGACACGAAGGATGGGGGCGATCTCGACGAGCGAGGAGGGCACCACCTCGCTGTCGAAGATGGACTCGCCCAGGTTGCCGGCGGTCTGGGTGCGGAGGATCCTCCTGGCGGAGGCGGGCGAGGCGGCGGAGTCTGCGGGGGCCGTCCTCCTCCCCGACCCCGAGGACGACGCCATGGATGCTGCTGCTTTGCTGTGGCCTGTCGCCTGCTGCTTTGGCCTTTGGGTAAAGAGATCTCGGGACGAAGGAAGGAAACCCTTACCCTAGCTAGCCGCCGGAGCCGGAGCAGGAGCAGGAAGTCCAAACCCCAACCCAAAGCAGCAAGCCCAAACTTTTTCTCCTACTTTCCTCGCTCCATGACCATGACCATGAGCAGAGCTCCTCTCCCTTACCAACAAAACCATCCATCCATCCCACCGCCCGAAAGGAAGGGAACATGCGGAATAGAATCCGCGCCTTTTCTCGTTCCTTCTTTTCCCCGAAAGCTTTTTTCCATGCAGTATATTCCTAATTTTAAAAAATGTTTTTTTAGTAGCCTCTTACAGGTTTATAACTATAGATGGCCAGATGGACCGGGTTTAACGGGCCAGCCCGAAGCACGACCGTTTGGCACGACATGAGACACGGCACGGCACGATTGTCGACGGGCGGGCTCGTGCCGACACGGCACGACTGGCCATGCCGTGCTTAGGCCTAACCTCAAGTCCATGGGCCAGCACGACACGACATGGATAAGCGTAGGCACGGCTAGGAGGCACAGCACGGCATGGCCCAGGCCCCTCCTCCCCAGTCCCCACTTTCAGTTCTAGCCGCCCAGCCACAACCCACCGCGCCCACGGCCCAGCTGTTGCTGGTGCTGGTCCTTCTGGAGCACCCGATGTTCAAGCCTGAAAAACTTGCATTGTCACCGGCACTTTGACAGTGTGTAAATATGTTATGTAATGGACTGTATGAGGTATGAACTATGAACTGAACTTAGAATGAGCAGGGTTGTACTCTTTTTTCCTTTCTAGGGTTTTCTCATCAGGTATGAGTCTTTAATTAGAAAGGTTTTTAACGAGGCATCCAAATTATATATAAATAGCTCTATAATATTTGAAATTTCTAAATTATGATATGTCCAGTGTCAGATTGTGCTTGTTGTCTTCATGTTTTGTAACATGCTTTTGTGAATTGTCATCATGTATACTTGTGCTGGTATAGTTGTTAGTTGCATACTTGTGTTGTGCAACTTGTGCTGATTCGAGCGATCCATTTTTTGTATCCGGGCTGGCAGGGCAGAATGGCACGACGAGCTAATCGTGTCAGCACGGCACGATTAATTCTTCCCTGTGACGTGCCTAGGCCTGACCCTTGGCCCATGGGCTGGCACGGCACATCATGATTACCTATTCGTGCCTCTTCGTGCCGTGCCTAATCGTGTCCGTGTCGTGCCGCCCGTTTATCTATCTATAGGTATAGCTGCAGTATCTCTTCAGAGTGTGAACTCACACCTCACGCACGCACCCACACACTCACACCCCACACCTCCAAAAAGGACTATACGCCGTACATAAAAAAATCAATATTTGTTTCGGCCGCATGAGTTCGGTTGAAAAAATTATTTGCCTCCACGTTGGCAAGAAAACCCTAATACCGCTGTTTTGACCAGTCAAAGGATCGGTCAAGTCCGGTTTTGCTACATGAGGGACTTCATAAGTTCGGTATTGAGGTTTAGGGACCAAAGTGGTCCAGCGGGCATAGTTAAGGGACCAAATCGGTACTTTCCCTATAATATACTATGCTACAACCATCACAAAACAAACCATGTCACAGTGGCTAGCTGGTGTGGCAATAAATATTTGGAAGCCATGAGGTCCCAAGTACACCCTAGGATTGTTATTTTTGCCTTCCTATTTTCACCATTTAAATAAAAAAGAGCTCACGAGCCTGATGGGTGGCCTCGGCCCATGGGCCGATACGGCATGACCCGTTTCCCTCCTCAAACTCTGCTCCTCCCCTCTCTTTCCTCGCTCCCAAGCAGAGTGGAGTGGGTATATTTGCATACATGTCCAACACCAAAAATGCCACCGCAAAGTCTCTTATGTTGTAGACTTCATTACAAAGCCTTATTCCCTACAAATATTCCATCACAAGCCTTGTCAAATAATTTTTTTTTATCAAAATACCATTCCCTCCTTCCTCCATCTCATGACAGTGCCCTCCTCTCTCCCTTCCACTAGTTGACCCCTCATATTCTCTCTCCTCTCTCTCTCTCCCCTCCCATTGCCACCACCCCTCATATCATCTCTTCTCTAGGCCCGAGCTCATTGTCGCCCCGCCAACAGAGCTAGCCATTGTGTAGCACCGCCTCGCAGCCGCCCCAGCCAAAGCTCACCGTCGCGTACTCCCCATCCCAAGCTCGTCATCATGTCGCCTCATTTCTGCCCCGCCCCAACTCGTCAACACCCTGGCGCGAGCTTGCCACGCCGCCTCGCATCCGCCAGGGCAATAGCTCGTCATTGCGCTGCACAACCTCACTCCACACTGGCCTGAGCTTCTCGGCGCTCGTCACTGAAGCTGGTCGGCGGGCGTCATCGAAGTCTTTTTTTTTTAAGTTGGAAGAAAAACTTCCAATCAGCTGCAACCCGTCTGCGCAAGGTTACCGAGTCTTCCATTGAAATAGGGAAATCCTCCAACCACATACTTGGAGTCCCCACTACCCTGGAGGCTCCAAGCTTGGCTAACCGATCTGCCATGGAATTACAATTTTTTGGACAAAACGGAACCTTTGAGCCACTAATCGAATTCTTAAAAGCACCTTTGATCTCATGAATAATCATTGCTTCCACACAATTAGTATTATCCTTGCAAATTAGCACCAAGGCCAAGTTTTTTGCATTCGTTTCTAAGGCCTTGTTTGTTTCAGATTAATGTTGAGTTATGTTTTACTGTAGCAAATTTATGACCCACTCGAAATGCGTTTTAAAAAATTCAAAAAAATATGAAAAAAATATTTTGTGAACTCTAAGAACTATTTAAAACCCCATAAAAATAACTACAAAATATTACAACATTTGACCTATACAAAAATAATAAATTTTCATTTAATTCAATTTAATCTAAAACAAACAAGGCCTAAAATAATCTTACTAAACTCCAGTCCTCGGCCATTTGGACAGCTGCCCAACAGGCCTTAGTTTCAGCATGAAAGGGCTTCATCGAAGTTGGAGGAAGGAAATAAGAGAAAGGGCTATCGGGCATAGGCATTTCTTTACCTAATAATAAAGAGAATAGAGTTTCCACTTGGTATTTCTTCTTTGTCCGTCATTTCATCAAAATTACCCACCAATGCCACCGCTTTAATCTCGGCCGTCCATCTCTTCACGAACGCTCCACGCCCTTCCTTAACCCTCGTGGGCTCGCGACCTCCCCCTTTCCCGAAACCCTAGCCATGCCACCTCCCTCGCCACGGCCGCCGCCCTCCCCACGCCTCAGCTACGACGCCCTCTGGGCCCCTCCCTCTCGGCCCCTCCAGGCCAGCCTCCCCTCCCTCTCCCTCATCGATCTCCCACGCAACGGAGCAAGAGGCAGCGCGACGACCCTCTCCTTCCTCCTCTCCTCCTCGGCTCCCTCCCCTCGGAAATCCCCAAATCGGGGCTCTGGGACCGAAAACCCTCGATCCGGAGCTCCCAGCCTCACCTCGCCGTTTCCACGGCGGCTTGCCACTGCCTGGCACCGCCTGAGGTCGTCGACCTGCCTTGGCGACGTCTCCACCTACCTCGGCGACTCTCCCTCCCTCCCACCGTCGCTCGCTTCCTCCCCTGGCAAGCACCGTCACTCACCCCCGACCCAGCAGCATGATTCCACCGCTCCGCCGTCTTCCCTCCCGCGTGCACCCACGGCTGGCCTGCCGTCGTCGAGGACCCTCGCTTGCGTCGCGCCGCCCGGCTCCGACGAGCCCAGACGGTGAGTTCATGAACATATTTGGATAGATGAAATATTTTCATGAACTTAAATTTGAAATATGTTCACTGAAAGAATAGCTTATTTAAAAACTAAGCTGAATTGTCCATGTAACAGGTTAAGAAAACTGCAGAGAATATTGATGTGGCTGCAAAGGAACTTCCAGATGCTAACTTGGTAAGAATAAAGCATTATTCCTTAAGCTCATAAATTAAGTATGTTTAACGCATAGCATTGAGACCGGAGGACCTATGGGCTAAACACTCAAAATCAGTCCTGCCAAAGCCACATATGAAGGATAATGCATCATGGAGAGCCATCCAAAAAGTATGATATACATACATATAGTTTACCAAACAGCTACTCACATGCTATTTTGAGGTTACTAGATGAAAATGCCATTATATATAGAAACTTCATAGAGAATTTATCATGTATTATTATTTGCAGAATATTAATTATATGCATGATTATTTTTGAAAGACCAGGACATTTTATCATGTATTCTTCATAGAGAATTTACTAGATGTAATGTATTTTTGAAAGACCAGGAGACCTTTAGAGACAAGAGCAGATGATGTTTTTCTGAAACTTCTATTGCAGGTTCTTGAGAGTGGAGAAAACATTGATTTAAAACATTTTAGGCCTGTAAAACCTTTAGGATCTGGTGACACTGGAAGGTAAATCCTGTCATACTTTGGTTTACAGCAAAAATACCTTAAATTGGCAACCTTGCATTGCTAATACATTAGACTCCTTAAGTTTCATTTGCATTAGCAGTTTCATCCTGTAAACCATGTGTATTATTGTTGAAATTGCAGTGTGCATTTGGTGTAGTTGCTAAATACAGGTGAATTCTTTGCCATGAAAGCTATGGACAAAAACATCATGCTTAACCGCAACAAGTTTGATTCTTGTTAGTGGTAAATTTGAGGCAAAAGGGGACGTGGCCCAAATAAACGGGGTTGCTACTGTTGATTGAGAAATGACGGGCCGGCAGCGGAGAAGAAGCCGCGGCCCAGCCCATGCTGGTGCAGTTAGGCTAATCCATTCAACTTCTTCTCTCATCTCGGATTCTCTCGGTGTCGGCGGCGGCGGCTTCAATCCGAAATGGAGACCTCTCTACGGCTGCGCGGCGGCGGCGGCGGCGGCGGTTCCAACGATGGCGGCCTCCGCATCCACGCCAAGGAGAGGCTCCCCCTCGGCTCCAACGCACTCCTCCAGGTTCAGCTCCAACCAGATCCTCCTTCTCCTCTGTTCAAACCCAAACCCAATCTCAATCTCAATCTCAATCTCAATCTTGCGCCTCGCTAGGCTCATGCGGAGGTCGACACCACCACCGGAGCTCCAAGCTATCTGGCTGTACTTGTGAGGCACTTCAGTCCCCTGGTATCATATTCGTAGCTAACCATCCATGATCCATCATCTCCTAGGCTTATCTACAGAATGGAGTGACAGGCAGCAGCAAGGGATTGGGTTACTGATTACTCCACTGACTCCTGACTACTATAGTTTTCAGCCAACGTAGGAGTAGGCATCCACTTACATTCACCCTCCGCCACCGCCGGCGGCCATGATTTCACCTACAGCATTCGCGCCAAGAAGGCTATCCCATTCACCTCCAAAGGCTTTCTCGGTATCATCTTCAAGACGCGCCTGCTTGCCGATAAACAATTCAACCCGGTTAGTCTGCTATGCTCTACTGCTGATCCCTCCAATATCTCCTGCCTCTTTCAAGTTTCAACCCCCTCGGTTTGCCATTCTTGCACTGCATTGCATTGTAGACAAAGAGGACTGGATCATTCGAATTCGCCTGCGACATATTTGACTTCAGAAAAGACCAGGATGTCAGGCTCAAACTTGGCTACGAACTCTACCACAAGGCAACCATTTCTTTCACTATCTCATTCTTCTACGCGCTTCAGCATCCAACACCTCAATCAGTTGCTTGTCTTTTTTTTTCTTTTCGTGAAAATTTAGGCAAGCAGCCTAAATATTCATTGAAAGGGAGGAGAAAAGGTTTGCCTCCACCGGGATCATTATCTGCTCATATGAAATGTGGAAGAGTTCAGATGGATCAAAAAAAGATCCTCTTGACTGCTTGTGAACTTGTCTTTAACAATGGCCTTTTTTCATGCACCAAAGGACACCGGTTTTGCAGCCTCTCTAATCCACTTTTACCTACCAGCTCCCTTCGTGCACATACATTTATGTTGTATTTATCAACAGAATTGTCTACTCATACACTAAACTGTGGTCGCCACTGTTTTGTTTTCCCTCATGGTCTGCTGGGATTTGTTGGTTGTGTTTCTGTATGACTATTGTAAGCAATCGAGAGAAGAACTCTTGGAAGTATGCCAAAGTATTTATTTTTGTGCGTGCTAAAGTTAAGACCAAAGCTCTTAAAATAACAGAAAAAAACTTGAAACCAGTTATCAGATTATTCTCAGCATTTCGACACCATATATTTGCTGAAGAATGCTTAGGTGATAGCAATGTATTCGTTTTATTACTACTAGTAGCTTGATGTGCCTTTAGATTAATATACTTGTTGGTGTCGGATATGCTGCCCTGCATTTCTTCATGTCTTGTTAGTTCGTATTGAAATGTTTTAGAAACAGGTTGTGGTTGAATTGCTGTTTAGAACCAGTTTGTGCCTTCTATTTTGCTGAAATATACCTTCATGAGCATTCCACCCCTCTGATTTTTTAAATTAAAATGATTGACTGCAGATGCCTTATTTCCAGCTCAGGGAAAGCAATTGGACTCTTAATGCTTATATGGACGGGAAATGGGATATCAGATTTGATATGTGATTTGAAATCCATATGTGGATGGGATTTCTCTGGTGATCATCTAGGCCCTTAGTCGTATTCTCCATTGTCACCGATTCTGTTAGACTGTATTGCACCATATTTTTGTAACCAGAAAACAGTACATGTGTAGAACTAGAAACTTAATCATCGTAATTATGACCATTGTTTGGTGGAGTCTGGATTGCTGGCATCACTTGGTCCATTTTAATTCTATATATACCAATCGTGTGAGAACATAAACAGAACCAGCAACCAACATTGCCAGAACTCTGAAGCGTACCTTCATCTGGAGTGCAGGTCACCCATCAATGAATGATGAATGATATATCAGGAATTTATATTCCCATGGACATGTATTGATGTTTTCCCAGCTTGGGTTCGAATTTTCGTGGCTCTGTATTCATCAGCCAGAGCACAAACTTGCCCTTGTTTTTGGCTGCGCATTAGAGTCCTTGTTTTTGGCTGCGCAGAAGAGTACATGGCTGTTGGTATGGTTGCTACTCTAGACTCTAGAGACTATTGTAATGTTGTCAGTGGGTGCAAAGCAATATTGCAGCAAAGGAACCTGCCAAACGTCAGCCAGCGGCAGGGCCGCCTCTCGCTGCCCGCACCCCTTTTTAGCGCTCTTTTTTCTCTCCTCTCTCATGGCTACACATCTATTTGCTCATCTTTTTTTCCCATTTCTAATCTCGTGACTACCGTGAAAGAAGATCTCGCAAAGCGGATGGAGGAAGCAGGGAGTAGCTGCGCGGCATGCGCTGTTTGGTTGCCTTCTTAGTTGAACGAGGTTGTATGAGCCGAGCCAGGCTGGTTGGAGCCAGGCTGAGATGATGCAAATGGTTGTTGTTTGGTTAGGTGTATGAGATTGTACAAGCTGCGTAGAGATGTTGTTTGGTTGATTGCACTAAGAAGAGAATGGTATGGAGAAATTCAAAAAAGGGATGAAACGTGTTAAAAAATAAATTCTAGAAAATCAAAATAACAAAAAATCAATTATGAAAATAAAATTATTCAAAAGAAAGTCTCATAAATAAATAAATTCAAAAATGAAAATTTTAAACTTTTAAAATTTATATGGCAAGTGTGGTCTCGTTTGTTCGAAAAAAATATCAATAACCCATTTTTGAAATCGGTTCGGTAATCGAAAATACTAATCAAAAGATATAGCAAATAAACGAATCAAATGTGTCGCGCACGTGGTTGTTGCTGCATCCGCGGAGCCTGGCTATGGGGAAACGCCCAATTTGGTCGTATCTCCAGAGCCTGGCCCGGAGAGGGTAATTGCATCTGAAGAGCCAGGTTCAGATGGGTGAGAAGACAACCAAACACCCTAGTTTTGTATCTCTAGATGCAAAACTCCTTGGATGCAGACAACCAAACAGCCTATAAGGTGATCGGTTCCGAAGACTTGCTCTCCCGCTCGTCGGTGCATGCCAACGTAGTGGGTGGTAGCACATGAAAAGAGAGGGACAACTCAAAAAGAGACTCGACCCTAGCTTGGGGGCTAAGCCTTCTTTCAATTGTTGTGGGGCGCCTTTTGGGAGGAGGTCTTGAGCTGATTATATAGGGGTTGATAGGAGGTCTCTTCCCCCACAATTAGCAATATAGTACTAAACATATCACCTCCACCATATGAGCTTTTAAGATTTATTTAGATTATTCTCAAAAATATTGGGCCAAGCTCATATATTCTAATAGTGGGGACAACGTCGATGCCACTGTGGGAAGCCATGGTGGCTAGAGCAACGCTCCGTTGGACTGTGGCCGGCGGCGCAACCTGGGAAAGAGAGGGATTGGTCGCTGTCGTCGTCAACGTGCCTGCCGCCTTGAGAAGAGGAGGTGCCACCGCTATGGAGATGTGCACCCTCAAGGATGCCATCGTTGACTACGTTGGGAGGGCCGTGGAGGATAGGACGCTAGAGGAGGCGGGCTCCATGGCCGACGACAACGGCTGTGTGGGAGGGACGACAACAACTGGATTATCGTTAGGAAATTAGGTTGTGATACCATGTTGGAAGAAGGGAATTGCGGAATAGATGAATTTGTATTGTTGCTGGAAGAGTATATATAGTACAGGAGATGAGCCTTGCTCTTAAGGACCAATATACTCTAACACTTGCGGCGGTCGATGGCCAAGCAGGGGTGTACCAGGGCACCGTCCCTAATGTGGTGACGCCGCCCACCCTGCACAAGCCCCGCCGACAGCGTGATGCACACCAGACCGGTGATCATGCCTTGCACCGCCCTCGCCACCGCCGGCTTGACGTAGACGACGACGTCGAAGCACTCCCAGATGAGGATGCTCGTGGTGGCGCAGATGTGCATGTTGAGCACGGCTACCGACGCGTCGATGTTGGCGGCCAAGGGGTCTCCGCCATTGAAGCCTGTCCACCCCATCCACAGATGCCGAAGCTGGCCACCATAAGCAGCAGTAGGTTGCTCGGCTCCGCCACCGTGCTGGCCTCCTCCTTCCTCCTCTGGGCGACCTGCATTTATCCAAAAAAATCAAAAAAATTCCAAAAAGGTACGGATGACTTGAAATCATCTTGGTAATGTAGAAAACAAGGGCAAACTGGTCGATAAAATGGTTTGATGGCTTGTATTGAACTAGAATTGAGAAAACTCGTTGTTTTTCAAAAAAACCCGAATGCTAACACCTTTAAACTTTCATGACAATATCCAAAAAATCGAAAAAAAGGTACGGATGGCTTGAAATCAGCTTGGTAATGTAGAAATCAAGGGCAAACTGCTCAATAAAGTTGTTTGGCAGCTGGTATTGAACAAAAATTGAGAAAACTCGTTATTTTTCGGAAAAAACAGAAAGCTAACACATTTGAACTTTCATGACAATATCCAAAAAATTGAAAAATTCCAGAAAGGTATGTATGGCTTGAAATCATCTTAGTAATATAGAAAATAAGTGCAAACTGGTCGATAAAGTAGTTTGACAGCTGGTATTGAACAAGAATTGAGAAAACTCGTTGTTTTTTAAAAAAACCAAAGGCTAACACCTTTGGACTTTCGTGACAGCATAAAAAAATCAAAAAATTTCAAAAAGGTACGGATGACTTGAAATCATCTTGGTAATGTAGAAATCAAGTGCAAACTAGTCGATAAAGTTGTTTGATAGCTGGTATTGACTCAGAATTGAGAAAACTCGTCGAAAAAACCGAAAGCTAACACCATTGAACTTTCATTACAATATCAAAAAATAGAAAAATTCCAAAAACGTACGGATGGCTTGAAATCATCTTGGTAATGTAAAAAACAAGTGGAAACTGGTCGATAATGTGGTTTGACTGCTGGTATTAAACCAGAATTGAGAAAACTCGTTGTTTTTAAAAAACCCTGAAGGCAAACACGTTTGGACTTTCATGACAGTATCAAAAAAAAATAAAAAATTCCAAAAAGGTACGGATGGCATAAAATCATCTTGGTAATGTAGAAAACAAGTTCAAACAGGTCGATAAAGTGGTTTGATAGCTAGTATTGAACCAGAATTGAGAAAACTCATTGTTTTTCAAAAAAATCGAACGCTGACACCTTTGAACTTTCATGACAATATCCAAAAAAAATCAAAAAATTCCAAAAAGGTATGGATGGCTGGAAATCATCTTGGTAATCTAGAAAGCAAGTGCAAACTAGTCGATAAAGTGGTTTCACAGCTGGTATTGAATCATAATTGAGAAAACTTGTTGTTTTTTGAAAATACCGAAGGCTAACACCTTTGAACTTTCGTGACAATATAAAAAAAATTGGGAAAATTCCAAAAAGGTAGGGATGGCTTGAAATCTTATTGGTAATGTATAAAACAAGTGCAAACTGGTCGATAATGTGGTTTGACAGCAGTTATGGAACCAAAATTGAGAAAACTCGTTGTTTTTCGAAAAAACCGAAAGCTAAAACCTTTGAATTTTTATAACAATATCCAAAAAAATCAAAAAAATTGTAGAAAGGTACGTATGGTTTTAAATCATCTTGGTAATGTACATAATAAGTGCAAACTGGTCGATAAAATGGTTTGACAGCTGGTATTGAACCAGAATTGATTAAACACGTTGTTTTTTTAAAAAAAACCGAAGGCTAAAAGCTTTGGACTTTCGTGACAATATCCAAAAAAATCTAAAAATTCCAAAAGGTATGGATGGCTTGAAATCATCTTGGTAATGTTGAAATGAAGTGCAAACTAGTCGATAAAGTAGTTTGACCGCTAGTATTGAACCAAAATTGAGAAAACTTGTTGTTTTTCGAAAAAACCGAAAGCTAACACCTTTGAACTTTTATGACAATATCGAAAAAAATCGAAAAATTTCAAAAAGGTACGTATGGCTTGAAATCATCTTGGTAATGTAGAAAGTAAGTGCAAATTGGTAAATAAAGTGGTCTAACAGCTGGTATTGAACCAGAATTGAGAAAACTCGTTTTTTAAAAAACCGAAGGCTAACACCTTTGGACTTTCGTGATAGTATAACAAAAATAAAAAAAATTCAAAAAGATTCGGATTGCTTGAAATCATCTTGGTAATGTAGAAATCAAGTGCAAACTGGTCTATAAGTCGTTTGACAGCTGGTATTGACTCAGAATTGAAAAAACTTGTCGAAAAAACCAAAGGCTAACATCTTTGCACTTTCATAACAATATCAAAAAAAGTCAAAAAATTCTAAAAACGTACGGATGGCTTGAAATCATCTTGGTAATGTAAAAAACAAGTGCAAACTGGTCGATAATATGGTTTGACCGCTGGTATTGAACCAGAATTGAGAAAACTCGTTGTTTTTTAAAAAACCCGAAGGCAAACTCATTTGGACTTTCATGACAATACCCAAAAAATCAATAAATTCCAAAAAGGTACAGATGGCTTGAAATCATCTTGGTAATGTAGAAAACAAGTGCAAACTGGTTGATAAAGTGGTTTGACAGCTGGTACTGAATCAGAATTGAGAAAACTTGTTGTTTTTCGAAAAAACCGAACACTGAGACCTTTGAACTTTGATGACAATATCCAAAAAAATAAAAAAAATCCAAAAAGGTACGGATGGCTTGAAATCATCTTGGCAATGTAGAAAATAAGTTCATACTGGTCGATAAAGTGGTTTGACAGCTGGTATTCAACCAGAATTGAGAAAACTCGTTGTTTTCGAAAATACCGAAGGCGAACACCTTTGAACTTTCATGACAATGTCAAAAAAAATCAAAAATTTCCAAAAAGGTAGGGATGGCTTGAAATCTTCTTGGTAATGTATAAAACAAGTGCATACTGGTCGATAAAGTGGTTTGAGTATTTGACAGCTGTTATTGAACCAAAATTGAGAAAACACGTTGTTTTTTGAAAAAACCGAAAGCTAACACCTTTTGAACTTTCATGACAATATCCAAAAAATCGAAAAATTCCAGAAAGGTATGTATAGCTTGAAATCATCTTGGTAATGTAGAAAACAAGTGCATACAGGTCGATAAAGTGGTTTGACAACTGGTATTGAACCAGGAAACTCGTTGTTTTTCAAAAAAACAGAAGGCTAACACCTTTGGACTTTCGTGACAGTATCCAAAAAATGTAAAAATTTGAAAAAGGTATGGATGGCTTGAAATCATCTTGGTAATGTAGAAATCCAGTGCAAACTGGTCGAGAAAGTTGTTTGATAGCTGGTATTGACGTCGAATTGAGAAAACTTGTCAAAAAACCGAAGGCTAACACCTTTGAACTTTCAAGATAATATAAAAAAAATTAAAAAATTCCAAAATGGTACGGATGGATTGAAATCATCTTGGTAATGTAGAAAACAAGTGCAAACTGGTCGATAAAGTGGTTTGACAACTGGTATTGAACCAGAATTGAGAAAATTCTTTTTTTAAAAAAACCGAACGCTAACACCTTTAAACTTTCTTGACAATATCCAAAAAAATGAAAAAATTCCAAAAACGTATGGATGGCTTGAAATCATCTTGGTAATATGGAAAACATGTGCAAACTGGTTGATACAGTGGTTTGACAGCTGATATTCAACCAGAATTGGGAAAACTCGTTATTTTTCGAAAAAACCGAAAGCTAACTCCTTTGAACTTTCATGACAATATAAAAAAAATCACAAAATTCCATAAAGGTACGTATGTATTGAGACCCATGTGGAGGGTACCCCGGTTTGATGATGAATATATATGATAAGATAGAATTTGAAGTGTTTTGAAATATGTTAAATGGTGTATTAGTGGAAATTACCGTAGAATTGGAATCGGACCATTGTGCTGAGCTTGGGCTAGGTAATAGTTTAATCGGACGTGGTCCGGTGGAATTTGTTAAGCTGACATGTTGTGTGTTAGGGCTTTCTAATTGTGATGTCGTGAAGGATTATGATGATGGAAATTTTGTGATGAACTAACCTTACAGGTGAGGTAAGGTGTGTTGGTTTCGTGTGTGTTCACCTCAGTGATGCAGGTATCGGCGGGTATGTGGCTGACGTTTCACGGGGACAGTTGGAGGCTGGTGCGTCCGGAGGCGTGCTGGCGACCGGGTTCGATGACTTGACGGTCACATGAGGTGGTGTACTCGAGAAGCTTAGCCATGGCAAAGAATCCAAGGCAGCTGGAGGCTGCGGCGTCGGCAACCTGGTGGCGAAGCTGGTTCTGACCGGTGGGCTTGAAATCATCTTCGTAATGTAGAAAACAAGTTCAAACACATCGATAAAATGGTTTGGCAGCTGGTATTCAATCAAATTGAGAAAACCTGTTGTTTTTTAAAAAACCGAACGCTGACACCTTTGAACTTTCATGACAATATCCAAAAAAATCAAAAAATTCCAGAAAGGGACGTATGGCATGAAATCATCTTGGTAATATGGGAAAAAAGTGCAAACTGGTCGATAAAGTGGTTTGACAGCTGGTATTGAACTAGAATTGAGAAAACTCGTTGTTAAAAAAAAACAGGATGCTAACAACTTTGGACTTTCGTGACAGTATCCAAAAAATTCTAAAAAATAAAAAAAGGTACGGATGGCTTGAAATCATCTTGGTAACGTAGAAATCAAGTGCAAACTGATCGATAAATTTGTTTGACAGCGGGTATTGACTTCGAATTGAGAAAACTCGTCGAAAAAACTAAAGGTTAACACCTTTGAACTTTCATGACAATATCCCAAAAAACAGAAAAT
Organism: Raddia distichophylla; assembly: GCA_005191435.1. NCBI lineage: Eukaryota > Viridiplantae > Streptophyta > Magnoliopsida > Poales > Poaceae > Raddia > Raddia distichophylla. The sequence goes on from SPJY01008864.1 coordinate 741,108, forward strand.
TCCAAAATGGTACGAATGACTTGAAATCATCTTGGTAAGGTAGAAAAAAGTGCAAACTGGTCGATGAAGTGGTTTGACAGTTGGTATTGAACCAGAATTAAGAAAACTCGTTGTTTTAAAAAAAACGAATGCTAACACCTTTGGACTTTCGTGACAGTATCCAAAAAAATCTAAAAATTCAAAAAAGGTATGGATTGCTTGAAATATCTTGGTAATGTAGAAAATAAGTGCAAATTGGTCGACAAAATGGTTTGACAGCTGGTATTGAACCAGAATTGAGAAAACTCGTTGTTTTAGAAAAAAACCGAAGGCTAACAACTTTGGACTTTCGTGACAGTATCCAAAAAAAATCAAAAAATTCAAAAAAGGTACGGATAGCTTGAAATCATCTTGGTAATGTAGAAATCAATTGCAAACAGGCCGAAAAATTTGTTTGACAGCGGGTATTGACTCCGAATTGAGAAAACTCATCGAAAAAACCGAAGGCTACAGCTTTGCACTTTCATGACAATATCCAAAAAACTAAGAAATTCCAAAAAGGTATGGATGACTTGAAATCATCTTGGTAATGTAGAAATCAAGTGCAAACTGGTCGATAAAATGGTTTGACTGCTGTTATTGAACCAGAATTGAGAAAATTCGTTGTTTTTTTTTTTAAAAAAACGAATGCTAACACCTTTGTACTTTCGTGACAGTATCTAAAAAATCTAAAAATTCAAAAAAGGTACGGATGGCTTGAAATCATCTTGGTAATGTAGAAAATATGTGCAAACTGATCGATAAAATGGTTTGACAGTTGGTATTGAATCAGAATTGAGAAAATTCGTTGTTTTTCAAAAAAAACCGAATGCTAACACCTTTGGACTTTCGTGACAGTTTCCAAAAAAAATCTAAAATTTCAAAAAAGGTACGGATGGCTTGAAATCATCTTGGTAATGTATAAATCATTTGCAAATAGGTCGATAAATTTGTTTGACAGCGGGTATTGACTTCGAATTGAGAAAACTCGTCGAAAAAACCGAAGGCTAACACCTTTGCACTTTCATGACAATATCCAAAAAATCAAAAAATTTAAAAGAGGTACGGATGACTTGAAATCATCTTGGTAATGTAGAAAACAAGTGCAAACTGGTCGATAAAGTGGTTTGACAGCTGTTATTGAACCAGAATTGAGAAAACTCGTTGTTTTTGAAAAAAACGAATGTGAACAACTTTGGACTTTCGTAACAGTATCCAAAAAAATCTAAAATTTCAAAAAAGGTACGGATGGTTTGAAATCATCTTAGTAATGTATAAAATAAGTGCAAACTGGTCGATATAATGGTTTGACAGCTGGTATTGAACCAGAATTGAGAAAACTCGTTATTTTTTTAAAAAACCGAATGCTAACACCTTTGGACTTTCGTGACAGTTTCAAAAAAATCTAAAAATTCAAAAAAGGTACGGATGGCTTGAAATCATCTTGGTAATGTAGAAATCAAGTGCAAACTGGTCGATAAATTTAATTGACAGCGGGTATTGACTCCGAATTGAGAAAACTCGTTGAAAAAACAGAAGGTTAACACCTTTGAACATTCATGACAATATCCAAAAAATCAAAAAATTCCAAAAATGTATGGATGACTTGAAATCATCTTGGTAATGTGGAAAATAAGTGCAAACTGGTCGATAAAGTGGTCTGATAGCTGGTATTGAACCAGAATTGATAAAACTCGTTGTTTTTTTTAAAAAACCGAATGCTAACACCTTTGGACTTTGGTGACAGTATCCAAAAAATCTAAAAAGTCAAGAAAGGTACGGATGGTTTGAAATCATCTTGGTAATGTAGAAAACAAGTTCAAACATGTCGATAAAGTGGTTTGACAGCTGGTATTGAACCATAATTGAGAAAACTCGTTGTTTTTCAAAAAAAATCGAATGCTAACATCTTTGAACTTTCATGACAATACCCAAAAAAATCAAAAAAATTCAAAAAGATAAGGATGGATTGAAATCATCTTGGTAATGTAGAAAACAAGTTCAAACATGTCGATAAAGTGGTTTGACAGCTGGTATTCAACCAGAAGTGAGAAAACTTATTGTTTTTCAAAAAACCGAACGCTGACACCTTTCACTTTCATGACAATATCGAAAAAAAGAAAAATTCCAGAAAGGGACGTATGGCTTGAAATCATCTTGGTAATATAGAAAAAAGTGCAAGCTGGTCGATAAAGTGGTTTGACAGCTGGTATTGAACCAGAATTGAGAAAGTTGTTTCTGTTCATGTTGTTAGGAAACTGGACGGGGTTTAACTCAGGCTGAATGTGAACTATAAATTTTAACTCTTTGATCTGTCTGGCAATTTAAGAACAGAAGTTTTAGGGACACATTGTCTAACAGAATTTTATGCTGTCTCACAAATATGCGGGAAAGTGAATGTAATTTGTTGGAAGGCTTGCAGCAACCGGTTCTTGATTTTAGCCAACTAGAGAGAGAGTTTCACATGAAAAAGGTTCTTACCTTGTTCCCAAAAGGTCAACAGACTGTTACTTATGGTCTACATCTGAACCTTTGTTAAGATTGATAAGGCTGGCAAACAACTAAACCCATATGTTTTCCAAGGGTGTGGTAGCTCTTCTAATGCTTTAGTTTTCTGAAATTCTGTTATCATATGTCATAGATCTCATATGTTTTCCAAGGGTTGCACTTGCACACCAGTACACCATAAACTTTTTTAACCTGTTGCCGCTGCATCTCCTGTTAGATTTCAGGGCGTGATAAATTTTCAAAGGTCATTGAATTCCTTCGCCGACAACTTCATCAGGATACACTGGTAGGACTATAATTTTTAATTTGATTGGAATTATTTGATGACACTCTGGAAATTTACTTCTTGTTCACTTGTTCTTCTGTGTTTTCGACAGTTTGTCTATATCAACAGTTCATTTTCACCAAACCCAGACGAGGTGGTAATTGATTTGTATAACGTAAGATTCTATGTACTCATAACTATGTTTCTTGAATTGACTTAGAATTTATACATCCACATAATAAGTCATTTTATCACAGCATCAGCTAATTCCTGAAATGTTTTTAGTTCGAGCTTGCGTCATGCAATGTTAGCGTTGACTTTCGATTTCAGTAATTTCAATGCTCCACATTGAATCTAACTGAACAAGAAAGCTAACCATGTCTGTATACTAACACTGCAGAATTTTGGAATTGATGGGAAGCTTGTGGTAAATTATGCTTTATCCACCGCATGGGGCTAAAATGTTGGAGTTCCAGGAAAGAACAAGAATTAAACGAAAAGGTCCGTGCAAAATTTTGGCGTGCCTACTGTATAGAGCCTCGAACCATAGTGTTAGCCTGAATGTAAAGCTCTCCCCTTTATCCTATTGATGGAAATATACTAAAGTTTCATGCTAGTTTCGCTGCACTCCCTTCTCTTTTCAGAAAGAACAATGCACTGAAATTGTGCAGTTGATGCTATCATAGGATCATGAGGAATCCCTTGTGTTTGAACTGTATGGCTTATGTCCAAGATTAGCTTTTACTATGACTCAGTGAAGTGCTTGTAGCATGTACTCGTACTCACTGCTAGCTAAAACAGTAAAGAATAAGATTCCAAACATGAAATCTTTGGATGGGAGGGGATAGAGGCAGGTAGACAAAGATGATTAATTCTTTAAAAGGGAAAAATCCCATTTCCATTTCGGATTATAAGGAGCCATTTTGGGGCTGTTTGGTCGTCGTCAAGGCTGAGCTTAGCCTGGACCAGCCAATCTGGCGGGTGGTAGCCAGACCGAGCTCGTGGAAGCCTCCGTTGGTCTGTGGTGGGTTGCTGTGCTGGTGGGACCAGTGCGCGACGCAGTTTGCTCCGTGCTCTGCCACCGGCCATCTTTGCCATATCTGTTGGGCCTGGCCGGCCGATACAAGGCCTGGCCGGTCGCTACAGTGTTTTCGCATAAACGTGTATCTAAGTTTGGCTAAATTAATTTTAGTCCTTTCACACCTTTTCTATGTGGTGTTTGGTTCGTGCCATAATTATGATTTGCTAAGTTTATTAGCCATCTTGTCCTCGTGTCATACACTTAATTTTTTACCTAATTTTGCCATGAGTGTGACACCAAATTTTTTTACCACAGTTTTATGGCTTGCCACGCATACCTAACGTTGATATGGCCCGTTGTGGTCAAACAGAGCCGTAGTCTGCATACATAAAGTACTCAAAGTGCAGTTGGCCAGTCCGACCTTGGTGCACCCAACTACACGAGCGACGATAAAAAAAAACTGCTGCACCAGCGGGTTGGGCCATCCATCCACACGCCGGCCCACATATAATAAATCCTCTCACCATCAGCTTGCACTGCACACGCGGTCTTCTCTCCCGCCGCAGACGTCCGATGCGCTCGTGAAACGCCGATCTGACGGTCAGCTATTCGGAACGACGCCACCGTCTTGTCTTCCTCGACGCCATCAACCAAACCAACCGCCTCCTTCCATTCATCGCCATTTCCTAGCCGGGATAATTTACTTTTTGCCCTGAAGTTCATTGCCAATCTATTATTTGCCCCAACCAACTTTCTTCTCTATGTTTTGCCCCAAAGTTGATGGGGTTATCTATTATTTGCCCTTTTTCAAATTTTTGGCACAAATATTAGCAAATTTAGACGCAGAAAGACCATCTTGCCCTTCTCTTATTTCACTTGTAGTCAGCCCTATTATCTTCCTCTGTTTGTGCCCTGTTACCTTCGTAATAAAAAAATAAACAAGTCCTCCTACCCAGGGACGGAGCCAGGATTTGAACATAGGGGGGCCAAGTCAATAAAATCTGGTTCTCAAAATGTGTATGCTTGAATGCTTAAATATAGTAAAATATATTGAATGATACAAAACAAAATCAAATATTCATTAATTTGCTTCGGTGAAAAAAATAATATAAAACCTAATTACTACTCCCGCCTTTCTTCAAGTAATAGTCGTTTTTGATATTGACATAGTCTTTGAAATACAATTATGATCATCAATTACTATTGAAATTTATTTATAAAATCCATAAAAATATGATAGTATGGAAGTGTTTTAAAACTTTGGCTTAGGACAAGTCTAAAATAACTTTTATTGTTTGAAGTATGGAGGGAGTATCTTCATATATCAATTTATATATTAAAGAGCATGACAGAAAGATAAAACATAATGGTATATGACCATAAAATTTATGGAATCAACATCCAATTTGATGATAATCATCATTATTAATTTAGAAATTAGGGAGTGAGAGACAGCGATGTAATCCAATTTGAGTATTGATGGCATTAGGTTCTTCTGTATTAGTGCTGTAATTAACGGTGTAATTAGTGCATATATGAACTTTGCATTTTGGTTAGGGGGGCCATGGCCCCTGCCAGCCCCCCCTTGGCTCCGCCACTGCTCCTACCTCGACTCCCGCTCGCTCTTCCCACCACCTTCATCTACACCTCCGGCCACCGCCAGCGGCCGTGCACCCCTTCGCTCCAGACTCCATTCCGGCGGCTCTGCTCCCCCCTTAGCCGAGACGATGGTAAGTCGATTTCGTGCGGTTCTTGCCGATTCGATTTCGTTCTTGGTGGGCGGCGTTCATGCTGTTCTTGGCTATTCTTTCTTGGTGGGCGACGTTCTTGCCTTTCTTGATGATTCGTTCCGATTCTTGGGCGCCGTTCTTCCCGTTTTCGTTATTGGCGATGCTTGGGCAATGTTCTTGCCGTTCTTGATGATTCGTTCCGATTCTTGGGCGGCGTTATTGCCGTTCTTGCGCACGGGGAGCCTGAGTTGGCGATTTCACCGCAGACAAGTTCACACTGCCTCTTTTCTTCCAAGTCCGAGGCACCATGGGCGCCGTCGCTCATCCCCCTTAGCCCTTAGGTCGCATTGCTTCTTTGCACGATAGACTTTCTCACTGCAACCGGCCGCTTCTCTCACCGTCGCCTCTGGCGAGAGGCAGGGGAGCCGGGCGCGGTTGTTGCTGCATGACAATTAGTGCTAGTTGCTCTTCTCTCCCCTAGTTTGTTCCTCTGCTACGATCCAATCCAACCGAGGCAGCTCGATTGGCTCTAACCCCAGGACAAACACGAAGCTAATTACTCTAGGGACACGAATTAAGCCCTCAATGCCGTAGAACGAGCTATTGGAACAAAATACAAAATCTAGTAAATCGACTCTTAGAACGAGCTATTGGAACATGACAATCGAAACATTCATTTATCTGACTTTTTATGTTGCATCATGGCCGGTACTGTAACGATTCAACCAAAATACACATGTAACATCTTGCTTCCTTTTTTTTCATCTTGACTTTGTAATTTGTAACATGTAATTTTTTTCATTGACTTGTATTTTGTAACATGTAATTCTTCTTGGATTTATTTCACTCATGCCATTAAAAAGTCGTGAAAATATCACAGACCATGATATTTTGCAACTTTATAATGACATAAGTGAAATAAAATCATTGCAATTCTTTTAAGCTTGACTTGTATAATTTGTAACATGTAATTTTTTTCTAGCTTTACTTGTAATTTATAACATGTATTTTTTCCAGCTTTACTTGTAATTTGTAACGTGTTGTATGTTGTTTTATCATGTAACTTGTGCACCAGTTATTTATTTTTTCCCTCTTTGTTCTTCCTGGTCGAATGGACACCTTAAAACTAAAAAAAAGAAAAAAAAGAATAAAAATTTAACTTGCAGGGGAAAAAATGGTTAGATAGTGCATGGAACTATCATTATTCTTAGGGACATGGGAATTTGCAAATTTGAGCATATGTATGCACGGAGAGCAGGATCTGTGTGTGCAGTTTGCGCAATGTGTTTTTTTTCTATAAACTAGTTGAAATCCCGTGCATTGCAATGATTCGACGACTATATTGGGATTCGGATGAACCCTCACACTGCTCTCACAGTAGGATCTAGACTACTTGGAGGCTCTCATTTACAAAAGTGTTACTTATTGAATTATAGATACTATTACATAAGAAATAATATATCACTCTTTTCTTGCTCTTTTTTATGATCACCATGGCCAACGCACACATATAAGATCGTACACATACATGAGAGGGAAGCATATATATATAGGGTTCCCTAGCCATTTGATGGATGACACTTGTCATCATACTAACCCTCCAAATACACAAATATCTTAATTCTAGAACTATCGCTATAAATATAAAACTTTTACGTCATTGCTATCTAATATCTAACTTTTAGGTACTTCTTTATTAATTATGAAGACTTAATCTAGATCCTTTTATATACTTCTACTTAATCATGAAATATTTCATAAACTCTTTAGAACATTTTAAAATATATCATGAATACTTCCTAATTTTGCTATAGATACGTCATGACAAATGTCTCGATTCTTGTACTTTATTATTCTAGAACCTTGTAAATATGTATTGCTAATTCTCAACGGACCAATGATAGGCCAGAATGACTCTCTTCTCCTACTTCTTTACAATTTTGACAGATTGAGCTCCGCAGTCAGTAGGAAGAACTCTAGTGGGCTACAATGACGATGTTGAGCTCAAGGGGTCCAGGAAGATAACCAGTTCATGAGACGAAAATTGTGCACACCGATGTGATGATGGTGGTAAGATCGATTCCAAGATCGAGAGCCGTGAAGTAACAGTGAGGTGGTAGACATGCGTGCACTCAATTAGATTGAGAAAAATGTACAATGCATTTGGATTTGAAAACATCACTTTGATGTATACTTTTTTTTTCAATCTAGCGAAACACGTGCAAAAATATGTTTTTTAATTGTTCTTGTGAAACATGTGTTTTTCTTATGTAAAACAATAGTTTTGCTATGTTGAAAAAATATTTTTAATTTTGTAAACACATGGTGTTTGCTTTTACAAAATATTTGCCTATATGATTTGAAACATCTTTGAATAATTGTGAGAACATTGTTTTGGCGATGTTTTATTAGTATTTTAACAATGTTTCATTGTTAGTTTGTCATGTTTGATAAGTACTTCACTCATATTTCGTTAGTACTCCAACCATACTCCGGTGATTTCACATCAATACTTGACCCATGTTTCATGAATACTTTGCTTGTATTTCATTAGGATATTGTTTCGACGATGTCCTATTGCGGTGTTTCATCAGTATGCGTATTGTATTTCTAATTAAAATTGGATGATCCGATAGTACTTTGACCATGTTTTATAGTTTAGTTTTTATGTTTAATGTTGAGCGTCCAAAAAGTTGGATTTTTTTGTATGGATCAAACATCTTATTTCTAGTCAAACCCATTGATTAATAATAGAAATAATTTGTTTCATACTATAGAAAGGTCAAAAGTAATGAAATATACCACCTGTCCCACTATTTCCTGAACCCACAATTTTATGAGTTTTCTCCCTCATAAAAAAAATCCAAATATGGATTAATACTCGTGATGGATTGAGTGGTGTTTGATTGCCAGAATTGCACATAGCTGCACAACACCCACACCATCTAAAAATTGTAGCATCTAAGTGCAATCAAATTGTAGCATAAAAATCCACTAAAATATCTAAAAATTTAGAACAATGAGAAGAATTAGAATATGGACTAAAATTTTATATTTTCTGGAATATAATTTTCTAAAAAATTTGGAGAAGGTATTTCTCAAAGGGATTAATTAAATAGTAATTTGATATAATCCTAGAAAGTATGGGATGGTTATTAGGAACTTTATTCATGATTTTCATGAAGAAATTTCATGCTAAAATTGGAATAATTATTTTGGGGTATGTCACACCACCGACATCCTAGGCTCACCCATCAACCTCTTTCTCCTCCTTGTCTTCTTCTTCAACCGTGCTAGCCTTAACATCTCGCAATGTCCTCAACTGTGCTGGCCTCAGCATCTCGCTGTGCCTATCACCCAACCGTCACCTCCTATGCCGCACCCTCACCAGATAAATCACCAACGTCATCCTCAAGAGTTGCCACCTCGCCATCGGTAATCCCAGCGCAGCCACCTCCCCATCCATGCCGAAGAGGCAGCTTGATTTGTCAGTAGGTTTTCTTCCCCTAGGACGCACTGAATTCTTTCCGCGGTTGTGCCCTAGCCCCTTGTCAAGACGCTCCTTTCCCTGTCGCGCACAACTCGCCTACCATGTGCTCTGCCACTGCTACTGCGCCGCCACTCCACCTCATCGCTATGTCGCCTTGCTGCGTCAAGCACCACCCTTGCCATTGCTTCGCCTCACCTTGTCGTCACTGAGCCCGACCTCGTGGAGCCGAACCTCACTTGGGAAGAAGGAAGAAGAAGAGGGCAATTTGGTCATTTCATCTAGGGGAAAAAGGATGGGAAATTGTAGGAAAATGGGGGAAAATGATGAAAAATGCTAGAAATGTGATGGGTTGAAGAAATTTGAGTGTCCAATATCATTTCACAACCAATTGGGTGTCAATTTGGCCTAGGCACTCGAACTGAGTGTTGAACATCCAATTTTCCTTGTACATGGCCCCATCTATCCCACTTATCATGCAAAGGAAACCCTATCAAATGTGCTACCACCCGAGTACCTGACTCAGCTTCCACCCTTGTACTCCACCTTGTGTCTCCTCTTTCTTGCATGAATACAAGGAATAGACACCACTACACACCTCTCCCTCCACCTTGCATCTCCCTCCTCCTGTGTGCCAGACTCGGACCTGTCAACCTGCACCTCTCTTCTTCTCCACGCACAAATCAGTTGCACACCTCCTTTCATAGCATCCAAGAGCGACAATGTGCCTCCCTCGAGCCTCAACGATGTCCTGAATGGTGGCGCGACTCTCCTCCCGCTTCCAAGATTGACGACTCGCCAGGTCAGGAGCAAGTGGCGGTGGCACAAATTTGTTCTAGATTCATATTGATTTCTTTTTTTTTGTTATGCTTGATCTATTCTAGATTCTGGCCGTTGAAAAATTATCTTAACTGAGATACATATACCGAAGAATATTTTTTGTGTTTCATTTAGGTAATACTCATGTTTGAGATTTTGAAATTTTGTGGCCTATTAGGCTGTGCAGACTTGACCTAGAGTGACGAGATGGCCCAAATGGTGTGTAAAAAACCAAACTCCCAAAATCAAACCCCCAAAATTCTGGTTTTTTTTTCGGTTTTCGGTTAGTGGTTTGGTTCTTCGTTCAAAACTATTCTATTTGCTTTGGTTTATGGACCGTGCTACACAATTGGCAACTTTGCTTCACGGGCTGGGCCAGTCTTTGTGCTCACCACTCGATCACAAGGCCCAATGTCCCAACCCACTTTCAGTCGCACCAGCCGTTCAAATTCTCATCATCACCACTTGCATTCACGGACACAGTAGAGGTGGCGAACGGGTGGAACCGGGTTAGCCCGATTTAGGCCGGGTTGGCCCAATTCATAAGCGAATCAGGCCTAATGGGCAAACCAGGCCAACCTGGTTCAAACCTATTTCAAGGAGGAAATGCATATAGAAATTATGAAAATTTGTTATTTTTAACAAATATACATTATAAAATAACAGTTTTGCTATTTGTCAATCGATTAATTTCTAGAAGAATGACAATCACTTCTATATATACTTATAAGTTGTAATTTAGGGGAGCAGGAGAAGAGAGATTGAATCATTTGTTAAAATTTAATGATCTAACTAATTGATTGATGCATCAATCGATTGATAAATAGGTAGTTCCTTTTTTATTTTAAATTATACTCCGTATGTCATGATAAAATAGATATATAACTATATATTTCGAATTCAACACGAACACGTGATATACGATAGCGGGCCGGACCGGGCCGACCCGTCACCAAGAACCCTATTTGGCCAGCTCGCACCGCTCTTCCTCACGAGCCAACCCTTGTCGCTCGCATCCCTCTTCTCTGCCTCGGCGCCGCGCCGTGGGCCTGCCAGTCTCCTTCCCTGTCCGGTTCGCCCAAAGCCTTGGAGGCAGGACGGCAAGCAGCAGACAGATTGGAATCCAACGATCGAGGTATGTGGTGCTGAGCTAGTTAGCCCAGTGATTAGGGGAGTACGAATCCGTGGAGATAGCTGCTAAATCCATGTGACTTTTTTTTCATTAATGTTCTGCTGTTGGCATTGGGGTTTGAAAACGGATTGGATTGGATTTTTGTTGATCGAATAATTGATGATTTGCCCTGAAGATGGATGACGGACGAGATTGATTTAGATTCAATCTTCGCACATGTGATTTTGGATTTTGGTACTGAAATTTCTAGACTTATTCGGTTTGGTTTCCATTTTTTTGTGAAAATTTCGGTTGTCAATGTGTGAAAACCGAATAAACTGAACCGGATTCCACCCCTGCCCAATGACGGTGGGGCTTGGATGCATGGGGCATGTGCAGTGGCGGAATCAGGATTTTATTAAGGCCTGGGCCAACCACCTGTCAAGTCTAATTGCTAGACCTAACGACAAATGATGTCCGAACTTGTCACAATAAAGTAATTGTTCAGTGCGCTTTAGAAAGTTCATCAAGGTCCCATAAGCTTGCCAATAGAAGATAACAGATAACTACAATGCTATGTGATGCATACCTCATCCTCATGATGGCAGCATTCTGCCAATCCAGAATCAAAATTTTGACACAGCGAGTTATATGAGTTCTGCAAAAGCATCACAGAAAAGTCGGATTGTAGTGTGCTGCTTACTTGAACTTTCAATATCTTGGAGCGCAGTTGAAAATTCTTGCTCAACAAAAGGAACTTCATCAACCCATATGGCGTTTCATTACTAAGACCAATATACCGAATCTAACACCATTAATCATACATCTGCCAATAATTTGTTTGATAAAAAGGGCATGGTGGAGTGGAGGTGGCGAGGTAGGGGCGGCGCCACGATGCTTGACCGGCTGGAAACGGCTCAATGGTGGCGGCGCGGCACTGGCGAGAGCGCCGAGGTAAGGGGCGGCGCGGCATGGGGCGAATCGGCAAGGGTGGCCCGTGGCCCAGCAAGGGGCGATCCCGTGGGCTCGAGGCCCAGGCCCAGCCCATCAGGGGGTGTTTAAGGTAGTGGGGAGGGAGGGAACGGTTCCCCCGGGTGAAACCTAGCCGCCGCCTCCCGGCCGTCCTCCCCATCGCCCAGCCGTCGCCGTCCTCGTGTGCCGCCTCCCTGCTGCCGTTCCCGTCGCCGCCCAGCCGCCGGGCCACCGCCGCCGTCCAGGAGCCGCGCCGCCCAGTGGCCGTGCCGCCGTGGCCGCCCCGTGGCCGCGCCGTCTCGCCGCCCCGTGCCCGCGCCGACGCCGTAGCTCCGCCGTCCAGTGGCCGCGCCGCCCCTGTGGTTGTCGTTGCCGCATCATCGTGCTGTGCAGCCGCCGTCACCGACGCCGTGCCCGCGTCGTCGCGCCATACACGAGGTAACCGCCGCCGTACCCTTGTGTTGCCTTGACATAGGAGTGGGGGCTGTGGGAATAAGGAGAGGGAAGGGAGAGGAGGAAGAGGATTTGAGGCATGGCCAGCATTGGCTATGATGATTAGAGACGGTGAAGAAATTAGGGTTCTGGTTATTGCAAGATTAGCAAGTAAAATTAGACAAGTTTCTCTTGATATTACCCTGTATTAGTCAATAACCATCGTGGGTTTTGAGTATTAGGCTGGAGGGATGAGGTCTTAGTAGATCGATTTTATAAGCAGCAGGTTCGGGTGGGGTTTTGATCTAATTAGGGTCCGATTCAGGATTTGGTCCTATGAAAGAAGTTGTGCGTCTATTTCTTAGCTTCGTTTCGAGTATAAGAACGCTGAAAGCGGATAAGCTGTTTGAGAGATATGGCGATTTTAGTACTGCTGTCCAGATTATGAAATTATCAGTTTTCTCGGTCTAAGTGAATATCAACTCCATTAGTGCTGAATTTGCACATATGTAATTATATATGTTATCTTGATTTGTTTTACCAGGATTAATTTGGGTTAGCTATCAGCGATGGCAGAGGAGTCCAGGCTGCTTAACCTCATCTGCACACTCTCACGAATCTTGCCAGATGTACATCGCGCCAACAATCTGATTCCTTTCCGTCAAAAGGCAATATACACGGTCATTTCACTTCTCATCTTCTTGGTTGGTAGCCAGCTTCCGCTATATGGGGTTCAACCAGCTACAGATCAGGTTGATTCATTAAACTGGCCATGCTTGCTGTGGGCATCAAAACATGATACTCTTATGATGCTTGGGATCACCCCCATTCTGGTCCCTGAAGTTATGATACAGTTCATGGTTCTATTAGGGATCATTACGAGGGTCAATACACCTGAGGATCATCTGGTCCTGTAAGTGCTAATTCAGCCTAATCCTCAACTCCAGTTAATCTAATTGGACCTATTTGTTTGTGGAATGGTGGAGTGGTTATATTCATACATCTATGCTTTGATCTGCTGTAAGGCTTGCTACAAATAAACAATAAATATCACTTTCATGGATGTGGTCAAGTATAGCATCTCATTGTACCTTCTGTTTCTAGTAAGGTAAAATGGAAGTACCATCATCTTCCTTGACATAAGCTTGCTGCCTTGGAAGGGAAGCTAGCACATGTCATATGACATCATTCACTAGTTTTTTTTATCCTAACTGCAGATGGTCTTTAGTCAGTACCTATGTGCTGACAGTCATTGGATTCCAACCCCCTCAAACATATCATTTAGCTTTTGAATATGCTAAGGCATTGCGTGTTGCTTCTTTTTTATGGTGCAATTTTTTTGGTACTTGAAAATTAGAAAGGTGTTTGTTTTCTGATGCTAATCGACTAATCATTTTTTTGTCATTCAGGAACAGGTTACGAAAGTTCCTTGGAATATTGTTTGCCATCATGATTGCTACTATCTATGTGTTTTGCAAACCTGGCACTGGCAATACAGTTCTAATCATGCTTCAAATTGTTCTCTCTGGTATTGTTGTTATTTATCTTGATGACTTCCTAAAGAAGGGATATGGATTGTTACCTTGCATCCCTTTGTTCACCGCCGCCAATATTTGGTGAGTGTTCTAAACTAAAAATTTCACAGGAGTTGATTTACACCAAGTTAACACTTCTCTTGTTTTTTCACAGTGAAATTGTTTTGTGGAAGGCCTTTAGCCCCTGTTATTTTATATATCATGAACAGGGCACTCAATATGAGGGAGCTATTATTGCCTTGATCCATCTTTTGATTACTAGAGAAGATAAATTGTCTGCAATGTATGAAGCTTTGTTTCGTCGTAACCTTCCTAATGTTACCGACTTGCTAGCGACGTATGTATTTTTTAAAATTGCCATGATCTTTCATGGCATATACATCCTGTTGCCAACGAGGAGACCTGGTCTTCCTCCTCAAGTTAACTACAATGTCAAACTCTCCGATATCTCCTACACACCTGCCGTCTTGCATCGTACACTGATTTTATTACTGTATATCTACCCAAAGGTACCCATCTGCATCATGATATGTTATTATGTAAAGTCTAATCTATTGAGGATTTCTGTCGCTCAATTTTTTTTTCCTTTTTTGGGATACAGCTGCTCTTGGAGAGATGTGTTGAAAATAAGGGTGTGGATCTCCTCATCAATTGGAAGAGGTCCGGACATTTTGGACGTTTTGTTCCAGTTGGTGGGATCTTGTATAACGTGCCAACACCAGTGATGTGAGTACACATGCTTTTGAAAACTATTACATGATTCCTGTTTTTTTAGAGAAATAATCATTACTTGATTCCAAAATGCTGTCTTGATTTTGACTTGTGTTTTTTTGGTTCCCTCTACAGCATGGATGATCTGTGGGCACATCCAGTCCATGCGTTCCTCTATGCCACCCTTGTACTTAACACATGTACTGTTCTCACCGAGGCATCGTTTCTCGCTTCCCTGCATTCAGTAAGATTTTTGACAGGATTATATCGACTTCCCTATATTCAGTAAGATTTTTGACAGGATTATACCGAGGAAATGTGTGGGTAAATGCTTAGCACATATTCACTCTTGCCAACTTTACACCATGATTACTTGGATGATGAAATTTTTTTTGTAGTGTTTACTTGCATGATGATTGGTTGAATGCAGGAGGAAGGACATGTGCATGCCGCCCTGATTGACGTGATGCCTGACAAAGACGTTTACAGAGAACTTGTCGTGGCGGCTCGTTTTGGTGGCTTGTGCGTGGGGGCCTTGATAATTTTCGGAGATATCTTTGGCGTCATTGGTTGTGGTACTTCAATTATGCTTGCTGTGTCTGCGGTATACCCCTATTTTGATGGGAGACCTGTCGACGTCGGCGTCTTTGGTCTCTGATGGCTAAATGGATTGCATTATATATATGGTAATATGGGCTTATTCTTATTTACTTAATTGCTTTTTCGAGAAGGCAACGCTTTGGTTTTTTAGCTAGTTTTTTTTTTCAAATTCTTTGGTTTTTGAACTAACTTTGTAAACAATATGCAAATGTTTGATCCATGGGGCCGATGCGTGAGGCATGAGCCCTCCGGCGCTGCCGGCTCGCCGTCGACTCGTGACATGCAGAACTGCAGATAGCGCTCTAGGTTCTTCACCGTAACGTCTCCGGCAACGCCGTAACGTCCATGACCCATTGATCCTGCATGGTGGACAATGGCATAAAGATCTGTTTAGTTTCACACGTACATATTGAAAATGGAAAAACAATAAGGTCCATGGCATGCATGGGTAAGCAAGAATGTACAGATGAAGAGCTGTTGAATACACGGTTGTCGTCCTGTCCCCGTGTGCAAACAACCGCAGTGATTTTGTATTAACCGAGTAATATATCTAATACTACTTTACTACATTGAACAAAGATTTGTTCAAGATCAAATCTTGCTTTGCCACCACATATGCTCAGGATATCACAAACAAACCACTAGTTGCACCACTTGTTTGTTTGCAGGGTAAGAACATGTAAGCACAAGATGAATACTCGAGTTTGTGTCCTGTCTAGTAGTTGATAGGAAAGTATATGACGGTCTCTGAGCACCGAGCGCCCCTATTTTCGTGTCCCGCTGGCCGCTGGTGGCCACTGCCTCTCCCTTGCCGCTGGAGGTTCCACCATCAACTTCGGCAGACTCCTCCGTCCTCCCAGCTATCGCTTTTATGCCCCGCCATGAGTTGCCACTCGCCCTAAGAAAGTTTGCCAGAGCGTCTCGAGCTCGGCGACTTCGAGGATGATGGCAAACTGTTCTCCTTTGACCTACTTGATTCTGATGGTGGTGAGATACGGGTGGCATGCTTCGGTGCTCTTGTTGGTCGTTTCTATGAACTGGTGGAAGTTGGTAAGGTCTATGTGGTCTCCAAAGGAAGCTTGAAACCTGCGCAAAAGACCTTTAACCATCTTAACAATGAGTGGGAGATTCAATTGGAAGCTGGATCAACTGTGGAACTTTGTCCTGATGAGAACAACTCCATTCCCTCCCAGCGATTCAACTTCAAACCAATCAATGAAATTGAGGATACACCAAACGATGATATCATTGATGTCGAAGGTGTTGTTATATCTGTCAACCCTTGTACCACAGTACAGAAGAAAAATGGAATGGAAACTCAGAAAAGAACTCTTAACTTGAAGGATATGTCTGGACGAAGTGTTGTGGTAACAATGTGGGGAGAATTTTGCAACAGAGAAGGCTCGCAGCTGCAAGAAATGGTTGAGTGCGGTATCTTTCCAGTGCTGGCTATAAAAGCTGGAAGGGTGCATTATTTCAATGGCAAGTCTGTTGGCACGATTGCTTCCTCTCAGCTGTTCATAAACCCTGATATTGATGAGGCTCATAATCTCAGGCAATGGTTTGATGCTGGAGGAAGAGATGCTTCTACTCAGTCCATTTCCAGGGATGTCGCTTCTGCAGCATCAAGGAACGAGATCAGAAAGACAATAGCACAGATCAAGGATGAAGGCCTTGGAATGGGGGACAAGCCTGATTGGGTTACAGTGAAGGCCACTGTGATATTCTTCAAGAATGATAGCTTCTGTTACACAGCTTGTCCTAACATGATCGGCGACAGACAATGCAACAAGAAGGTGACGAAGTCGAGCTCCGGCAGCTGGTTCTGCGACAAATGCGATAAGGAATTCCCAGAGTGCGACTACAGGTATCTTCTACAGGTACAGATTCAAGATCACTCTGGAACAACTTGGGTGACAGCATTTCAAGAGTCCGGGCAGGAGTTACTCGGTTGCTCGGCACGAGAGCTGCACATGCTCAGAGAGAACGAAGATCCTCGTTTTGCAGACACCATGCTCAGTTGTTTGTTTCAGGACTATCTGCTCAAACTGAAGGTCAAAGAAGAAACCTACGGCGATGATCGAAGAGTGAAGAACACCTTGACCAAAGTGGAGAGGGTTGATCCTTCAGGCGAAAGCAAATATCTGCTAGATTTTATTTCAAGGTCGGCGACATTATATTAATAATTAGTGCCTACAAGTCCATGAGTCGCAGCTTCAAGCGGCCTGCTCGCCCGCCCGCCCTATTAAAATGTTTCAGTATTGAGATATTTCTTTTGTAACTTTTGCTGTGCGCCAACCACTTGCGTACTAAAGCATATGCTAGTGCCTCAGCTTATAGTATTCCCCCCTTTTAATTGCGACAATGAAGTTAATTCATGTGCTAGTCACATTTTGTACAGCACCTCCTAGCTTAACCCTGGCGTGACTGTTTTTTTCTTTGCTGTTTTGTGGAATCTGAACATTCGCCTACTTCCCTTCCGCAAATGGGATTATGGCCCTCTCTGCGCGCCTGCAGCTTTTTTTTTTCTAATTTTCCTATCATTATAGAAATAGGGTAGTCAATAATAAGAATAAATAATAAAAATAAGGTCAAGAGTAAAACACAAGGGACATAAAATAAGGATATAAACTCGTGGGGTTTGAAGAGGTGAAGGAGGCTTTGGGTATGATATTGGAAATCAAGAGGGGGAGGAAGTCTTGAACTTTGTTGTAGCATATGATTTCACGATGGCTAGCACCTTATTTAGAAGGGGACTGAGCGTAGCTCAGTTGGTGGGGGGTGAGTGATGCGCAGCCCCCCACCTAGGTTCGAGGCCGACCCGTCCATATGCAGGGGGATTTCTTCCCTGATCCTTTCTTGTGAAAAAAAAGAAAAAAACACCTTATTTAGAAAGACAATCTCATCTTATGACCTTTAATAGTGGACAACATTTTAGCCAAATCAATTTTGTTCTTACAAGAAGAGAGAATAGGTAAGTCTACCAGGGTGATACTTGGAGTGTGTTGTACCTCGACACAAGGTTGTGTTGATCGACTTTTGTTTATTGGATTCATGCATACCAAGAAAAAGGCATAATTTACTCATTTTTTTAAAATATAAGACGTGTATGTATTAAAAGTCAACGTCTATAACTTTTAGCTAACAATTAAGCTAAAATCATATATGTTTAGTGTTATACATGTGATATAATTGGATTCATTTTTTAAAATACTTTCATAGTGTGTTAATTTTGTAGTTGTTGATGATATCCTATGAAATAAAATAATGCTCAAAGTTCTATGTTGAAATTGTGCAAAAAAAATTATATACCTTATATTTTGAAATGGTGTGAGTAATGAGAATGAAGTGGTGGAAGTTCAAGGGAGAGGTACAGGTCTCTAATGAGAGGGTTATAGATGAAGGCCTCTGGAATGGACAACATGTGGGTGAAGATGAAAATTGCATCCAAAAGGTGGCTTTGGAGGTGTTTAGAATGACCAAATGATGCGGTTGCAAACCAATGAGACCTGGTGATGAAATGAAGATGTCCATAAGGCTATTAAGGAGAAGAAATAATGTTATAGGCACTTACATATAAATCGGTGAAGCAGACAACAAAGTGAGTTGTGAGTGAAGCAAGAGGCCAGGCCTACGAGGAATTTTACCAACGGGTAGGTACGACGGAAAGAGAAAAGGACATCTCTAGGGTAGCTAAGTTGTGTGAGGGGAGGACGAGGGACTTCGACCAAGTGAAATGTATTAAAAATAAGGTGGATCGACTACTAGTGAAAGATGAGAGAAAGAATAGGTGGCAAGAGTACTTTGATAACTTGTTCAACCGTGAACATGATAGTTTTACCATTGAGCTATATATCTCTTTTGATGATACTAATAGGAGTATCGTGCAGAGGATTCAAGAATACAACGCATGGAGGCTTTGCGAAGGATGAAAAGGGGCAAAGCAATGGGTCCTTCGAGACTTAGCGCAAGGTAAGAGTAGTGGTGGGAATTGGGCCGTGCTATGCTGTGCTGGCTCGGCCCGGGCCCGTCGTGCCTCGGGCCAGTGCTAAGTCTAGACCCGGCATGGCATGGAGTGTCAAAGTCTAGACCCGGCATGGCCCAAAAGCACGTTGGGCCGGCATCGGACTGGGCTGGCCCAAGCATGACACGGGTGAGAAAACAATAGGTAAGATTATTTTTTTATAAATTTGTATATTGTTCAACTAAAAAAGTTGTCTACATGAAAAAGATGCGTTTCAAAATTATCTACAACTTTCATGTTCAACTGATATTTATCCGAACAATAGAAGACCTTGAAAATGGTGAATTACCAAGGATAGTGTCGTCGGCTCTAAAGCAGGCAGGGAAGAAAATAATTTTTAAAAATTCATACGCCGCTCAAATGAAAAGGTTATCTAAAGAAAAAGATGTGTCTCGAAATTATCTACAACTTTTGTGTTGAGTAGAAATCCATTCCAGCAACGAAAGAACATGAAAATGCAAACTACTGACTTATGCTTCATTTCAGGCCGAGCTGACTCAAGCATGGCCTGGACAGTCGGGCTAGGCCAGACGGCTCATCGTGCCTGGTATCCAAGCCTGGCCCTGCACGCCATTCGGGCAGTGCCAGCTCGGCCCATTTTTTCCTATGCCATGCTTGGGGCCGTGCCCGAGCCGGCCCAAACGGCCCGACCCAATCTCCTGGCACTAGATAAGAGCTTGTGTTAATTAGCAAACCACGTGCCTAAACCATTATCTATTTTTTTCACTCTTTTTCTCTTTTTTAAATAGGTATAAAAATTTGGTGACTTCTATATCGTTTTATTTTTAACATTTTGCAACTTATTTGGGATCTGAAAACTTTGTCGTTGTTGTATAAGGAGTAAATTGCACAAGCGGTCCCTAAACTATCGCGCAGTTCTCATCCAGGTCCCCGATATTTCAAATTGTAGTTTAGGGTCCTTGAACTATCAAAGTGATCCAAATCCGGTCCACCGTTGCCACGACACTATATGGGAGCCGACGTGGCTGCTCCACTGCGCGATTCCTACCACCGTGGACAGTCCATGTGGCTTTTTTATTTTTTTTATTTATTTTTTCTTCCTCTCTCTCTTCCTCCTTCGGCTAGCTCTGACGCGAGGAGCTGGAGGGGAGCTCGCCGCCGGTTCCCACCTCGCAGTGGCGGTGGAGCGTGGGGCGCAGGGCGAATAGGGTGACAGAGGTGTTGTAGGAAGGGCTTACCCCTTTTTACCCTAAGATAACGGAGAAAAAACCCCGAAGATTCTAGACATCTTTGGGAATATACAAAGGCGTACGGGGGCTAGGCAGCAAGAGGAAATGTTCCCGAAGGTCCTCTTGGCGGTGGCGAGGTTATCCGAAGATACCCGAGGTTATCCAAAGATATCCGAAGACTCCCGAAGATGACCAGGCAGAGGGCACGAGATGCAATCGTCCTTGGGCCAAGCATTGGCCCATGGGCCCATAGTGTAGCTGCCGAGATATGGGCCTGCAGTGGCTCGGCCCAATGATTCAATAAGGGCCAAATTGTAATAGGGCCAAATTGTAATACTGAAAACCCAAGTTTCAGTAGGCCAAACCCAAGTTTCACCAGCTGAGTTTGAAGATTTATATGGCAACATATATCTTGTTTTGTTCGTAAAAATACGAGGAACACGTTGGCGCAAACGGTTTTTGGATTGGAGCACCCAGTCAAAATTTATGGTCACCGAAAGAAAAAAAAGCCGTGGGCCCCACCTGCATGCCGGCTGCACAGTGCACCCCCGCCGTTTCGCGCGCAAGACGCGGGAGTCCAGAGGCGCCGGACTCCCGGCCACAAGCCTTTTCGATCAAAAAATAATATTAGTATGGTAGTATATTTAAGATCTGACTATCCATTTTTTAAGGATATTTTAGTCTTTTCTTCCATTAGCATGCACGTAGAAGTAGGAAATAGCTGGTACAGTTGGAAACAACATGATTGTGCAACCCGTAATTCAGAGGACGTGATTGTGCATCCCGTAATTAATTACATGCCTATAATAAAGGGGACCTGCCATTCAAAAGCGCGTCGGATCCAAAATGATTGCATGCATGAGACGTGTGATGCCATGGAAATAGGAGCAGTAGTTAACGAATACAGAGACATGCAAGCCTCATGTCAGCAGATTACCTAAATTGGATTTCGACAACATCATTCGTTCGTAGATTGTACTTTGCATGCAGCACATCCTCCTGCAAAATACTCCGTATCTCAATAATAACAAGGAAAACACTGCACACGTATTCTTGAATAGGTATGAGAGATCAGTTACCACTTACCAGACCTTCGAACCTATTCTTAAATAATTTGGTAATAATGAACGTGCACTTTCACCCAATTTGGTAATAAGCAAGTTAGCTAGAGTTTTTGTTGCACAGTTGGCGTTGATCATTCAGACAAGGAAATCACCATTAAAATTACTCAAGTAGCATATAGGATCAACGAACAACATCTTTTAAGTTATACAAACATCCACAGATATTACATGACAGATCAGACGTAGATGATTCTTTGGCTCTTTGCTGCCAACAAATTGATGATACATATTAATGCATTTTTCGTGGTTCCAACACAAACAAGTAATTGCACCATTTCTTTGCTTAAGAAGGTGATAGGGCATGCTTGCACAAACAGAATAACGATTTGGCTAATCTGATCATATTATGGTTTGGAACTTAAAGAACTTTGAGGAAAAAAATGTAGTAGGGGACACATGCACAAACATGAAGAAGAGCGATGCCAAACATGAAGAAGAGCGATGCCAAAAAATGAGCCACACATAAGGACGTCGGGCAGCACCGTCGAAAGGAGAAGATGATAAGAAACTAGATGGGTGTTTGGAATCTGTAACCGTCGGTGAGTTCACTGACGACACGTAGTTTGTAACAATAAAAAAAGGATGGTAGGGACCGCCTTGGGGCACACCGGTGTCGGCCCTCCCCGGCCCTCTCCTCAATCCGCGTGCGTGTAGCCGCTGGTGGCTCTTGGTGGTAGATGCTCCTAGCCCAAGGATCTGACTGAATCAATACGCCCTAGCCCATGCCTCGCGTGCTCTACCTTTGTCATCGTTGTTTCCGCACGCTCCTTCCATCTCCTTCTCCGCCCATCCCTCTCACCGCCTCAACCATCACCTGTAGTGACCGGCATCGCCTCGTCGCTTCATCTCCTTTCCACCCGCTACCTCGTTCAATCTAACTTCGTTGTCCGACCGCCTTTGGCTAATGTTGGATGAGATTTTTTTTCCTCGAACACGAACCATGTACATACCCTGATTTAATTATTTATTAATTGATTTTGTGAAATTAATTTAATCTTCAAATTAATTAATTTGTAATTAATAGCGGGTTTATTTAAGCCTAAATCGGCCCAGCCGCCCAGATCAATTAGGGTTGACCTCGCACTGCGTGAAAAAAAATACAAGAAACAAACAATGGAATCTTTGTCCAAAAAAGTCTCGTTCACCCGGTGAGGTCACCACATTGATTTATCGGGTATGACTTCAACTTCCTGATTTGCGTATCAGACCATTGGTGTAAAGCTATAGTGCAGTTGTTTCCGGAACATTAGTGTATCATCTACTTAACTTTAATTGAATGATTAGACGTCTGCCTACTCTTAAAAAACATACCGCTAAACGGGGCGTTAAGAAATGCTCAGCCATCTGCTCTCCCCGATCTCCTCTCAGCATCACCATTCGTTCCATTTTCACCAACAAACCCAAGAACAAGAGATGGGACTTGTGCTAAACAAGACGGGGACTAGAAAGCAAGAAGATCGCCTCGCATCCCATCTTGAGCAACCTGCACAGCAGAATCCATATCGGAGCAGTGTTGCTGTTTGGGAGCCTTTCTACATTGCTGATAGCCGATAGGTGACCTAAATTCCAAATATACGAGATATTGAGCACTGCCCGAGCACTGCTCTGCTGTAATTTCAGCATCACAACACTCAATTTTTTTTATGCCGGTCAAAAACTGAACTTGTACATATATAAATAACAGAAAGTGATATTTCACTTTCACCTCCTTTGCTGTTGGTTCCTTGTAAAAATAGCAACGCATGAGATAATCAATGACAAGAGATCAAACAGGTAGCATCCCAACAAAGCATTAGGCTTTACTAATATTCATCATGGCTAATGATATAACCTTGATAAACAAAAATCTTGAGAAAACAGAGACTTGATTTTAATAAATAAAACCGTGTGCCTACAAGAAACTAAGCTTGATCTTTGGGACACCAGTTTGGCCATGGACTGCTTAGGCCAACCTTTCGCGGACCCGGTTTCCTTTGTGCATCGCCCTGCTGTGGAGTAGCTTTCTCTTTGTTTGTGTGAATATTTATCGTGTGTGTGTCCTGGTCTTCATTTATCCTAACCCCCGTTACCTAGACTGGCTGGTATTTTAAATAATTAAGATATAGAGGTTATCTCTTTAAACCCTCGTTCCCTGTGGATTCGATAACTCTAGGAATACTCCTGGTGAAAACTACAAGCGATATCCGTCCACTTGCGGATTAATTTCTTTGAGTGTAAAAATCGCCAATAGCCATCCCTTCTAGCAAAGAAACATCCTGACGCTGGATTAGGAGCAACCTGCCGTTGAGCTGTGGCGGGTGCATCCTGTCCACGCTTCCTACCCTTCTTGTCATTTCTCCACCATGGAGTTGGCACCTCACGTCGCGGACGCTCATCTCTGTATCCTACAGGATGTACGTCCTGAGGACGACACTTCTCATGCCCCAGACCGACAACAGGATGAACAATAGAAGGTTGTGGTCCAAGTCCTGGCCGTCTCACCACCGGTCTAGCCTAACGTGGAATGAACCTAGGTGCAGGTTTCTTAGGAGGTCCATCAATTCTAGCCTGTTTTCTGCGCTCCTCTCGTGCTTCCTTAGCACAGCGGAAACAGTTCTGCTCGGTGTGTCCTATCCTAATACAAAAGTATGCAAACTACTCCTTTGCCATTTCCAGGGACAGGAGTGATAGGGCCATAGGGGGAACACTCTTCGTAGGAGCACACTGTGGAGCTTTCTTCTGAAACTGAACAAACTGTGTGGTAGGACATTCCTTAACGATCGCTGCGGACCTAAAAACAATAGTCTCATGAACACTGTCTCTAAGAACAATTGTCTGGCCGTTCTCATCCCGTCCATGGACTCAAAGTGGGTGTATCTTGATGTGCTCAAGCCAATTGTAGCCTAGACCTCGACCCATTGATATCTTGCTTTTGTCAAGTATCAAGTTCAGCTTCCGTTTGCCCCCAACAAACTTCTCAAGAGTGCTCCTGAGGTACTCACACTGCTGATGGAGTCGGGGACAAAACCCGTGAGAAGAGGAAGAGTCTGAAGAGTCATGGCTATCAGTTGTACCCTTTCCTAAAGTTTTGCGGCATTTCTCACCTGGGATCTTAACTTCCCTCTTGAGAGCTTGACAGGAAAGACCCTCAGCATTTTGGGCTTGGGTCAACCTACCCTCAAATCTATCACTCATGTCCTAGTATATCTTACTCATCTCCCTATCAAGCTCAAGACATCGATCACACACAGAGGCATCAAGAATAGTATTATTCAGCTCAGAAACCTTAGCTTGCAAGTTTAAATTCTCAAGCTTCAACAGTGTGCAATCACGGTATGTAGAATCAAGTGAGCGGAAGCTACAACTCTCATCTGAGCTGACTGGGTCCTTAGGTGGAGCATGATCGCTACAGCCCGCAACTGGACTTACTGGGTCCTTAGATGGGTGTGCAGAGGGATCAGGACAAAGCATGCTAGGGTTCATCAAGTAGACAGACTCTAGATCAGAGGTGACAAGGAACAAATTTTTCCTAGTATCATCTAGTTCTGCTACAAGCTTAACATTAACTTCCCTAAGTTTTTCATTCAAATCAAGCACCCTATCATGAGTTATCCTTAATTCATTGAAATCAGTCATGACCCTATCAAACTCTAACCACCCATCAGAATCAACAGGCTCGGGAATAATGCTACATTTTTCATTCTCTAGTTGGATAGTGACATTCTTAAAATGCATTTTCAATTAATCCAATTCTAGAGTGAGCTTTTCACAATCAGAGCAAGCAGTAGGTTTATCATTTTTTATTTGGACTTCAGGGTATTTTTCTTAGCCAAGACCCCAGTGTACTTGTCACGAAGTTTAACTAATGCATCCAAGAGTTCAGAATAGGAGAAACCTTGTTCATCAGTTACCTCATCGTCGTCGGTGTGATCGACTTTCGAGTCACCGTTGTCGCTGTCGCCGTGTGCCATAAGCACATGCCGGTGTAGTCGACGTCGTCGTTCTTCGGCGGCTCATCCTCACCATCATCCGAGTGTCCATCCTCCTTGTCAGAGATGACGGCTTCTTCCAGAGCGGCCAACACCTTCTCCACCATGCCGCGTCCCTTGATCAGCTGCTTAGATGCCTTCTTCTTGTCACCTCCATCACCTCCTGGCCAACAAGGCAAGCTGCTCCTCTAGAATCTTGTCCATCTGATCAGTGAACAGCTCACAAAGAGTAGAGAAAGAGAAACCCACACCGGCAGGAGAAGAACCAGAAGGGTCAGCAATCAAGGCTGTAGACAAAGGACCCAGTTCTCTCGCAATATGCTCAAGTTCATGAGTCTTGAGATTCGAGTAGAGCCCATCCAACGTCAGCTTCGAGAGATCAGCTGCCTGCCAGATGGCGGTCACCTTCATATCCCAGACCTTCAGATCCAAGGCAGAAAGGAAGTGTCTTGTGTTCTCCAAATCGGTATAGGTCGTGCCCACCGAATGGAGTTCACTCAGAATCTTTGTGAACCGGCTGAAACAGGCATCCAGCATTTCACCCGTCTTTTGTGCGAATCGGTTGTATTCCCTCTTCTGCTGATCCAACCTCACCATCCTGATCTAGTTTATCCCCTCATGGTAAGCTTGGAGGGTAGACCAGATGGTGTGAGTGGATGTGATGTGAGCCACTCGCTCATACTTTCCTCGTCTTAGGCCTTGAAGGATGTAGTTTCGAGCTTTCGCATTGAGCTCGCCATCAGATTGATTCCCGGCCGTAACCTCCTCGGGCACCACATAAGGATTCTTCACTTTTAACCAAATGTTGTAGCCCTGAGCCATAATATACGCCTCCATCCTAGTCTTCCAATAAGGAAAATCGACTCCGGAAAACACGGGGATTTGGTGTAGCCGTGTGCCATACCTCAAATAGCAAGAAGGATTGGCTTCAAAAATGTCCACCACAGCTGAAATAGCTCAAATAGCTCAAATGTCCGCCATAGCTCAAATAGCTCAAATGTCCGCCATAGCTCAAATAGCTCAAATGTCCGCCGTGTGCCATACCTCAAATGTCCGCCATAGCTCAAATAGCAAGAAGGATTGGCTTCAAAAATCGGTCAAGATTTGCAAAGAAGCACCAAACTAAATGCTCTGATACCAGTTGAAGACCCGAGCTAGACGGTTAGAGGGGGGTGAATAGATGCCAATCAATTTTGATGCTTTCTTTTTGCATATGCTGCCCCTCTAAGCATTCCGCAAAAACTGATTCGTGTCAGAGATCAAATCGCGATGGACAACATGACAACTATGTGTACCCATGACTTGTATGGATGATATCCATATGAATATGTGTGGATTCTAGAGCCACAATCCTAGTTGTCAAGTGTCCAAACAAGAGGAATCAATTCAAATCTTGATTTTGGAAAGAGATCATGACCAAACCCCAAAGCAACTTTCAAAAAAGCAAAAGCAGATTCTTCCAGAACTTGTCCTCTCATGGAGCAGGAGGTTCGTGGCTTTAGGATGCTCTAAAAATCATGGGAATTGTTCTCCCTATATTTCAATTTGTAATAAAGCACTCCACCAAAACTCTCCTTAAAACGCCTTATAGAATAATCATGAAAAATCATATACCAAGAACTATCAGGAACTCGAGGCTGCAAGTTTGGGGTTCGGTATTCACCTCATAGCTCCCAAACCAAGAAACTAGTGATCTTGAAATTTTTACCACAGATGGGTATATGAGCCACGCATCTTTTCCAACTAGAATCACTCAAAAATGATTTTTTTTAGATTTTTCTAAAAATCCAACACTGACTGCTGCGCGGAGGAAAGTTTCTGAACAGAATAGCAACTAGTCAAGATCTTGATCTCTTGCCTCTCATATGATTGCTAGAAGTGTGTAAAATCATATTAGCAACCTCAAGGCATCACAGACCAACAAGAACCAGCAATAAATCACCAAGATTCACTCTCCAACAAGCGCCCCAAAAGGAAAGACAAGAACAAGAAGAACTAGGAGCAAATCAATACAAGATGTTCATGGAGAAGGATGATTTCATTACATAGAAGTTGGGGGATTACAAACCACACTCCTTGTGGCCACAAGCACTCTAGGTGCCACCCAAACACACCCCACTCACCCTCTCCTATTCTGAAATTTTCAGCTCTAAGGGATGAGGAGGAGGTGCTCCCTTCCCCCTCTATTTATAGCCCAAGGGTGAGATGTCCTACACCTTAGAGCCCATCTCCACCCTTTATTTGAGGATGAGTGGTGTACAACACACACGCTACAAGACACACTCCCGAGAGGGAATATTCTCCACATAGTGCTCCGGGAAATACCTTCGCAGCTTCCTCGGTTGCCATCCCACGCATGGGCCCACCGATCAGAATCAGCTTCGCCACCAGGTTACCGACGCCGCAGCCTCCAACTACCACGGATTCTTTGCCATGGCTAAGCTTCTCGAGTACACCACCTCATATGATCGGGGTACCCTCCACATGGGTCTCAACAACGGCCCCGTATATTGCGCTGATAATAACGATGCAGGCCCTGTTGGTACTTAGCCGATTGGATCATTGTTGTTTCCCTGGCTTCCTCGAGCCTGTCGATGTCTTCTATCCTTCCTTCATTCGACTGGTTGTTGTTGTAGCTGCGCACCCGTGGAGAGCGGAACTTTAATTCAGTTGGGAGAACCGCTTCTGAGCCATAAACTAGGTAAAAGGATGTCTGCCCGGTCGCTCGACTTGGGGTTATTCTGAGCCCCCAAAGGACCGAAGGAAACTCCTTGACCCAGCGCGTGGCGTACGGCTTTAGACGATCGAAGAACCTCGCCTTGAGTCCTTGAAGAATGAGTCCGTTAGCACATTCAACCTGCCCGTTGCTCCTTGGGTGAGCCACCGAAGCGTAGCAGATCTTGATGCCCAATTCCTCGCCCCAATCTTGAAACTCGCAGCTTTTCAACTAAACACCATTATCAGTAATGATCCAATTAGGCATGCCAAAACGCTCTACAATGTCCCGGAAAAACTCGCGTGCTTTAGCAGCCGTGATGTCCACCACCGGTTTGGCTTCAGTCTACTTTGTGAATTTGTCAATGGTAACGAAGAGGTGAGTAAATCCACCTTGTTCTCGCTTGAGAGGCCCCACCATATCCAGATTTTAGATAGCAAACGGCCAAGAGATCGGAATCATTTGTAGATCTTGGTCCGGCATATGAATGAGTCGCACAAACATTGACAGCCCTCGCATCTGCGTACTAGATCTTCCGTATCTGTTATGGCAGTCGACCAGACAAGGGAACTTGCCGCCCCGTGATATCCGCATTCCCCCGAGTGGATATCTTTCAACAGATCCCTGCCTTCTTATTCGGATGTGCAACGCGTTAGTACCCCGGAACTGCTTTTTCAAAAAAGCTTATCCCCGATTACCTTGTAATTTTTGCTTCGGTGTTTGATGCACTCGGTGAGGTTGCGATCATCTGGTAGCTCATCATGGAGAAGATAATTCAAATATGGTTGTGTCCACATGAGGTTGATTGATAATATCTCCGACTCGTGTTGTTGTTCCTGTTGCTCTTCCGCCACGGCTGGTAGTTTGATAGAAGGCTTGCACAATTCTTCAACAAAAACACCAGCCGGAACTTGCGCCCGACTGGATCCCATCCGCGCTAGCTTATCTGCTGTTTCATTGTCTCGTCGGATTACGTGAGTCAGCACCAAACCATCGAATTTGTCCTCCAATTTCCGAACCTATTGACAGTATGCCGCCATGTTGTCCCTGAGCATGAGGGAACCATCAAAGTACATTGTCCAGAACTCAAGATTCTCTTTTTCTACTGAGGTCTGGGTCTCTGCCCATTCCGCGACGAAATCGGCGAGTGCCTGAGATTTAATGGCTAGTCAAAGCTTGAACTTTAGCTCAAATGCTCCAAGCTCAACTGCCCATTTCACAATTCTCCCGGTGGCTTCCCGATTATGAAGTATATCTCCAAGTGGGAAGGAAGTGACCACCGAAATCTCGTGAGCTTGGAAGTAATGCTTAAGCTTTCGTGATGTGATTAGCACGGCGTACAAAAGCTTTTCAATATGAGGGTACCTTATTTTGGAATCGCACAATACTTCGCTGACGAAGTAGATCGGGCGTTGTACCTTCTGGAGAGAAACTTGCTCATCCCGTTCCACTACCAAAGCACTGCTGACAACATGAATCGTGGCGTCATGTAGAGTAGGAGTGGCTCCTGGGGCATAGGTAGGACCAACACTGGAGATGTCGTGAAAAACTTTCTGAAATCTTCGAAGGCTTCTTGTGCTTCCGCTGTCCACTGAAAACCATCTTGTCGGTGTAAGAGCTTAAAGAATGGCATGCCTCGCTCCCCGAGTCGGGAAATGAATCGGCTGAGTGCCACAATACATCCAGTGAGCTTCTGCACATCCTTCTGACTGGTCGGGGGATTCATCTTAATGATGGCGCTAATCTTTTCGGGATTGGCCTCGATCCACCGATGAGATACGATAAATCCGAGTAATTTACCAGATGGAACCCCAAAAACGCACTTCTCGGGATTCAATTTCATCCGTTATGCCCTTAGGCTTTCAAATGTCTCGGTCAAATATGTTATGAGACCTGACTTGATTTGCATTTTCATGACAACATCGTTGACGTAAGCCTCCACGTTGCGGCCGAGCTGAGTGTGAAAACACAGATGTATGGTGCGTTGGTAAGTTGCACCAGCGTTTTTCTGCCCGAACGGCACTGTGATATAGAAGAAAGCACCAAAAGGAGTAATAAACAACGTCTTGATGCAGTCCTCCTCCTTCAGGCTGATCTGGTGATAGCCTGAGTAAGCGTCCAAAAAACTTAGGAGCTCGTACCCAGTACCACTTGGTCAATGCGGGGGAGCCCAAAAGGATCCTTGTGTTGAGGTCGGTATAGTCGACGCACATTCGCCATGTCTTGTTCTTCTTCTGCACCAGGACCGGATTTGCCAGCCACTCGGAGTGATACACCTCCTTGATGAACCGTGCTGCCAACAGCTTGGTGATCTCCTCCCTATGGCATCCTTTCAATCCGGTGCAAACCTTCTCCAACGTTGCTTAATTGGTCGCGCCTTGTCGTCCACGTTGCTTCCAAGCGAACATGTCCTGGTTTGCCCGGAGGAAAGTGACGAGCGCGTCTTCCTATTTGTTGTCGAGCCCTATCTCAATCACGGCTGTTTTAGCCGGGTTAGACGGGTCCAATGCTATCTTCTTAGTTTCTTCGGCTGCTTGGATGCAAGTCTTGGCCTACTTTTTAGCGGGTATGTCTCTTTCCTCCTGAAGGGATGCAACTTCTTGCTGAATCTTCTCCATCTCGGCCGATGTATCCAACGTCTGCGCCATCTTACAGCTTTCACTGTCGCAGACTAAAGATTGCTTCACGTCGCCAGGAATGGTGATTACACCATTGGGATCTGGCATCTTCATGACGAGGTAGGTGTATTTTGGGACGGTCATGAACTTGGCGATCGCTGGACTTCCCAAGATGGCATGATATGCCGTCTCGAAATCAGCCACTTCGAAGCTTAGACACTCGGTCCGATAGTTGTCCTTAGTCCCAAACGTGAGGCAGCGAGACCTGTCCGAGTGGTACCGCAAACGTACCGGGGATCACCCCATGGAAAGGGGATGACCCTTGCCGTAGCTCAGAGCGGGGAATCTTCATTTGATCCAAAGTCTTGGCGAAAAGGGCATTAATCCCCTCCCGCAATCGACCAGAACCCTCTTCAATTTGCTCCCTCGAACTACCGGATCCAGCAGCAGAGGATACCTCCCGGGGAAGGCGATCCGATCAGG
>SPJY01008864.1:772539-906458 GCA_005191435.1 Raddia distichophylla
GCCCGCAATTGACCAGAACCCTCTTCAATTTGCTCCCTCGAACAACCGGATCCAGCAGCAGAGGATACCTCCCGGGAAAGACGATCCGATCAGGGTGGCCCGAACGATCAAAGGTGATGGGTACCTCCGACCAGCGCAAGTACTTGGGGGCCGCGGGCAGGATTGCGTTGATCTCCCGAGTGGTAAGCTTCTGCCTTCGCTTGGACTCATACGCATCGGAGCCCCCAAATATGTAGCTGATCTCACGCTCGGTATCACGGTAGTCTCCATCAGGATTTTTACCATGTCCTCCTTTTGCCGCCGACTGCTTAGAGTTGTCAGCGAACTTCTGCAGAATAAGGCAATATTTGGCAGCATGCTTACCACGTGGGTGAAAGGGACATACCGCCTCCATGACCTTATTATAGTCGTTGTCATTGGGGGGGGGTTTAGGCCGATTACGCTCCATGCTAGCAACCATCTCGTCCCCTTTGCGCTTCTTGTCTTTAGATTTGTCCTGTTCGTCATTTGGCTTCATCTTGCAGCCTCCGTCTTGGCCACCACGATGATTCATGATGGCCTCCTCGGCGTTGGCTTCCTGATCTGCCATCGTGAACATGGCTTTGAGAGTTCGCGGGGGATCCTGAGTCATTTGCCTAATCAACTCCTTGGATTTGAACTCGGCAAAGAAGGCGTCAATGACCGTTTGTTCCGAAACATCCCGGATCTCGTTCTTCTTCTTGGTGAAGTGCTTGATGAACTCGCGGAGAGTCTCATTCTTGCGTCGATGTAGTTGTCCAATCTCCCATCAACCGACGGGCCTTTCGTAGGTACCTTGGAAGTTGGTGATGAACTGTTCTTGGAGGTCATCCCAAGACTCAATAGAGTTCTCCGGGAATCCCGTGAGCAAGGTCTGGGCGGTTGGGGTCAGAGCGACTGGCAGATAGTTTGCCATTACGTTCTGATTGCCTCCTGCCGCGCTGACAGTTAAGGCTTAAACCTGCAGCCAGTTCTTGGGGTCCCTCTCGCCATCAAACTTGTCGATGCCTTTGAGGTTAAAACTGTCGGGCCAAACTACTCGGCGGAGGTCCGGGGTGAAAGCCCGAATCCCCTCCAAGGGTCTTGGCCACCGCTGCCGCCGGGATCTGTTGCGATGCTCCCGCCGCGGGTCATGGCGATGATGTTCTTGGTGATGGTCGCGCCGATTGGCGGTGCTCTCGGCGTGATCATCATTGCTCCGACTGCGGTAACTATGGGAGTTCTAGTCGCCGTCGATGCGTTCCCTCCTTTTGGCTTCGATGTCATGGCGCAGGTCGTGGCCTGCCGACTGGCCTGATCCGCCGGCAGCGGATGCACGCGCCCTGCTCCGATTGTGCCCAGAGCAGCTATGAGCCGTTGCGGTACGAGCGGGGTGCGCCTCGTTCTGTTGGATGGCCGCCATCTCGACCATGGCTGTTGCACGAGCCAAGGTCTGGACAAGCGGGCTGCTTTCAGGAAGCTGCGGCACAATGGTCTCGAGAAGGGTCTTCGAGGTGACGATGTTCGCTTGAGGAGTCGTGTAGATGTCTTGATCCCTCAGCTTTACTGCGTGAAGCTATTTCTGGACATTACGACTGCGAATACGAAGTTGGCGTATGCGATCTTTATCTTCGGCATGACGTGGGTCCGTGTCAACCGCCTCAGTGGCGGCTGCCTCGTTCCCGACTGGTTGAGAGACAGAGTGATGGTCGTCCGCGCCGAGGACGAAGACTTCATGATAGTTGCAGATCTCCGTGCTCTCATCAGACTCCGTCTGAGAGAGAGAGAGGCTGACCTGCTCGCTTTGTCCAATGGGTTTGCCAGTGTTAATGACACCCACAAACATGGTTGGGTCCGATCGGTTAGGTCCGACTGGATCAGTAGATCGGTTCGCCGAGTGGTTATCTCCTGTCCCAATATAAGGAGCAATCTACGCGAGAATTACGACAGGATTGCTGAGATCGGAGGGAAATTCAGTTAGGGGTATCGAGTCCTCGTCGGGTTGAATAACATTGCGCCCATGTAGGTGTCTCCGCTGAGACCTTCTTCGCCCTCCTTAAGGAAAGGTGCGAATTGGGGTCACCGACGGATTAATCTGCCGAAGGCACATGCCAAGCTCTCCAAGCCGAAAGGCAATGGGTCTAATTGAACGCGTGTACCTTCTTGCGGGAAGATCTCTCCGAGAGGGGAGAGACGAAGGTTGCCGATACCGTCAGCGATGAAGTCCAGGATGCCGAAGCATAGCAACTTCCCCGGCCTCAGAGTGACGGACGGCGATCTTGGAGAAGCCATCTAGCTTGAGCAATGATCTTGACGCAGCCCCCTACCTGGCGCCCCAACTGTCGACTGGTGGCTAATCGGGGGTCATTGTTGGCAATGAATTTGTTACGGGGTTATGCATGAGAACCAAGCCGGATGGTAGCACGAGACAGGGATTATACAGCTTCGGGCCATCAACATGGAGGTAATACCCTAGTCCTGTGCTTTGCGATTATGTCTCTGCGCGAATTCGCAGATGACAGAGACAATGCTCTAGATGATGATGCTGATGAAGATGATGTTTGTGTTATGCTCTATGCCCCCTACCCCTCCCTTTATATAGTGCAGGGGGATAGTGTTACATGATTCTATCCAGTCCATGGTACCAAATTCGGTTATACCGGTGCATGATATGCAAGTATGAATCTCCTAATTACATGGAGCTTGACTATATCCTCAGGAGCAGCCTTGGCGCTCAAGCCATGCGTAACCCGAGTGGTCTCTATCCCAATCAGCCAACTTGGGTCGCCCCCCATCTGCCTCCTTATGGGTCTTCTAGATGATACCCGGAGCCCATGTAGTCCACACCCGGAGTACTACTAAGGCAAGATAGCTTGCACCTTGCTCTCCCATTTTGTAAAACTCACCCATTATTTATTTTATTTACTTTTTTCTTTCATGAAATGATAGGAAGGGGTAGAAACCTAATATGTCAGACTGAGTCATTGACCCTGTGAATTTAGCTTATTTATTACTGCCTTAGTTATTTTCCTATCCTATCCTTGTGCATATTTGCTAGTGCTCGTGGGTTGGTAATTGTTTAGGTTATTCATCATTTAATTACTCTTGTGACTTGGTATGATTGGAGGTGCCGAGTTACTTTAATAACCTAATCAACTAAAACCTACGTGGCGTGTGTTGACTAAAGGTGACAAGTCGGGTGGTTTGTGGAACGAGGATTACGGTGGAGGTAGTCATCTTGGTCTAAGGACTCTTGATGTGTGCTTATCCGACCAAACCATACAAGCGCAACCATAAGTGCTAGCGTCAGCATGTTGCGCAGCATGTGCTAGTCCTAGAGAAGGATTAGGTTCAGTCAGTCTTTAGGATCAGGAGGGTTCTGTCCCAAACTTCGATGAGGATTAGCTAGAGCTCAAGGTCGGATTGGAGCATCATCATACTTTTTTCGCTGCATATTTAATATATTATGGACAATGTTATGTCATCTTTAATTAAACTATTGTAATAAGTAGTTGTGTAACAATTACTTTTGCATAATATGTAATTTCTCTTAGTTATTTATGATTGTGTGATGATGTTCAACAAACTGTCGTTCACAAGTTGCTAGCATTGATCTCTAAGACTAGCAATTGATTGTGAGTGGATCCCGATAAAGCCGGGGTTGCGACAATACACCACATATTTGATTTTCTGCATTTACAGAATAAGTGGCCACCGTCCTCTTTAAATTTGTAACAAAAGGGACATAGAGTGCTAAAAGTGATGTCTCGCCTAGCTATATTTTTCTTTAGAGTAAGGCTGTTGTGGGATAATCTCCAAATAAACATTTTTATTTTGTTTGGCAGTTTGGTGCTCTAGAGCTTTTTCCAATTAATAAAACAATCCCTTTTTGGTCATTTTTGTTGATATTTTTATTGTTTAGAGAGGGACATATAAAGCTTTGGATTTAATCATCAGGACACCTTTCTTTTCCATATGCCACCCTATCAGATCATTCGCTTCATGAATAGAGATAACCTTAAAATACTACTCCCTCCGTTCTCAAAAAGCAGTCGCTGTTGACTTTTGAGCACACTTTTGTCTCTTATTCAAAAAAGTTTTTGTAAATATCATTTTTTTGTTGTTTGGTTTAATATTAAATGTATTTTAAATATATTTTTACATATTTGTAATAAAATTTTGAATACGACGAATGGTCAAACATGAGTTGAAAAGTCAACAACGACTTCTTTTTGAGAACGTAGGGAGTATCAATAAGGTCAAGGTCCCAATTGGCCAGATTTGGGTCCATCAGGTCACTGACTTTAGAGAGCAGACATCCGCCCCTGCTTGATTTCACAAATCAATTGTTACTGCGGGGGAGCCAAGAGTCTTTCTAGATATCAATAAAATTTTAGAAGTAATGCACAAAGAGAAGATTGGCGCTAAGGAGGAAGCAATGGAGGAGGAATAAAAAAGTGTAGGGAAGTCATTTTGTGGTCCAATAAATAGGGAAAGTGGAGAAATAATTGAAAATGGGAAAAATGGCATAATAGCAACGATGTAAATATTGGGAGTGGCAAATTAACGTGGTCGTTCTGCGGTTTGGCATTTAGGCACGCGCTATTCTTGGCGATTGCATATAAGGAGTATTTTCTTATTGGGGATCACCCATAGTTAGCAGTAGAAGAAAAATTAAGGCTTAGTTCTTTTCACTCTTTTCAGTTACAAAATTTGTTATTTCATATGCCATATATGATGTCATAATTTGCAATAATTTTTAAAGGTTTTGATTAGTTCTTCTCAAAGGTTCTAATATATTTTTTAATTATCATTTTAGACTCTTTATACCTCTTTCTAAGGACTCGCAACTTTGCTACACTAAAATGCTTGCTAGCTTATTCTCAAAAGAACGAAAACAAAGGAGAGGAACTCTGCAGTCCGATGCAAGTTAAAAAACTACAGTCCCGTAGAGGGATTCGAGTAACAACATTCTAAATTAATAAGACAAAAGAAATAAGAGAAAATGATCCCTAGAGTATGACATACACATATTCATAACATATTTCCGCCAAAATGAATATGGCATAAGATAGATAGCATAATATTAATTGATAATTAACATGTGATTGCATTTGAGAAATGCACTAAAAGAATATGAATGAATTGCATACCTTTGCAATGGAGGACTAGTTTATCCAAAATGATTCCCTCTAAATAAGATGAGAATAAAATATTCTTAACAATAAACATATTAGTCCCATAGCAATAATCATATAAGGGGTTTATCATTAAGCACTGCAAAAATAAGGATTGTTATTATCATTAAATAGTTTTATCATTTAATTAAAAAAACCATACGAGGGCTATCTTGAACTCTAAGTATCATATTACGAGTTTAAAAAAAGTTAAGAAAGTTACATTAGTATATAATGCCAGATGCATTCAATCGTACATAGAGAATATGATGATGAATATCAGGATTCTTCGTTCACTTTCCCTTTGAGCCAACATGCACAGAGAAAAGCTAGAGGTAGAATCGTTGAATAAATTGAAGAACCGAGATAGGAAGATAGAGGGGGAAGGTGAATAGGCGCCACAAATTTTTCCGACGTTTCCACCAAAAACCCTCGAACAACTTGACAACTATATGTACCCTTCACTTGGTTGTATGAGAGCCATGAAATATTGGGATTTTGTAATCAGAATCCTGGTTGTCAAGTATCCAAACAAAGAAGAATCCATTCAAACGTTGCTTTTGAGAAAGAGATCAAGGCAAAACACCAAAGTCACTTTTCCAAAAGTAAAACGCAGATTCCCATAAAATTGTCTTGCAAAAAGAGAGTGGTTGCTGCTGTTGGAACGCAACATAAATTTTTAAACTTTTTCTACACCCATATGGGTGAGTCATGATAGTCTCCTACAAATTTCAGCATCAAACTCCATCTACAAAAAATAAGAAAAATCATGCACCAAGAACTGTCAGGAACTCGAGACTGCAAGTTTGGGGCTCGGTATTCACCTCGTAGCTCCCAAACGCAGAAACCAGTCGACTTCAAATTTTAATACAGATGGGTATGTGAGTAACGCATCTTATCCAACTGGAATCAGCCCAAAAGGATTTTTCTAGATTTGTCTAAAAATATTTTTGCACGAATGTGTTACAAATCAAAAACTTGATCTCTAGCTTCTCATATGGTTGCAAAGAGTGTGACAAATCATATTATAAACCTCAAGGCATCATATAACACCAAGAACCAGCAAGAAATGACCAAGATTCATCTTCAAACAATAGCTGCAAAAAGGAAAACAAAAGCAAGAAAAACTAGAAGCAAAACAACACAAGATGTTCATGGAGAAGAAGGATTTCGTTGCATAGAAATTGTGGGATTACAAGCCACACTCCTTGTGGCCACAAGCACTCTAAGTGCCACCCAAAACACACCCAACTCACCCACTATATTTCTGAAATTTATAGCTCTAAGGGGATGAAGGGAAAGGCTACCCCTTCCCCTCCTTACAAAGCCCAAGGGTGAGATGCCCTAAACTCTAGAGTCCGTCTCCACCCTTCTTTTGAGTATGAGTGGTGTACAATTCACACACTACATGACGCACTCATGAGAAGGAATATTCTCCATATATTCCTTCGGGAAGTATCTTCACAGCATCCTCGATCTCTAGCCCACGCCTGGGCTAACCGGACTGATCAACTTCGCCACCAAGTAACCGACGCGTCAACCTCCAGCTGTCTTAGACTTCTTGCCATGGCGAAGCTTGTCGAGTACATCACCTCATGTGATTGCCAAGTCATCGAACCCAGTAACCTGCATGCCTCCGGACACACCAGGCTCCAACTGTTGCCACGAAGCGCCAGCCACGTACCCGCCGATACCAGCATCACTGAGGTGAGCACACACTAAACCAACAAACCTTACCTCTCCTGCAAGGTTAGTTCATCACAAAATTACCAACATCATAATCCATTCGTGACAACACAATTAGCAAGCCCTAACACACCACGTGTCAGCTTAACAAATTCCACCGGACCACGTCCGTTCAAAATTATTACCTAGCCCAAGCTCAGCACAATGGTCCGGTTCCAATTGCACGGCAATTTCCACAAATGCACCATTAAAAATTCTTTAAAACACTTCAAATTCCATCTTGTCACATATATTTATCATCAAACTAGGGTACCCTCTACATAGGTCTCAACACTTTCTCTTGATGAATATATTGATGATGAGGACATCACTGACGAGCTCGCTGTCACTAACGAGCTTGCTGATGGAGTAGAAAAGCGACAAGACGGCATGAATCCTCATGCCATACCACTCAAGCCTTCATCAACGAAACTTCAGAAAGTTAGTTACAAGGTTCAAGAAGTCCCCAACCACCGGGCCCAAGTCGAGGGGACAACGAACTCGCTGCCGGGTTCGGTTCGGACTTCCAGGACCAGTACACCTTCAAACGGACGTCGAGATCTCATACGACGTCCAAATAAGGTAAATAAGGACTCTACGGAAAGCTTACGAGATAATATTTCCATCCGATCCAACCACGCCTTCAAATTCCATCCGAGTCAACGGGAATCATGAAAATAAGCTGACGGACAGAAACTTCCCGGCGCTGCGTCGCCGTATTTTTTGGCGCAAAGCCTGTGTACCCATAGAGTTAGGGTTGAGCACGTGTGGGCACCTATTTGGGCGCCCCTCCTCTGGCCGCCGCCCTATATAAGTCCCACGTCATGCTTCGTCTTAGTTGGGTTTTGCTTGGATTATTCTGCCGTCGCAGTTTTGCCGTGTATTGGTTTGCTGAACCCCAACTTTGTGTGCTTATTCGATAATCAGTGATTTGAGATTGCATCTACCGTGTTCTCGATTCGCTTGCAGGGATTAACCCTCGTGGTGAGGTAGACCGTGTCTTGGCGTGTTTGATAACGAACGGAGACAGTGGTGTGGTGATTGCAGGCCTAAATCTAATCTGATTGGAAGCCGGATCGTCAACGTCGAGTTCTCCACCAAATCGACTTATTCATACCTGTCGGAAGATCGGGACTCCGTCTCCCATCAAGTAGTATCAGTGCATCCGGTTGTCTGGTGAGAATTTTTGTTTAGCAGATTGATTTCATACCTAGAGTACAGAAAATTGCCACAAAAAAAATTTCAAGCCCTTTGAGCCTTTACTATTACCGCATAGTTTAATTCTTGTTGAATTTGCATTGCATCGTCGAGTCGTTAGTGGTCTTAGTGTTTGATCTTTAGAGTTTTGAGTTCGAGTCTTGTTTTGTCACAGTGTTCATCGTGTTCTTATTCGTCGCCGTTCTTGTGTGTCAACCAGATCGTGAACCAACAAACTCCACCTTTCCAAAACGCATCCACCTCCTCCTCATGGTTCTAATTTTGACCAGCCACGTTGGTTTCCCTATTTACCAACCAATCAAACCGATCCAAACCCAGCCTCCACGTTTTTCTCTCGGAATTTAATTTTTGAGCCAATCCGAATTAAGCCTTCCATATGTACATCAAGCAAATCAATTTTTTTTTCTGTCGTGCCTTCCAAGTTTCCCAGGCGTTTCCACAAAAATAACAGGTCAACACTTCCTTGTTTGTACCTTCGTCCAACAAACAAACTCCTACAATTTTAGTATTTACCAACTGAGCACCACTGCATTTTCCATCCATAGCCACCCGTCCTCACCTTGCAAAGAACACCGATCTTTGTGGTACCAATCAATTGGTCATGTGTTAATCAACTTCTATTTTGAGAAAAAAAAAAGCCCACGTGAAAGAAAATTATATAGATGCACATGTTCCCATAAAAGCAATTGTCGCCCGTGTGCTACATTTGAAGAAAAAAAAAAGAGACTGCCAGAAATAAAAGGAAAAAAAGTGCATGGGCAAAAAAAAACAAAAAGAAAAAAAAAGTGCTCTCCGTAGAAAAAAATCAGTGAAGAAAAGTGAAAAAAAATGAAAGAGAATTGTGGAATTTCATCTTCGTGTTCAGTGGCTATTCTGTGACTACGTCTGTGATTAGGCTCGCGTCTCTAGCACGATATAGCCTAGGACCAGCACAGTACCGTCGTTGAATGTTCTTTCAACTTGTTTTTAACTAGTGTGGTTGTAGTACTTCCTTTGCTACATATTAAAGTCTGTCCAAGCTCTACTTTCTACTAACCAAACAGGGATGGTTTCTAGCCATCACTTTACCATCTCGTGATTCGAAGTTATCACCGATCAGTTGCTGATCGTACCTACTGCTTGCGTGTTAAGAACTGGTAAGAGTAAAAGATAGGTTAAAGAGAGAGTTTTGCCACACACAGAGTATAGGATATATATACATCTGTGTATTTTCCTTGTTTCTGCTAACAATGACAGGTTCACATGGAAAGAAAGATAACGAAGATAACAAAAAACAATTGAAAGATGTGCCGCCTGTAGAACTTGAGAACAAGGATGGTGACATCGAAGAGAGGAACCAACGACACAATCATTTTCAAACGAGATTCGTTGTCAAGGATCACGCTGTCCAAGTCATTATTGATGGTGGTAATCACAATAACCTTGCTAGTATGCATATGGTTGAGAAGCTTGGCTTCATAC
The DNA here is from genome assembly GCA_005191435.1 of Raddia distichophylla. Taxonomy (NCBI): domain Eukaryota; kingdom Viridiplantae; phylum Streptophyta; class Magnoliopsida; order Poales; family Poaceae; genus Raddia; species Raddia distichophylla. The sequence continues at coordinate 782,118 of SPJY01008864.1, forward strand.
TGAGTCCACATCCACATCCTTACGTGATTAAATGGTTCAACTCTTGCGGTAAGCTAAGTACCCATCTCTATTGGTTCCTATCATGATCATATTAATTATGATGTTGCACCTATGGATACATGTTCACTTTTATTAGGTAGGCCATGATTGTATGATAGAGATGTTGTTCATCATGGTAGAACTAATAAATATAAATTCAAGTTTAAAGGCAAGAAAATTTTGCTAAAAGCTATGACCCCGGCTGAAATAACCAAAGCTAATGTTGGAAGAGTAAAAAGAGAAAAGAAGGAATGTGCTAAAATTGAGAAACATAATGTTGCTAAAAAGAATGAACTATGTGAAAATAAATATAAAATTACATTAAAAAGTCATGTTCTCTTAGCTAAAACGAATTGTGTAGATCATGAATTAGATAAAGAACCATGCAATGATTTAAAAGATCTGTCTACTGTTTTGCCCCTGTTGCCCCTAACCTTTTACAGGACAATATGCTCGAGTCTAGGATGACTCAAATTCAAGAAAGGTGGGATGATGAGGACATCACTGACGAGCTCACTGTCACTGCCAAGCTTGCTGATGGAGTAGAAAAGCGACAAGATGGCATGAATCCTCATGCCATACCATTCAAACCTTCATCAACGAAAGTTCAGAAAGTTAGTTACAATGTTCAAGAAGTCCCCGACCACCGAGCCCAAGTCGAGGGGACATCGAATTCGCTACTGGGTTCGGTTCGGACTTCCAGGACCAGTACACCTTCAAACGGACGTCCAGATCACATACCATGTCGAAATGAGGCAAATAAGGACTCTGCTGAAAGCTTACGAGATAAGCTTTCGAACCGATCCAACCACGCCTTCAAATTCTATCAGAGTCAACGGAAATCATGAAAACAAGTTGACGCACAGAAACTTTCCGGCGCCGCGTCAACGTATTTTTGGGCCCAAAGCCCGTGTACCCCTAGAGTTAGGGTTGAGCACGTGTGGGCACCTGTTTGGACGCCCCTCCTCTGGCCGCCGCCCTATATAAGTCCCACGCCATGCTTCGTCTTAGTTGGGTTTTGCTTAGATTATTCTGTCGTCGCAGTTTCGCCGTGTATTGGTTTGCTGAACCACAACTTTGTGTGCTTATTCAGTAATCAGTAATTTGAGATTGCATCTACCGTGTTCTTGCTCGTGTTCTCGATTCGCTTGCAGAGATTAACCCTCGTGGTGAGGTTAACCGTGTCTTGGCGTGGTTGATAACGAACGGAGACAGTGGTGTAGCGACTGCAGGCCTAGATTTAATCTGATTGGAAACCGGATCATTAACGTCAAGTTCTCCACCAAATCGACTTATCCATACCTGTCGGGAGATCGGGACCCGTCCCCCATCAATTATCAAACCCTCGAAAAATATTTTGATGTTTTTGGATTTGTCGAACATGGCATGTTCGAAATGTTGAATCACACTTGGAGCAAAAGATAGGAACATAAGTGTTCAAATTCTCCAAGTTCGTGGAAGTCAAAGCTTCCCAAAAATTCTCCCCCTTTTTCAAGAAATGCACGGTGATGTCTTTTCAATTCTCCCCCTTTTGGTAATATAGACATCAAGAAAGTAAGGGAACAAGCACTAGGCATGATGCAAATGCAAATGCAAATCCTAGGCAGCTTTGAAAATTACCCATTTGAACGTGAAGCACATGGCAAGGATGCTCGACGCAATACAAATTAGTTCGGTGCTCACTAGTTCAAAAGATGCTAGTAAATCGATTTTTCATATTGGAAAATGTGGCTTAAAAAATGACAATCAAATATCGCGGCATGATAAAGGCATGAAGACGGCTTCAAAAGAACACCACATACAATATTTTGAAATTCAAGTAGCTTCAAATCGACAGCTGATGAGGACATCACTCACGAGCTCGCTGTCACTGACGAGCTTGCTAATAGAGTAGAAAAGCGACAAGACGGTATGAATCCTCATGCCATACCATTCAAGTCTTCATCAACGAAAGTTCAGAAAGTTAGTTACAAGGTTCAAGAAGTCCCCGACCACCGGACCCAAGTCAAGGGGACATCGAACTCGCTGCCGGGTTCGGTTCGGACTTCCAGGACCAGTACACCTTCAAACGGACGCCCAGATCATATACGACGTCCAAATGAGGCAAATAAGGACTCTACGGAAAGCTTATAGATCGGTGACCAGAGGAGGGGCGCCCAAACAGGTGCCCACACGTCCTCAACCCTAACTCTACAGGTACACGGGTTTTGGGCCCAAAAATACGGCGACGCAGCGCCGGGAAGTTTTTGTCCGTTAGCTTGTTTTCACGATTCCTGTTGACTCGCATGGAATTTGAAGGTGTGGTTGGATCGGTTGGAAAGCTTATCTCGTAAGCTTTCCATAGAGTCCTTATTTTTCTCATTTGGACGTCATATGTGATCTGGGCGTCCGTTTGAAGGTGTACTGGTCTCGGAAGTCCGTACCGAACCCGACAGCAAGTTCGATGTCCCCTCGACTTGGGCCCATGGTCGGGGACTTCTTGAACCTTGTAACTAACTTTCTGAACTTTCGTTGATGAAGGCTTGAATGGTATGGCATGAGGATTCATGCCGTCTTGTCGCTTTTCTACTCCATCAGCATGCTCGTCAGTGATGTCCTCATCAATAGCTCAACTAACTAGCATTTTCAATTTTTTATTTTGTTTTAAAAAACTTTTGAATGCACTCACAGATTTAAAGTGAGCAATTGATAGCAAAGTACATCCCAATGGTCACTGGAAATGGTCTCCTATGTCACTCTCCTCCTGTGTGTGTTTTGGTATTTTTGATTGAATTTAGGTGGGAGAGCCTCTAGCCTTAATGGCCGACGGTGCCCAGCATTACACTGAAGGAATCACATGTCTTGCCTATTCGATTCCCTTCCAATTTCATGCCTCTTGTGTGCAATGACAAGCTATCTCGTGAAGGATAACCGGTCAAACTCTCCAAAACTTGAAAATGCATATTTTTGTTTTCCAATTTACAGGAGGAAGATTTGGCCACCAAAAGATTTCACCAAGTTGTAAGGATGACTAAAACAAGACTGCAAGTGCCTCATCGACCAACAACATTCAGAAAGTGAAAATCTTATGCCATATCAAAGGTTTGAAAAAACCAAAAACAATATCATTTTTGGACTAGACACCAATTGAATGAGCTAGCACAACATGAAATGTTAATAGTCTTGGCATCTTCCAAAGCCTAAATTCAAAAGAGTAATAGACAAATCTCTAAAGCAAAATTAGTCTATATGCTAGTGCAAAATTTCCCGAAACTCCCCCTCAACAAGTGAGTCAACAAGATGATCAGAAAAAAATAGAGAGTACAAAAAAAAAAAGAAAAGGCAACTACACTAAGCACAAAGAATTAGGCAAGAATAGAAACCACGGCAGCTCAGACTCGCTGTCATCTGCCGCCTGCGGCTTATAGGGAAAGACAACTCTACACTTCGGATAGTAGAGATATGACACAGACCCTGTCTACCCAGAGACCTATATGACTGTACGGGATCAAACTAGACAAATGATAGAAGGAAGCCTATTACGCATATATCAACCTAAGCACAAGATGAAAGGTTTGTGCCACAAAACGCCAGAAGTCTAAGTGAAGAGTGCTGACTGCCTAAGCACAATTTATCTAAGTCCGATTGCATCCCAATTGCAAATGTAGGGAAAGCGAGAAAATATATTACATGTAGTACAAGTAGCACAAGCTCCCCCAAATTATAAACTAGCCAAATTTACATCCCCGAGCTCTCCCCTGAGAGTCTCAAACCTAGCTTTGTTCAGTGGCTTGGTGAAAATATCAGTCAACTGACGATCGGTCTCAACGAACTGCAAGACTATATCACCCTTTTCCACATGGTCTCTAAAAAAATGATATCTCAGGTCAATGTGCTTTGTCCTACAGTGATGCACTAGGTTTTTGGCAATGTTGATGGCAGAGGTGTTGTCACTGAGAAGTGGCACACTTGCTTGAACTAACGCAAAGTCATTCAATGTAAAGCAGAGCCAAACAATCTAACTGCAACATACATCAGTGGCAACATACTCAGTCTCAGCAGTGCACCGTGCAACACTCGACTGCTTCGTAGAGGACCAACAAACAAGGAAAGGGATGGCACATAAAATATTAACATTTTTTTTGTGCACAACCCTTTTCTCTGTGCCGCATAAAAATTATATGTTTTGTTAAAATGGAGGAAAGGGATGGCACATAAAAATTTTAGTATGTTCCCTATAAATTGTGCAACCCATAAATTGTGTAAAAATTTCAAGGGCCAGAAACTCCATATTCTGGGGCGTTTTTGAGGATTCTGAATTTGCCAAAACCGACGTTGTCGTCGCATTTGGGTGTAACTTTTTGAGATCTTTCCAACGAGTGGTCATGGAGCCAAAACGGAGTTCGTATGCAAAAGTTATGGTTATTTTATTGAAGCGGTTCCCGACGAGTTTTTTTTATCAGTACTAGGATGGGTGACCTGGGCCCGGGCGCGATTGGGCTGGTGCGAGCCCTGTGAGAGGAGCCCGGAAGGACGACGCGCACACGGGGCCAGGGACGAGCGGGCAGGCACAAGGAGGGGGAGAGAGGAGGATCATTGCCCCGCGCGTTTCGATTTCCCGCGAAAAGCGGCGTGGTTCCCCAAGGAAGATCGTGCGCAGGTGGAGAATTAGGCGTACGGCCGCCGCAGGAGGTGGGCCCCCACGATTCGTCTCCCGCTGCACGAGAAATGGAAAAGTGTCTGGGCAACGGTTCGCATATCATGGTGGACCCGGGGGCTACTGTCGGTGCAATAAATACCGGGGTATGAAGAGGGCCTCACGTGTCAGGCGGGCGACAAGGCCCCAGCGCGTGGATGAGCTCCTCAGGAGGCCAAGAGGGCCCCACGCGTCAGTCGGGCGACCAGGCCCCAGCGCGTGGGCGAGCCCCTCAGGAGGCCAAGAGGGCCCCACGCGTCAGGCGGACGACCAGGCCCCAGCGCTTGGGTGAGCCCCCTCCGAAGACCAGGTGAGGGTCCCACGCGTCTGGTGGGGCCCGCGCAGCAGGTAATATTGCGGAAGGAGTCTTTTGGGCGAAGGCTCTCCCTGCGGCGAAGGATGAGCGCATTTAATGCGACATCACGCGCGGATAGACAGTTGAAGAAATGATTACCGCTACAGTGACCCCGGCAGGTCTGAGCGTCTGTCACTGTGGCGAAGCGGGATTGACCGGCAGAGAGAGGGTTTGCTTAAGATAGCCGCCCGCGTCAGGAGGAGAAGGCTGGGCCCCGCTCGCAGTCTCACCGGTGTGTCTGTGCGGGTCAGAGGCCACTTGCGAAGCACTCGAGGGCGGCGCCGCTCAGCGCGAGCAGCAGCACGTTTTCGCCTCTCCTGTCGTGTCTCGCATGTCTTGTCAGTGTACAAAGAGCACTGTACTGCCTACCCCCTCGGCTCTCTCCGCCAGTTCAAGGCTTGTATATGAGGTGCGGAGAGAGAAGGGAGGGGGTACGTTTTGGACACACGGTTCCGAAGCATTCTGTAAACACATTCCATTCAACCACAACAAGAAAAGAGCTAAGGCTCAGCAGGAGTAGGACTATTACCCGCAGGGGGGGTCCGAACCTGGGTAATCTCTGTGAGTCGCTCGTCGCTGCGTCCCACGCTCAAATCGAACTGAGCTCGGCTGATAGGCTAGCAAGACAGAAATCTGACTAGGAGTGTGATCCGCAGTGGTTGAGCGGAGAACACGCCGTCAGCCGTGTCTCATCCCTGGTTTTTTGAATTATTTTTTATGCACGCCCCCTATAAATTGCGCAACCTATTACTTGCGCAAAAACTTATAGGGACAGAAACTCCGCGTTCTGGGGCATTTTTGAGGAAATTGAATTTGCCGAAACCGACGTTGTGAGTCGCGTTTGGGCGTAGCTCTTTGAGATCTTTCCAACGAGTGCTCGTGCAGCCAAAACGGAGTTCGTATGCAAAACTTATGGCCATTTCATTGAATTGGTTCCCAACGAGTTCTTTTGCGAGTACCAGGATGGGTGACCTCCTGGGAAGTCCTCGTGTTGCATCCCTTGTTTTTTGAATAACTTTTTGTCGTTCGAGGGAGCGATTTATGCCGCTCCGGCGCCGCCGCGGCAGAATAGGAAAGGTAAAGTGTAACACGCGGGAAGAAATAACAGGGACACTAACCGGCGGGCCCACCCGTTCCATGATGCGGGGCGCGTGGGCCCGGGAGCGATTGGGCCGGTGCGCGCCCTCGAGAGGTGGCCGGAAGGACGACGCGCACAAGGGGCCAGGGAGATCGGGCGGGCACAAGGAGGGAGTGAGAGGGAGACGGGGGACGCGCGGCTTAAGAGGGGAAACGGCATAGATCATGTTGGATGCGATCATACCATCGCTAAAGCACCGGATCCCATCATAACTCCGATGTTAAGCGTGCTTGGGCGAGAGTAGTACTAGGATGGGTGACCTCCTGGGAAGTCCTCGTGTTGCATCCCCTGTTTTTTGAATTGTCTTTTAAGTCGCCGTGTCTCGTCCCTGGTTATTTTTTATGCACGTTCCCTATAAATTGCGCAACCTATTACTTGCGCAAAAACTTATAGGGACAGAAACTCCGCGTTCTGGGGCGTTTGTGAGGAATACGAATTTGCCGAAACCGACGTTGTCCGTCGCGTCTGGGCGTAGCTTTTTGAGATCTTTCCAACGAGTGCTCGTGCAGCCAAAACGGAGTTCGTATGCAAAAGTTATGGTCATTTTGTTGAATCGGTTCCCAACGAGTTCTTTTGCGAGTACCAGGATGGGTGACCTCCTGGGAAGTCCTCGTGTTGCATCCCCTGTTTTTTGAATTGTCTTTTAAGTCGCCGTGTCTCGTCCCTGGTTATTTTTTATGCACGTTTGCGGGGCGCGTGGGCCCGGGCGCGATTGGGCTGGTGCGAGCCCTGTGAGAGGAGCCCGGAAGGACGACGCGCACACGGGGCCAGGGACGAGCGGGCAGGCACAAGGAGGGGGATAGAGGAGTGAGACGGGGGACGCGAGCCATATCAAGTGAAACTGCATGGATCACGTTGGATGCGATCATACCAGCACTAAAGCACCGGATCCCATCAGAACTCCGAAGTTAAGCGTGCTTGGGTGAGAGTAGTACTAGGATGGGTGACCTCTTGGGAAGTCCTCGTGTTGCATCCCTTACTTTTTGAAATATTTTTTGCCGTTCGAGCGATTTATAAACTGCAAGAAAAAATAGGGATACTAACCGGCGAGCCCACCCATTCCATGATGCGGGGCGCGTGGGCCCGGGCGCGATTGGGCTGGTGCGAGCCCTGTGAGAGGAGCCCGGAAGGACGACGCGCACACGGGGCCAGGGACGAGCGGGCAGGCACAAGGAGGGGGAGAGAGGAGGGAGACGGGGGACGCGAGGCATAACAAGTGAAACTGCATAGATCACGCTGGATGCGATCATACCAGCACTAAAGCACCGGATCCCATCAGAACTCCGAAGTTAAGCGTGCTTGGGCGAGAGTAGTACTAGGATGGGTGACCTCCTGGGAAGTCCTCGTGTTGCATCCCTTATTTTTTGAAATATTTTTTGCCGTTCGAGCGATTTATGCCGCTCGGCGCCGCCGCAGCAGAATAGAGAATGTAAACTGAAAGAAAAAACAGGGATACTAACCGGCGAGCCCACCCATTCCATGATGCGGGGCGCGTGGGCCCGGGCGCGATTGGGCTGGAGCGAGCCCTGTGAGAGGAGCCCGGAAGGACGTCACGCGCAAGGGGCCAGGGACGAGCGGGCAGGCACAAGGAGGGGGAGAGAGGAGGGAGACGGGGGACGCGAGGCATAACAAGTGAAACCGCATAGATCACGTTGGATGCGATCATACGAGCACTAAAGCACCGGATCCCATCAGAACTCCGAAGTTAAGCGTGCTTGGGCGAGAGTAGTACTAGGATGGGTGACCTCCTGGGAAGTCCTCGTGTTGCATCCCTTATTTTTTGAAATATTTTTTGCCGTTCGAGCGATTTATGCCGCTCGGCGCCGCCGCAGCAGAATAGAGAATGTAAACTGAAAGAAAAAACAGGGATACTAACCGGCGAGCCCACCCATTCCATGATGCGGGGCGCGTGGGCCCGGGCGCGATTGGGCTGGTGCGAGCCCTGTGAGAGGAGCCCGGAAGGACGACGCGCACACGGGGCCAGGGACGAGCGGGCAGGCACAAGGAGGGGGAGAGAGGAGGGAGACGGGGGACGCGAGGCATAACAAGTGAAACTGCAAGGATCACATTGGATGCGATCATATGAGCACTAAAGCACCGGATCCCATCAAAACTCCGAAGTTAAGCGTGCTTGGGCGAGAGTAGTACTAGGATGGGTGGAAGTCCTCGTGTTGCATCCCTTATTTTTGCCGTTCGAGTGATTTTTTTTTGCCGTTCGAGCGATTTATGCCGCTCGGCGCCGCCGCAGCAGAATAGAGAATGTAAACTGAAAGAAAAAACAGGGATACTAACCGGCGAGCCCACCCATTGCATGATGCGGGGCGCGTGGGCCCGGGCGCGATTGGGCTGGTGCGAGCCCTGTGAGAGGAGCCCGGAAGGACGACGCGCGCAAGGGGCCAGGGACGAGCGGGCAGGCACAAGGGGGAGGAGAGAGGAGGGAGACGGGGGACGCGAGGCATAACAAGTGAAACTGCATAGATCATGTTGGATGCGATCATACCAGCACTAAAGCACCGCATCCCATCAGAACTCCGAAGTTAAGCGTGCTTGGGCGAGAGTAGTACTAGGAAGGGTGACCTCCTGGGAAGTCCTCATGCTGTATCCCTAATTTTTTGCCGTTCGAGCGATTTATGCCGCTTGGCGCCACCGCAGCAGAATGGAGAATGTAAACTGGAAGAAAAAACAGGGATACTAACCGGCGAGCCCACCCATTCCATGATGCGGGGCGCGTGGGCCCGGGCGCGATTGGGTTGCTGCGAGCCCTGTGAGAGGAGCCAGGAAGGACGACGCGCGCAATGGGCCAGGGACGAGCTGGCAGGCACAAGGAGAGGGAGAGAGGAGGGAGACGGGGGACGCAAGGCATAACAAGTGAAACTGCATAGATCACGTTAGATACGATCATACCAGCACTAAAGCACTGGATACCATCAGAACTCTGAAGTTAAGCGTGCTTGGGCGAGAGTAGTACTAGGATCGGACGGGGGACGCGAGGCGAAACAAGTGAAACTACATAGATCACATTGGATGCGATCATACCTGCACTAAAGCATCGGATCCCATCAGAACTCCAAAGTTAAGCGTGCTTGGGCAAGAGTAGGGCTAGGATGGGTGACCTCCTGCGAAGTCCTCGTGTTGCATCCTGTCGGTGTAATCAATACCGGGGTGCAAAGAGTCCTAAGAAGATCGAGCGGGCCCCACACGTCAGGCGGGTGTTCAGACCCCAGCGTGTGGGCGAGCCCCACGTATCGAGACGAGGGCCCCACGCGCCAGGCGGGCGCATGGGCGAGCCCCCTCTGAAGACCAGGCGAGGGCCCCGCGCGTCGGGTGGGGCCCGTGTGGCAGGGAACATCCCGAAAGGAGTCTTCTGGTCGAAGGCTCCGCCTGCAGCGAAGGACGAGCGCATTTAATGCGATATCACGCGCGGATAGACAGCTGAAGATATGATTATCGCTACAGTGACCCCTGCCGGTCTGAGCAGCTGTCACTGTGGCGAAGAAGAATTGACCGGCAGAGAGAAGGTTTGCTTGAGATCGCCGCCCGCGTCAGGAGGAGCAGACTGGGCCCCGCCCGCAGCCTCACTGGCGTGACTGTGCGGGTCAGAGGCCACTTGCGATGCACGCGAGGGCGGCGCCGTGCGGCATAGTACCAGCACGTTTTCGCCTCTACTGTCGTGTCGTGTCACTGTACCAAGGGCACTGTACTGCCTACCCCTCGGCCCTCTCCGCCGGCTCAAGGCTTGTATAAAAGGGGTGGAGAGAGAAAAAACCGAGAGGAGGAGGAGGGTTCGCGTTGTACTTGCGTACGTGCGTCCCCATCAGAACTCCGAAGTTAAGCGTGCTTGGGCGAGAGTAGTACTAGGATGGGTGACCTCCTGGGAAGTCCTCGTGTTGCATCCCTTATTTTTTGAAATATTTTTTGCCGTTCGAGCGATTTATGCCGCTCGGCGCCGCCGCAGCAGAATAGAGAATGTAAACTGAAAGAAAAAACAGGGATACTAACCGGCGAGCCCACCCATTGCATGATGCGGGGCGAGTGGGCCCGGACGCGATTGGGCTAGTGCGAGCCCTGTGAGAGGAGCCCGGAAAGACGACGCGCGCAAGGGGTCAGGGACGAGCGGGCAGGCACAAGGAGGGGGAGAGAGGAGGGAGATAGGGGACGCGAGGCATAACATGGGAAACTGCATAGTTCATGTTGAATGCGATCATAGCAGCACTAAAACACCGGATCCCATCAGAACTTCAAAGTTAAGCGTGCTTCGGCGACAGTAGTACTAGGATGGGTGACCTTCTGGGAATACCTCGTGTTGCGTCCCTTATTTTTTAAAATATTTTTTGCCGTTCGAGCGATTTATTTGGGCGCGGCGCCGAGCGGCAGAATAGAGAATTTAAACTGGAAGAAAAAACAGGGATACTAACCGGCGAGCCCACCCATTGCATGATGCGGGGCGCGTGGGCCCGGGCGCGATTGGGCTGGTGCGAGCCCGGGCGCGATTGGGCTAGTGTGAGAGGAGCCCGGAAGGACGACGCGCGCAATGGGCCAGGGACGAGCGGGCAGGCACAAGGAGGGGGAGAGAGGAGGGAGACGGGGGACGCGAGGCATAACAAGTGAAACTGCATAGATCACGCTGGATGCGATCATACCAGCACTAAAGCACCGGATCCCATCAGAACTCCGAAGTTAAGCGTGCTTGGGCGAGAGTAGTACTAGGATGGGTGACCTCCTGGGAAGTCCTCGTGTTGCATCCCTTATTTTTTGAAATATTTTTTGCCGTTCGAGCGATTTATGCCGCTCGGCGCCGCCGCAGCAGAATAGAGAATGTAAACTGAAAGAAAAAACAGGGATACTAACCGGCGAGCCCACCCATTCCATGATGCGGGGCGCGTGGGCCCGGGCGCGATTGGGCTGGTGCGAGCCCTGTGAGAGGAGCCCGGAAGGACGACGCGCACACGGGGCCAGGGACGAGCGGGCAGGCACAAGGAGGGGGAGAGAGGAGGGAGACGGGGGACGCGAGGCATAACAAGTGAAACTGCATAGAGCACGTTGGATGCGATCATACCAGCACCAAAGCACCGGATCCCATTAGAACTCCGAAGTTAAACATGCTTGCGCGAGAGTAGTACCAGGATGGATGACCTCCTGGGAAGTCCTCGTGTTGCATCCCTTATTTTTTGAAATATTTTTTGCCGTTCGAGCGATTTATGCCGCTCGGCGCCGCCGCAGCAGAATAGAGAATGTAAACTGAAAGAAAAAACAGGGATACTAACCGGCGAGCCCACCCATTCCATGATGCGGGGCGCGTGGGCCCGGGCGCGATTGGGCTGGTGCGAGCCCTGTGAGAGGAGCCCGGAAGGACGACGCGCACACGGGGCCAGGGACGAGCGGGCAGGCACAAGGAGGGGGAGAGAGGAGGGAGACGGGGGACGCGAGGCATAACAAGTGAAACTGCATAGATCACGCTGGATGCGATCATACCAGCACTAAAGCACCGGATCCCATCAGAACTCTGAAGTTAAGCGTGCTTGGGGGAGAGTAGTGCTAGGATGGGTGACCTCCTGGGAAGTCCTCGTGTTGTATCCCTTATTTTTTGAAATATTTTTTGCCATTCGAGCGATTTATGCCGCTCGGCGCCGCCGCAGCAGAATAGAGAATTAAAACTGGAAGAAAAAACAGGCATACTAACCGGCGAGCCGACCCATTGCGTGATGCGGGGCGCGTGGGCCCGGGCGCGATTGGGCTGGTGCGAGCCCTGTGAGAGGAGCCCGGAAGGACGACGCGCACACGGGGCCAGGGACGAGCGGGCAGGCACAAGGAGGGGGAGAGAGGAGGGAGACGGGGGACGCGAGGCATAACAAGTGAAACTGCATAGATCACGCTGGATGCGATCATACCAGCACTAAAGCACCGGATCCCATCAGAACTCCGAAGTTAAGCGTGCTTGGGCGAGAGTAGTACTAGGATGGGTGACCTCCTGGGAAGTCCTCGTGTTGCATCCCTTATTTTTTGAAATATTTTTTGCCGTTCGAGCGATTTATGCCGCTCGGCGCCGCCGCAGCAGAATAGAGAATGTAAACTGAAAGAAAAAACAGGGATACTAACCGGCGAGCCCACCCATTCCATGATGCGGGGCGCGTGGGCCCGGGCGCGATTGGGCTGGTGCGAGCCCTGTGAGAGGAGGCTGGAAGGACGACGCGCGCAATGGTCCAGGGACGAGCGGGTAGGCACAAGGAGTGGGAGAGAGGAGGTTGACGGGGGACACGAGGCGGCACAAGGAGGGGGAGAGAGGAGGGAGACGGGGGACGCGAGGCATAACAAGTGAAACTGCATAGATCATGTTGGATGGGATCATACCGGCACTAAAGCACCCATCAAAAATCCGAAGTTAAGCGTGCTTGGGCGAGAGTAGTACTAGGATGGGTAACCTTCTGGGAAGTCCTTGTGTTGCATCCCTTATTTTTTGAAATATTTTCTGCCGTTCGAGTGATTTATGCCTCTCGGCGCCGCTGCAGCAGAATAGAGAATGTAAATTGTAAGAAAAAACAGGGATACTAACCTTCTGCCGTTCGAGTGATTTATACCGCTCGGCGCCGCTGCAGCAGAATAGAGAATGTAAATTGCAAGAAAAAACAGGGATACTAACCGGCGAGCCCACCCATTGCATGATACGGGGCGCGTGGGCCCGGGCGCGATTGGGCTAGGGCGAGCCCGATGAGAGGAGCCCAGAAGGACGTCGCGCGCAAGGGGCCAGGGACGAGCGGGCAGGCACAAGGAGGGGGAGAGAGGAAGGAGACGGGGGAAGCGAGGCATACCAAATGAAACTGCATAGATCACGTTGGATGCGATCATACCAGCACTAAAGCATCGGATCCTATCAGAACTCCAAAGTTAAGCGTGCCAGGGTGAAAGTAGTGCTAGGATGGGTGACCTCCTGGGAAGTCCTTGTGTTGCATCCCTTATTTTTTGAAATATTTTTTCCGTTCGAGCAATTTATGCCGCTCGGCGCTGCCGCAGCAGAATAGAGAACCTTATTTTTTGAAATATTTTTTCCGTTTCAAGCGATTTATGCCGCTCGGCGCCGCCGCAGCATAATAAAGGATGTAAAATGCAAGAACAAACAGGGATACTAACCGGCGAGCCCACCCATTCCATGATGCGGGGCGCGTGGGCCCGGGCGCGATTGGGCTGGTGCGAGCCCTGTGAGAGGAGCCCGGAAGGACGACGCGCACACGGGGCCAGGGACGAGCGGGCAGGCACAAGGAGGGGGAGAGAGGAGGGAGACGGGGGACGCGAGGCATAACAAGTGAAACTGCATAGATCACGCTGGATGCGATCATACCAGCACTAAAGCACCGGATCCCATCAGAACTCCGAAGTTAAGCGTGCTTGGGCGAGAGTAGTACTAGGATGGGTGACCTCCTGGGAAGTCCTCGTGTTGCATCCCTAATTTTCTGAAATATTTTTTGCTGTTCGAGCGATTTATGCAGCTCGGCGCCACCGCAGCAGAATAGAGAATGTAAACTGTAAGAAAACACAGAGGTACTAACCGGCGAGCCCACCCATTCCATGATGCGGGGCGCGTGGGCCCGGGCGCGATTGGGCTGGTGCGAGCCCTGTGAGAGGAGCCCGGTAGGACGACGCGCGCAAGGGGCTAGGGACGAGCGGTCAGGCACAAGGAGGGGGAGAGTGGAGGGAGACGGGGGACGCGAGGCATAAGAAGTGAAACTGCATAGATCATGTTGGATGCGATCATACCAGCACTAATGCACCGGATCCCATCAAAACTCCGAAGTTAAGCTTGCTTGGGCAAGAGTAGTACTAGGATGGGTGACCTCCTGGGAAGTCCTCGTGTTGCATCCCTTATTTTTTGAAATATTTTTTGCCGTTCGAGCGATTTATGCCGCTCGGCGCCGCCGCAGCAGAATAGAGAATGTAAACTGAAAGAAAAAACAGGGATACTAACCGGCGAGCCCACCCATTCCATGATGCGGGGCGCGTGGGCCCGGGCGCGATTGGGCTGGTGCGAGCCCTGTGAGAGGAGCCCGGAAGGACGACGCGCACACGGGGCCAGGGACGAGCGGGCAGGCACAAGGAGGGGGAGAGAGGAGGGAGACGGGGGACGCGAGGCATAACAAGTGAAACTGCATAGATCACGCTGGATGCGATCATACCAGCACTAAAGCACCGGATCCCATCAGAACTCCGAAGTTAAGCGTGCTTGGGCGAGAGTAGTACTAGGATGGGTGACCTCCTGGGAAGTCCTCGTGTTGCATCCCTTATTTTTTGAAATATTTTTTGCCGTTCGAGCGATTTATGCCGCTCGGCGCCGCCGCAGCAGAATAGAGAATGTAAACTGCAAGAAAAAACAGGGATACTAACCGGCGAGCCCACCCATTGCATGATGCGGGGCGCGATTGGGCTGGTGCGAGCCCTGTGAGAGAAGCCCGGAAGGACGACGCGCGCAAGGGGCCAGGGACGAGCGGACAGGCACAACGAGGGGGAGAGAGGAGGGAGACGGGCGACGCAAGGCATAATAAGTGAAACTGCATGGATCACATTGGATGCGATCATACCAGCAATGAAGCACCGGATCCATTCAGAACTCCGAAGTTAAGCGTGCTTGGGCGAGAGTAGTACTAGGATGGGTGACCTCCTGGGTAGTCCTCGTGTGGCATGCCTTATTTTTTGAAATATTTTTTGCCGTTCGAGCGATTTATGCCGCTCGGCGCCGCTGCAGCAGAATAGACAATGTAAACTTCGAGAAAAAACAGGGATACTAACCGGCGAGCCTACCCTTTGCACGATGCGGGGCGTGATTGGGCTGGTACGAGCCCTGTGAGAGGAGCCCGGAAGGACGACGCGTGCAAGGGGCCAGGGACGAGCGGGCAGGCACAACGAGGAGGAGAGAGGAGGGAGACGGGGGATGCGAGGCACAACAAGTGAAACTGCACAGATCACGCTGGATGCGATCATACCAGCACTAAAGCACCGGATCCCATCAGAACTCCGAAGTTAAGCGTGCTTGGGCGAGAGTAGTACTAGGATGGGTGACCTCCTGGGAAGTCCTCGTGTTGCATCCCTTATTTTTTGAAATATTTTTTGCCGTTCGAGCGATTTATGCCGCTCGGCGCCGCCGCAGCAGAATAGAGAATGTAAACTGAAAGAAAAAACAGGGATACTAACCGGCGAGCCCACCCATTCCATGATGCGGGGCGCGTGGGCCCGGGCGCGATTGGGCTGGTGCGAGCCCTGTGAGAGGAGCCCGGAAGGACGACGCGCACACGGGGCCAGGGACGAGCGGGCAGGCACAAGGAGGGGGAGAGAGGAGGGAGACGGGGGACGCGAGGCATAACAAGTGAAACTGCATAGATCACGCTGGATGCGATCATACCAGCACTAAAGCACCGGATCCCATCAGAACTCCGAAGTTAAGCGTGCTTGGGCGAGAGTAGTACTAGGATGGGTGACCTCCTGGGAAGTCCTCGTGTTGCATCCCTTATTTTTTGAAATATTTTTTGCCGTTCGAGCGATTTATGCCGCTCGGCGC
Source organism: Raddia distichophylla (assembly GCA_005191435.1). Taxonomy (NCBI): domain Eukaryota; kingdom Viridiplantae; phylum Streptophyta; class Magnoliopsida; order Poales; family Poaceae; genus Raddia; species Raddia distichophylla. Next base: position 797,866 of record SPJY01008864.1, read on the forward strand.
CGCCGCAGCAGAATAGAGAATGTAAACTGAAAGAAAAAACAGGGATACTAACCGGCGAGCCCACCCATTCCATGATGCGGGGCGCGTGGGCCCGGGCGCGATTGGGCTGGTGCGAGCCCTGTGAGAGGAGCCCGGAAGGACGACGCGCACACGGGGCCAGGGACGAGCGGGCAGGCACAAGGAGGGGGAGAGAGGAGGGAGACGGGGGACGCGAGGCATAACAAGTGAAACTGCATAGATCACGCTGGATGCGATCATACCAGCACTAAAGCACCGGATCCCATCAGAACTCCGAAGTTAAGCGTGCTTGGGCGAGAGTAGTACTAGGATGGGTGACCTCCTGGGAAGTCCTCGTGTTGCATCCCTTATTTTTTGAAATATTTTTTGCCGTTCGAGCGATTTATGCCGCTCGGCGCCGCCGCAGCAGAATAGAGAATGTAAACTGAAAGAAAAAACAGGGATACTAACCGGCGAGCCCACCCATTCCATGATGCGGGGCGCGTGGGCCCGGGCGCGATTGGGCTGGTGCGAGCCCTGTGAGAGGAGCCCGGAAGGACGACGCGCACACGGGGCCAGGGACGAGCGGGCAGGCACAAGGAGGGGGAGAGAGGAGGGAGACGGGGGACGCGAGGCATAACAAGTGAAACTGCATAGATCACGCTGGATGCGATCATACCAGCACTAAAGCACCGGATCCCATCAGAACTCCGAAGTTAAGCGTGCTTGGGCGAGAGTAGTACTAGGATGGGTGACCTCCTGGGAAGTCCTCGTGTTGCATCCCTTATTTTTTGAAATATTTTTTGCCGTTCGAGCGATTTATGCCGCTCGGCGCCGCCGCAGCAGAATAGAGAATGTAAACTGAAAGAAAAAACAGGGATACTAACCGGCGAGCCCACCCATTCCATGATGCGGGGCGCGTGGGCCCGGGCGCGATTGGGCTGGTGCGAGCCCTGTGAGAGGAGCCCGGAAGGACGACGCGCACACGGGGCCAGGGACGAGCGGGCAGGCACAAGGAGGGGGAGAGAGGAGGGAGACGGGGGACGCGAGGCATAACAAGTGAAACTGCATAGATCACGCTGGATGCGATCATACCAGCACTAAAGCACCGGATCCCATCAGAACTCCGAAGTTAAGCGTGCTTGGGCGAGAGTAGTACTAGGATGGGTGACCTCCTGGGAAGTCCTCGTGTTGCATCCCTTATTTTTTGAAATATTTTTTGCCGTTCGAGCGATTTATGCCGCTCGGCGCCGCCGCAGCAGAATAGAGAATGTAAACTGAAAGAAAAAACAGGGATACTAACCGGCGAGCCCACCCATTCCATGATGCGGGGCGCGTGGGCCCGGGCGCGATTGGGCTGGTGCGAGCCCTGTGAGAGGAGCCCGGAAGGACGACGCGCACACGGGGCCAGGGACGAGCGGGCAGGCACAAGGAGGGGGAGAGAGGAGGGAGACGGGGGACGCGAGGCATAACAAGTGAAACTGCATAGATCACGCTGGATGCGATCATACCAGCACTAAAGCACCGGATCCCATCAGAACTCCGAAGTTAAGCGTGCTTGGGCGAGAGTAGTACTAGGATGGGTGACCTCCTGGGAAGTCCTCGTGTTGCATCCCTTATTTTTTGAAATATTTTTTGCCGTTCGAGCGATTTATGCCGCTCGGCGCCGCCGCAGCAGAATAGAGAATGTAAACTGAAAGAAAAAACAGGGATACTAACCGGCGAGCCCACCCATTCCATGATGCGGGGCGCGTGGGCCCGGGCGCGATTGGGCTGGTGCGAGCCCTGTGAGAGGAGCCCGGAAGGACGACGCGCACACGGGGCCAGGGACGAGCGGGCAGGCACAAGGAGGGGGAGAGAGGAGGGAGACGGGGGACGCGAGGCATAACAAGTGAAACTGCATAGATCACGCTGGATGCGATCATACCAGCACTAAAGCACCGGATCCCATCAGAACTCCGAAGTTAAGCGTGCTTGGGCGAGAGTAGTACTAGGATGGGTGACCTCCTGGGAAGTCCTCGTGTTGCATCCCTTATTTTTTGAAATATTTTTTGCCGTTCGAGCGATTTATGCCGCTCGGCGCCGCCGCAGCAGAATAGAGAATGTAAACTGAAAGAAAAAACAGGGATACTAACCGGCGAGCCCACCCATTCCATGATGCGGGGCGCGTGGGCCCGGGCGCGATTGGGCTGGTGCGAGCCCTGTGAGAGGAGCCCGGAAGGACGACGCGCACACGGGGCCAGGGACGAGCGGGCAGGCACAAGGAGGGGGAGAGAGGAGGGAGACGGGGGACGCGAGGCATAACAAGTGAAACTGCATAGATCACGCTGGATGCGATCATACCAGCACTAAAGCACCGGATCCCATCAGAACTCCGAAGTTAAGCGTGCTTGGGCGAGAGTAGTACTAGGATGGGTGACCTCCTGGGAAGTCCTCGTGTTGCATCCCTTATTTTTTGAAATATTTTTTGCCGTTCGAGCGATTTATGCCGCTCGGCGCCGCCGCAGCAGAATAGAGAATGTAAACTGAAAGAAAAAACAGGGATACTAACCGGCGAGCCCACCCATTCCATGATGCGGGGCGCGTGGGCCCGGGCGCGATTGGGCTGGTGCGAGCCCTGTGAGAGGAGCCCGGAAGGACGACGCGCACACGGGGCCAGGGACGAGCGGGCAGGCACAAGGAGGGGGAGAGAGGAGGGAGACGGGGGACGCGAGGCATAACAAGTGAAACTGCATAGATCACGCTGGATGCGATCATACCAGCACTAAAGCACCGGATCCCATCAGAACTCCGAAGTTAAGCGTGCTTGGGCGAGAGTAGTACTAGGATGGGTGACCTCCTGGGAAGTCCTCGTGTTGCATCCCTTATTTTTTGAAATATTTTTTGCCGTTCGAGCGATTTATGCCGCTCGGCGCCGCCGCAGCAGAATAGAGAATGTAAACTGAAAGAAAAAACAGGGATACTAACCGGCGAGCCCACCCATTCCATGATGCGGGGCGCGTGGGCCCGGGCGCGATTGGGCTGGTGCGAGCCCTGTGAGAGGAGCCCGGAAGGACGACGCGCACACGGGGCCAGGGACGAGCGGGCAGGCACAAGGAGGGGGAGAGAGGAGGGAGACGGGGGACGCGAGGCATAACAAGTGAAACTGCATAGATCACGCTGGATGCGATCATACCAGCACTAAAGCACCGGATCCCATCAGAACTCCGAAGTTAAGCGTGCTTGGGCGAGAGTAGTACTAGGATGGGTGACCTCCTGGGAAGTCCTCGTGTTGCATCCCTTATTTTTTGAAATATTTTTTGCCGTTCGAGCGATTTATGCCGCTCGGCGCCGCCGCAGCAGAATAGAGAATGTAAACTGAAAGAAAAAACAGGGATACTAACCGGCGAGCCCACCCATTCCATGATGCGGGGCGCGTGGGCCCGGGCGCGATTGGGCTGGTGCGAGCCCTGTGAGAGGAGCCCGGAAGGACGACGCGCACACGGGGCCAGGGACGAGCGGGCAGGCACAAGGAGGGGGAGAGAGGAGGGAGACGGGGGACGCGAGGCATAACAAGTGAAACTGCATAGATCACGCTGGATGCGATCATACCAGCACTAAAGCACCGGATCCCATCAGAACTCCGAAGTTAAGCGTGCTTGGGCGAGAGTAGTACTAGGATGGGTGACCTCCTGGGAAGTCCTCGTGTTGCATCCCTTATTTTTTGAAATATTTTTTGCCGTTCGAGCGATTTATGCCGCTCGGCGCCGCCGCAGCAGAATAGAGAATGTAAACTGAAAGAAAAAACAGGGATACTAACCGGCGAGCCCACCCATTCCATGATGCGGGGCGCGTGGGCCCGGGCGCGATTGGGCTGGTGCGAGCCCTGTGAGAGGAGCCCGGAAGGACGACGCGCACACGGGGCCAGGGACGAGCGGGCAGGCACAAGGAGGGGGAGAGAGGAGGGAGACGGGGGACGCGAGGCATAACAAGTGAAACTGCATAGATCACGCTGGATGCGATCATACCAGCACTAAAGCACCGGATCCCATCAGAACTCCGAAGTTAAGCGTGCTTGGGCGAGAGTAGTACTAGGATGGGTGACCTCCTGGGAAGTCCTCGTGTTGCATCCCTTATTTTTTGAAATATTTTTTGCCGTTCGAGCGATTTATGCCGCTCGGCGCCGCCGCAGCAGAATAGAGAATGTAAACTGAAAGAAAAAACAGGGATACTAACCGGCGAGCCCACCCATTCCATGATGCGGGGCGCGTGGGCCCGGGCGCGATTGGGCTGGTGCGAGCCCTGTGAGAGGAGCCCGGAAGGACGACGCGCACACGGGGCCAGGGACGAGCGGGCAGGCACAAGGAGGGGGAGAGAGGAGGGAGACGGGGGACGCGAGGCATAACAAGTGAAACTGCATAGATCACGCTGGATGCGATCATACCAGCACTAAAGCACCGGATCCCATCAGAACTCCGAAGTTAAGCGTGCTTGGGCGAGAGTAGTACTAGGATGGGTGACCTCCTGGGAAGTCCTCGTGTTGCATCCCTTATTTTTTGAAATATTTTTTGCCGTTCGAGCGATTTATGCCGCTCGGCGCCGCCGCAGCAGAATAGAGAATGTAAACTGAAAGAAAAAACAGGGATACTAACCGGCGAGCCCACCCATTCCATGATGCGGGGCGCGTGGGCCCGGGCGCGATTGGGCTGGTGCGAGCCCTGTGAGAGGAGCCCGGAAGGACGACGCGCACACGGGGCCAGGGACGAGCGGGCAGGCACAAGGAGGGGGAGAGAGGAGGGAGACGGGGGACGCGAGGCATAACAAGTGAAACTGCATAGATCACGCTGGATGCGATCATACCAGCACTAAAGCACCGGATCCCATCAGAACTCCGAAGTTAAGCGTGCTTGGGCGAGAGTAGTACTAGGATGGGTGACCTCCTGGGAAGTCCTCGTGTTGCATCCCTTATTTTTTGAAATATTTTTTGCCGTTCGAGCGATTTATGCCGCTCGGCGCCGCCGCAGCAGAATAGAGAATGTAAACTGAAAGAAAAAACAGGGATACTAACCGGCGAGCCCACCCATTCCATGATGCGGGGCGCGTGGGCCCGGGCGCGATTGGGCTGGTGCGAGCCCTGTGAGAGGAGCCCGGAAGGACGACGCGCACACGGGGCCAGGGACGAGCGGGCAGGCACAAGGAGGGGGAGAGAGGAGGGAGACGGGGGACGCGAGGCATAACAAGTGAAACTGCATAGATCACGCTGGATGCGATCATACCAGCACTAAAGCACCGGATCCCATCAGAACTCCGAAGTTAAGCGTGCTTGGGCGAGAGTAGTACTAGGATGGGTGACCTCCTGGGAAGTCCTCGTGTTGCATCCCTTATTTTTTGAAATATTTTTTGCCGTTCGAGCGATTTATGCCGCTCGGCGCCGCCGCAGCAGAATAGAGAATGTAAACTGAAAGAAAAAACAGGGATACTAACCGGCGAGCCCACCCATTCCATGATGCGGGGCGCGTGGGCCCGGGCGCGATTGGGCTGGTGCGAGCCCTGTGAGAGGAGCCCGGAAGGACGACGCGCACACGGGGCCAGGGACGAGCGGGCAGGCACAAGGTCAGGTTAGTACTGGACACGTGTTTGTCTCGAGATGCCGATACGGGGAGAAACTTCTTTAGGGAGAAAGCACTTTCCCTTTATCCCCAATATAGCATTGACTGGACCGGGCCAGCCTCGCGCCGCCCGTTGGGGGCGTCGCGTAGCGTAACAACCGTTCGCTGCCTGCCAAGGAGGGCAAACGACGAATCGAGCTGCCTGCGTGTTCTTCCTCGGGCTGCGGGTTCCCGGGGAGACACAGTTCTTCCCGGTCAAGGCCGGGGAAAGGGGAGTGGGACACGACAGTTGTCGCCACCTGCCCGCGAACAGACGGACTGTCCGTGGGGCCCTCTCCCGGGCTAAGGATAACCCGGGAGGCGCGCCATGCCCCTGGCAGAGACCCAGGGAGACGCGGTTGACCTGGTCAAGCCCTGGGAAGACCCTGGCATGCTAGACGCTTCCTTTAGCACGGCCAAGGGAGGCCTTTTGGACCTTCCGTATGAGCGGTGGGTCGGTATGGAATCGGTCCAAAGCCTATCTTAAGGTGGGCCGTTTATCAATCACCAACAGTCAGCCCCCGAGCCTCGAGCGGGTCGCGTAGCAAGCCGGTCTGAGGTTTAGAGAAAATCCCCGTGTCGTGTGGGAAGATTCGGCTCGGGCTTCTGGGAGCCTCTGAGCATTGAATTTGATTTGACGGAAAAGTGGAGCAGTTACGCCCCTCTTGGGCACGACTCCCACGATCTCCGCTTCGACTGTTGCCTTCCTTTATAAGGCAGCGCTTCTCAGGAGGAACTCTTACTGTAGAACCATCCCTTCTGCTTCCGTCTTTGTCTTCCCCAACTCGCTCTCTGCCTTCTCGCTTCCTGCCGCCATGGTGCTCATCGGAGACAGCGTTCTTTCGTCGGAGAGGATGGCAGAGCTCGAGAGGGACGGCTTGGTGAAGCCGGGCTTGTGGAGGCTCCCAGGCGCAGAGCGGGAGCCAAGGCCTGAGCCCGACAAGCTAGTATGCTTCGAGAGTTCAGCCATTTGTGGGTTCCGTGCGCCGGAATCGCAGGTCTTGACGGACTTCTTTGCCTTCACGGAGCTGCGGCCGAAGAACTTGTCCCCGCAGTCCTATGTCCATCTGTCCATCTTTGCGTTCTTGTGCGAGGCGCACTGCGGGGTGCGGCCAACGGTGAGCCTCCGTCAGCACCACTTCGAGTTGAAGTCCGTCGGCCACCGCGTGGGCAATGGAGGAGTTTTCTATCTGAATGCGCGCCGGGCCAGGGGAAGCCAAGCGTACCCGGAGTACGAAGTCAGGACGAAGGTCGACGATTGGGCCTGGCGGTGGTTCTACCTGAACCGCGGGGGCTCAAACCTGGAGTATTCTTCGGCCGCGCCGGACACTCCAATCTTCGTGCGCAGCGAGATCCTGCCGGAGGATCAAGTGACGTCGTACGAGATCAAGGAACTCGCCAAGAGTGGCCTGACGGGCTACGATGTCGTCATCGGTTTCATCCGGCACCGGATCAGCCCGCTGGGGCGCCGCGAGCGGTGCGTCAGCGACATGGACGGGAAGATCCAAACCGGGATTTCCATGAGGGTAGGCGCGAGCCACACCGTTATGTTCGATTTGAAGTCGGGGCATGTTGTGACTGTTTGTGATGCCACGCAGGACTTCCGGCCCGTGAGGTCGCGCGGATCGCGGGGATGCTGCTGCCTATGGGCAAGAATCCTCGTCCCATACGATTTGTGAAGGATAAACTGTCCGAGGTAAGCGCCCGTAAGGTGTTTGATTGAATTCCTGGCGGTGTGCGCCTTTGAGGTCCTGACGGATTGCGTCGATTGTTTGCAACGGACAGGGCAAGCAGCTAAGAAGGCCACGCAAGCCCCGGGTTCTGCTGGTGAGCCCTCGGCTGTGCTGCCGCTGGCGCGCTCGCCGCCAGAGAGGTCACCGGCGACGTCCGGCGGGGCGCCAGCTTTGTCGCTGATGTCGGGCGAAGGAAGCCCGGCGTCGGCGCCGACCGCAGCGAGCTCGGCGTGGGCAGGCGCGGAGGTGCAGGCGAGGAAACGCACGGCGCCAGCACGGGTAAGCCTTTTACTTCCGAGACTGGTCGAGTGTTGGGCCTTCTACGACCTTACGCTCTGCTCTGTGCGTGTCCACGGCGCGGTGCCTTCGAAGAAGAGGAGGATGTACCGGCCCGTACCAGGTAGTGACGATGAGGAGGTCGTGCTGGTGTCGGGCCTGCCATTGGCCACAGCGCCGCGGCGGGGCCCACGAGGAAGGTCCCTGCAGGTCGGAAGAAAGCGGTCGCGCCCACCTCGAGCTGCATCGGGGGGCTAGAAATAGAGATTTTCCTAAGTCCTACACCAGGGGTGTACGCGGACACCGAGCTCGAACCAGCGCGTAAGTCTCCTGCGCTGCTTGCTGTTAATTCCGACTTCGTTTCTGATTGTTGCGTGCCTTTCTGACCGTAGTTCGCAACACCAAAGTGGCTAAGGAGGTGCAGCCTCCTTCTTCTGAAACCGTGGCGGCTGAGAGCGAATCTGTCAAGCCTGAAGGAGGGATATCCCTGTTGCAGCGACTAGAGGCCGCCGGATTGATAAGGCCAACGGACTCACGGGGCAAGAGCCAGCCAGTCCGCGGAGGGTCGTCGGCTTGCCTGCTGATGGCGGTGCTTGACGCCTCCGACGAGTTCGCGGAGACGGTGAAGGTTGACGTCGGCTCGGAACCCTTGTGGATCACGCCCCTGCGGGTCGAAGGACGCACGGGGCATGGATGGTGGCCGATCGATCGCCGGGGAATCGCCGACCACTTCAAGACTCCGATCGGGAAGACACTCCCGGTGCCTGATCGGCGGATGCTGCTAGCCAACTGGACCTGGCCGGTGCGCGTGCTCGTGCCGTCGGGCTGGTTGAGTGTTTTGATCCCCAGCGTGGCACCACTGGCGTCAGCGGGCTAGATTTCTACTACCCCAGAATGGGTAGAGGAGCAGGACTCTGCCCGGGCGCAGGACGCCGCCTGGAAAGGCGCGCCGCCCCCAAAGTTTCATCCAATTCCCGGGCTGGACAACCCGACCGAGCTCGTGGCGACCAAGCTGATGGCGGACTAGCTCAAAACCGCGCTGAAGAGCGTCCAGGCTTGGTTCAGCAAGGCTGAACTGGCTACGGAGCAAGCGACGGCGGCGAAGGCTGAGCTTGTGTCTAAGCTGGAGGATGCCGAGAGGCGAGCGGCCGCAGTCGGAACAACAGCCTTGCTGTCGGCAGCGCCACCAGCGTCGTCACCCTCCGCGCCGTCGGAGCAGGGCAGCGAGGAGTCAGTGGGCTGCCCGCCCTTGCCGCCCCAGGAGGCGCACGTTTGCGGGCTTGAGCAAACCATGCGTAGCGCTGTCGGAGCGAGGACGAAGGGCATGCTTGCTCTGAATAAGAAGGTAGCAACCTTGAGCCCGCGCATTGTGCTTCAGGAGCCGACCTTTTCATGTCTTGATCCGTTGGTTCTCTGTTTTAGCTCTACACTCTTATCGCCGGCATGTCCTCGCTGATGGAGGCGATGGGTGGGCAGTCAGATAACGACGCGGCGAAGATTAAGCGCCTTTCTACCAAGCTAGCGCAAGCCCGAGCTCAGATAGAGCGTGCGAACGGGCTAGCTGCTGAGCACGAGGCCCAAGGAATAGCCAGCGTCGCCGAGCTTGAGGCTGCTCTCCAATTGGCGCAGGAGAGGGAACAGGAGGCCGTGGCGAGGGTCGCCGGGCCCAGAAAATGGAGGAGGCCATGGCAAGTCAAGCACAGGCGGCTCGTGAAGAAGCAGACCGGGCCCAGGCTACATTTGATGAGGAGCGTAGGCACAGAGATGCGGCCTCCAAGGAGTGGGAGGCTACTTTATCCAAGCGCAACTCCATCGTGCGCGGGCTTGAGGAAGCCTGCGACAAGCTCGCGGCGAAGAACGCTGCACTACAAGAGGCAGGGACGAAATCCACGGCCAAGACAGAATCTCTGAGGAAGCAGGAGCAAGAGCTTGTCGAAGCCCGGGCTAAGCTGCGCCAGGAACGGAACGCCATGTCCTCGCAAGCCATAGAGCTGCTTCAAGCGCAAAATCAAATCTGAGACTTAGAAACCGAGCTAGAAAGGCTCAAGTTGCAGCGCGGGTCATAGTTTGACCCGGTCTATCCTGTTCTTGAATTTGTGCTGCGAATTACTTGTAAATGTTTTGTTTTAAACGCTTCGCTTAACGGATAAGCATTGCGCATTGTGTGGTGGCTTAAGAGCTTAGCCATTTTTCCCTTAGTTTATCGCGTCAAATCGCACGCACTGTGGGCTCTGCAGCGCGGCACAGTGTTCCGCTGACGGAAGGGGCACGTTTGCCAGGCACAGATACGGAGGCGAAACTACCCACGCCGGTTCATGCACCCGGCCTAAGCAACGCGTCAGGCTGCGGAGGCGCCGCTGGGCCGTACTAGGCCTTGACTTGTAATGATTTTTTCTTCGCCACTGACGGCGGGACCAGGGCACTTGTCGCACAGCAACTGGCTATTAGCGGAGATCAAGGATCTGCCGCCATTGTCCCCTCTGCCACCGCCGATCCAGCTTGCTGCGGGGGAGGAAGAGGAGGCTCCGCCGTAGGCCACGGCGGAGGAAGAGGAGCCTCTGCCGCAGGCTGTAGCGGAGGCGGAAGTCGTGGTGGAAGCTGAGGTGGTCGCGGAGGCCGTCGTGGCGCCACCACCGCTGCTCCTAGACTCCATCCTCTACCAGCGGCGGAGGAAACGGCACCCGAGCGCGTCGGGGCCGTCAGTGGCTGCGCCGGACCCCTTGACGCCTTCTTCGTCATCGTCGCTTTCGGCAGAGTCCTCGGCTCCGCCGGCTCGTCGCCAGCGTCGTTGGTAGGCGCGGTGATGTAGTTGGAGGATTTGGGCGTCGCCGTATGCGTAGTGGCGCGGCGCCCCCTTTTGCGGTAGTCCAGGATGGCGAGGCCTCCTTTTGCTTGTAAAATCCTAATCTTGTCAAATCTTCGTTCTTGTGAAATGCAGCTTTTCTTGATGAATCTGTCTTGTTAATCATGCTTGCTTGTTCGTCCCCTATTCCTGTGTCAATCTGAAATGCAAAAAACAGGGGAACTAGATGAACAGTAACGAAGCTCTGAGGAGCACATAGGAAATTCGAGCAAACAGGTTGCTTTGAAAGGTTTGTTTTTGGTGCGCCTAATCATCCAGCCCCCTGGCCGTGGCCAAGTCGAAGTGCAATCTTGGAGTTGGGCGCGGTCTAAAGACTAGAGTGACTTAGAAAAAATTTGCGCGAACTCCTAGCCCCCGAGCTTCGTTTGGGCCGCGCGCAGTGCGGGCTTGGCGAAGTTAAGGATTTGGAAAAAACTCGCGAAAACCCCCAGCCCCCGAGCTTCGTTGGGCCGCGCGGTAATGCGGGCTTGGCGAAGTGAAGGGCTTAGGGAAAATCTGGGCGCAAAAAATCCCTCAGCCCCCGAGCACTGCGAGGCCCAAGTTAGCCATCCAAACAAACCTGACGTGGGCTTACTGTAACTTTGGGCCGCGGGAATTTCACATTGCGCGGAGATTCACTAGGGTGCGAGAGATCGGCTTATCCCGTTGTGGAAATACTCCGAAATGCTTTATCCTTAGCTCTCGGGCTTTGGCCACGGGCTGTTTGAAATGGTCAAGACTTAAACCAGCGTGACTCGTGATTGGGGGAATGTTTTTTTTTGAATTGAAATTGAACTGGAAAGGAAACTTACGACCTGATTCAGCGTAGAAGCGTCGTAGAAGGGAGATGTTCCATGAGCTAGGGAGCTCGTTCCCGGCCTTGTCGGCGAGGCGTACTGAGCCCGTGCGCGCTGCGCTGACTACTTTGTACGGTCCCTCCTATTTGGGGTAAGCTTAGTAGAGCCCGCGAGGTTCTGAATTCGTCGTAGAACCAGGTCTCCTACTTGATGGGTCCTTGTATGTACGTTTCGTGCTGCGTAACGGCGTAGGGTCTGCTGGTAAGCCGCAGCCCGGAGTAGGGATTGCTCGCGGTGTGTCTCAAGTAGATCGAGGTCGAGCTACCGCTCCTCGTCATTGACCACGAAGCTGGCGAAGTCAACGCGATCGGATCCTAGTCTCATTTTTGTTGGGAGGACGGCCTCCGAGCCATAGACTAGTCGGAAAAGAGTTTCTCCTGTAACCCGGCTGGCTGTTGTCCTGACTGTCCAGAGGACTGACGGTAGGTCGTCGACCCAACCTTGTTGCTTTGCCTTGAGGGCGTCGTAAACCCGCTTTTTAATGCCTTGGACTAGCTGTCCGTTAGCTCGTTCGGCTGCTCCGTTGCTCTGTGGGTGGGCCACAGAGGCCAGGGCGAGCTTAATGCCAATATCTTCGCAGTAATCGTTGAACTCCAGGCTCATGAATTGTGTACCATTGTCAGCGATGATTCTGCTGGGCACACCAAATCTTACAACGATGCTTCGAAAGAAACGTACCGCGGCAATTGCAGTGATGTTGGAGACCGGTTCGGCATCAATCCACTTGGTGAAGGTGTCGATGGCTACGAACAAGTACGTTCTGCCACCGAGGCCCTTGGGGAATGGTCCTAGGAGGTCCATGCCCCAAACCGCGAACGGCCATGCTAGTGGAATTATTTGCAGCTCATACGCGGGCTAGTGCGTCATCCGCGCATGATACTGGCAAGCTTCGCCGTGTTTGACTAAATCTTCTGCGTCGCTCATCGCAGTGGGCCAATTGTAGCCCATGCGGAATGCTTTGCCGACGAGGGTTCTGTGTGAGGCGTGTGCGCCGCAGATGCCCTCGTGTATGTCGGCTAGAAGGTACTTACCCTCTTCTTGGGTAACGCACTTACAAAGCATGCCATTAGCACCCATTTGGTACAGCAAGCCCCGTGTAGACGGTGTCGGTACAATAAGTACCGGGGTATGAAGAGTCCTGAAGAAGACAAGGTGAGGGCCCCACGCGTCAGGCGGGCGACCAGGCCCCAGCGCGCGGGCGAGCCCCTCAGCGCGCCAGGCGAGGACCCCATGCGTCAGGCGGGCGACCAGGCCCCAGCGCGGGGGCGAGCCCCTCAGCGCGCCAGGCGAGGGCCCCACGCGTTAGGCGGGCGACCAGGCCCCAGCGCGCGGGGTGAGCGCGAGAGGCCTCCTCACTGTCAGGTGGGGCCCGCGCGTCAGGAAGCGTCCCGAGGGGAGTTTTCCGGGCGAAGGCTCTCCCCTGCTGCGAAGGACAGGTGCATTAAATGCGACATCACGCACGGATGGACCGAGGAAGAGATGATTACCGCCACAGTGACCTCTGCGGGTCTGATCAGCTGTCACTGTGGTTCTGCGGAATTGACCGGCAGAGAGAGAGAGAGAGAGCTTGCCGTCATCAGGTTGGCCGCTCGCGTCAGACGGCGCAAGTTGGGCCCCGCCTACTCCCTCACCGGCGTGTTCACACGAGTCAGAGGCCACTTGGGAAGCACGCGTGGGCAGCGCCGCTCAGCACAGTAGCAGCATGTTTTTGTGTCTCCTGTCTTGTCCCTTACATTTTATCAGTGTACTAAGTGTACTGTACTGCTAACCCCTCTGCTCTCTCCGCCAACCCGAGGCTTGTATAAGAGGAGAAGAGAGAGAAAGGAGGGAGACATTCTGTAATCATTCCCACACAACCACAACAAGAAAAGAGCTAAGGCTCGGCAGGAGTAGGACTATTACCCGCGAGGGGGTCCGAACCTGGGTAATCCCTGCGCGTCGCTCCTCGTCACGCTCGACGCTCGAATCGGATCGAGCCAGGGCTGATCGGCTAGCAGAAGTAGAGATCTGATAGGGCTGTGATTCACCGTGGTTTAGTGAAGAACACGCCGTCAAACGGTAAGCTCGGGCTTGCCTTTTTAGCTGGGAACGCTCAGCAGCGTCCTCGGGCAATGTCCCATGCTCCAAGAACTAGATGAATGGCGTCATCCAGGAGGTGCTTTGCTCGAGGAATGAGACAGTACCGGATGTCTCGGTTTAGGGGTAACAGACGTCCCCGTGGCCTCCTCTCCGGAGGGAATGGAGGGCTTTAAAAGGTGCTGCACTAGCACCCCCGGCGGGGCCGGTTCTTGTGAGGATCCGAGCTTGGCGAGCTTATCGGCTTCGCCATTCTCTTCCCTGGGAATGTAGCTGATTTCGAAACTCGTGAAACGCTTCTCCAATTTCCTCACTTCCGCCAGGTACCACGCCATCGAGTCGTCAGTTGCCTGAAACTCCTCCCTGACCTGGCGGACGACGAGCTGCGAATCCCCTTTCGCAACAAGCCGTTTGATGTCGAGCATAGTGCATGCTCTTAGGCCTGCAATTAGGGCTTCATACTCTGCGGCGTTGTTGGTAGCCGCAAAGTGTATTTGTATAATGTGCTGGAGTGGCTCTCCGTTGGGGGAGATGAGAACGAGACCGCATCCTGATCGCCCAGACTGGTGTGAACCGTCAAAGAACAGAGTCCACCGACCTTCTCCCTCGTCTTGACTTGGAGAGTTAACTCTTGCTCATCCGGCCTGGTCAACTCTGCAACGAAATCAGCCAGGGCCTGCGCCTTGATCGCGGTATGGATACGAACTGGATGTCAAAGTCACCCAACTCGACTCCCCACTTCGCGACCAGGCCAGTGGCTTCCGGGTTTCGGAGAATGTCCTTGATCGGGTAAGTAGTCGGGACAATGATCTGGTGGGCTTGAAAATAGTGACACAACTTGCGTGAGGCCATCAGCAAGGCATAGCACAGTTTCTGGAGGTCCGGATAGCGCTCCTTTGGCCCGGTGAGCACTTCGCTCACGTAGTAGACGGGCTGTTGCTTCCCTTCTCGTTCCACTGCCAACACCGCGCTTGCGGCGTTTGGTGTCACTGAGAGGTATAGCAGGAGGGCTTCCCCGAGCTTGGGAGTAGTGAGGACAGGTGGCGTGGCTAGGTACTGCTTGAGCTGCAGAAACGCGGACTCAGCCTCCTCAGTCCACTCGAACTTATCGTGCTTGCGTAGAAGCTTGCAGAAAGGCGCGCTTCGATCTCCTAGGCGGGAGATAAAACGGCTTAAAGCCGCCATTTTGCCTTAGGGACTGAATGTCCTTTACACAGGTCGGTGACTTCATCTTTTCGACGGCCTCGATCTTCTCGGGGTTCGCACCGATGCTCGCCCCGCCGATCACGTAGCCTAAGAGCATGCCGGACATGACGCCGAAGACGTATTTCTCGGGGTTTAACTTGACCCGGTGCTGTCTCAGGCTGTCAAATGTTTCCCGTAGGTCGGACACGTGGTCCTGGGCGTCCTTGCTTTTGACTACGATGTCGTTCACGTAGACTTCTACGTTGCGCCCTATCTGATCAGGGAGAGTTTTTTGCATGAGACGCTGGAACGTGGCGCCAGCATTTCTTAGACCGAAGGACATGGTCGTGTAGCAAAATGTGCCGAAAGGCGTTACAAAGGCGGTTTTTTCTTCATCCTCTTTACACAGTGCGATCTGATGGTAACCGGAATAAGCATCCAGGAAACTCATCAAAGCTGAATCTGCCGTAGCGTCAACTACCTGATCTATGCGTGGAAGGGGAAAGTCCTTGGGGCAGGCGGAATTAAGGTCGCGATGGTCGACACACATGCGCCATTTGCCTCCTTTCTTCTGGACGACGACTGGGTTCGCAAGCCAATCGGAGTGCTGTACCTCACGAATGAAGCTCGCACGAAGCAGCTTGCCGAGTTGGTCTTGGATGATCTTGGCCTTCCAGTCGGGAACACGCCTCTAACACTGCCTTAGCGGTTTCTTGTCAGGCCGGACAGCTAGCCTGTGCTCGATCACCTCCCTTGGGACACCGGGCATATCGGACAGTTCCCATGCAAACGCGTCTTTGTTAGCCCGAAGGAAGGTAATGAGCTCGAGTTCCAATTGAGGCTCAAGGGTTGTCCCCACGTGGACCACCTTGGAGGGGTCTGTCTCGGTGAGGACGATGGCTTTGGTGGGCTCCTGCGGCAGCAGTGCCATCTTTGGGCACGCTGTGGGGCGCTCCTTGCCGCTGGGACCAAGGGTAGGGAGCTGTCCTACCATGGCCAGCGCGGTCTCGTCGCAGTCGAGGGCCGTCTTGTGGTTCCCCCGGACGGTGATGACTCCCTTGGGCGCCGGCATCTTCAGGCAATGGTAGGCGTGGTGGAAGACCACCATGAACTTGGAAAGCGTCGAGTGGCCCAAGATGGCGTTGTAGGGGAGCTCGGTTTCCACCACCTCGAAGGTGATGTACTCCGTCCAGAAGTTGGCGGAGGAGCCGAACGTGACGGGCAGCACGACTTGCCCGACAGGGCGAAGCGACGATCCTGTGGAAGGGAACAGTGATGTCCTTGATCTTGGAGCGCGGGACCTGCATGAGGCCCAGGACACGCGCCGTAATGATGTCCAGTGAGCTTCCGCTATCCACGAGGACGCGGTCAACCCAGGTGTTACCGATGGTGGGGCAGAGTACCAGCGGGAGGCGCTGCGGCTTGGAGAGCCCTGCCGGACAATCCGTCACCGAGAAGGTGATGGCCTGGCTGGACCAAGGCAGGGACTCTGTTGCGGGCTCGCCGCGGGAGATGTGGAGGACCTCCCGAATCACGGTCTTTAGCTCGCGGCGAGTGGTGTAGGCCGACGTACCGCCTAAGATGACGGCGACGTGGCCGTGGGCCTCAGGGAAGCCCTGGTGTTGGCCGCCCTGTAGAGGAGGTGCAGCGGCTGTGCCCTCAGGTAGCTCGGGCATGGGACTGCGGCCAGCGTAGAAGTCCTCCATCTGACGGGCCCATGTGCGGCAGTTGCGCAGGTCGTGGCCGGGACGCTGGTGGAGGCGGCAAAAAAGACTAGGGTCATGGAACGGGTCCTCACCTCTGCTTTGCTGCTGCTATGGCCTGGGAAGGTCGCTGCTGGCGCTGCTGCGACGGGAGCTGCTGCGGCGGGCATTGTGGCCCACTGGCAGAGGGCGCTGTGGCGGCGGGCTCTCAGGCCGATCGGGCTCAACCGCCGCGACGAACTTGGCGGGCTGCTCCGGCCGCTTCTTCTTCTTCTTCTCTGCCTCGGCCTTGCCCGGGCCGTCGCCGGTCTTGGCCTTCTTCTTGACGCGGCCCCTCTTGCGCTCCACTGCCTCAGAGGCATTGACGTCGAGGGCAGCGGTGCGGAAGAGCTCGGTCGCGGTGTAGACCGGGTGGAGCTCGAGATCTTCTGTGTAGCGCCGGTCCCTTACACCGTCCTTGAAGGCCTCGATGATAGCCTCGTGCGAGATGGAGGGGATCGTGTTGCGGGCTCTAACAAACCGGCAAACAAAATTTTGGAGACTCTCATCGTCTCGCTACACCACGAGCTTGAGGTCCTGGGGGCGCCCAGAGCGGGCGTAACATCCCTGGAAACTCGTGCGAAGGGCATCTTGAAGCTGGGCCCAGCTGCGGCTGGAACCAGGCCGTCGGTTGAACAGCCAGGTTCGGGCCATGCCCTCGAGCACAGTAGGGAAATAGTTGACCATGACGGCCTCGTCCCCCCATGGCCCGAATGGCGGTAGTGTAGATGGACAGGAACTCCTCGGGATTCTTGCTCCCATCGAACTTCTCGATTGGCCCGGGCTTGAACCTCGGCAGCCATGGCGCCTCACGGAGAGCGCGGGAGAAGGCGGAGCATCCTGGAGCTGTCTTCGGGGCAGAGGCATCCTGAAGTGGGCCCAGGTAGGAAAATACTCTCCTCGGGGCGCGTGACGAACCGCCGGCAGAGGAGGCTGCCTAGGTCTGGCGCGAGCGGCTGCGGTTGCGGCGGGAGCGGCTTTGAGCTCCATCATGGCCGGAGCGGTTTTGAGTGCTGCTGTGGCTAGACTGGCTCCCACGCCAGGTGTCCGGGTGACCGCCACCATTTTGCTCCTCGTGCACGGCGATGCCGCAGGTGATAGCACCGACGTCCTCAGCAATGGCCGGACACAGGTCCGCCATGGTGAAGCCACGAGGTTCCTGCTCCAGGTCACGGACGACTGTGGTGATGGCGCGCGCCTTCTACTAGCTGCGCAGGAGTGGGTTCATCATCGTCTCGACGAGGGAGTCGACTGGAGGACAGCCCGGTGGAGTGCGCTGGCGTCGGTCCTCCTCGCAGATCCCATCTATCACGCGATGGACGACATCGTTGAAGAATTTCCTTGCCTAAGTGCGGCGGCGCAGCTGCTCCTGGGCCTCCTCATCCTCTGCGCCGCCGTCGATCGCGGCTGCGAAGACGTAGCGGGATGTGCGCGAGGCCGGGGGAAACGTCCCGGTGTTGCCAGTGGAGGCAGCGGTGTCACCAAGAAGCTCGAACTCCATGGGAGTCTCGCTGACATGGGTGACGGAGGGGTCCAGCTCTGGGAGCGACTCCTCGGGGCGAAAATCTACCCCTGGGGCGAGAGAGGCATCCACCTCCATCTCGTCGGCCCCGGCGTCGGCGAGGTACTCCTCTCGCCATCCCTCGTACAATGGGACCAGGTCGTCCAGATCAACGCACTCATTGAACTCGAGGTCCAGGGCCTCATCGTTGCTCGGAATGAGGGTTAGTCATGGGCCCCACGGTGGGCGCCAGCTGTCAGTGTCTGGGAATCGCTCCTGAAGAGCCGCGGGTCCACGGACCGGCAGATGAATTTGTAGTTGGAGTGAGGCCCAACGACAACCCTTCTCAGCAGCCCGGGTGGCGGCCGAGCCTGCGGGGGCTCAGGCCGCACGGTCTTCCCGGACTAAGCCTGGTGCGACTTGGCCATCCGGGTACAGGTCCTTTGAACGGTGAAGAAGGAGAAAGAAAGGGGGAGAAGAAAGGAATACAAACCACGAAGACACAAGCAATTTTACCCTGGTTCGAGCCCCCACTACCGGGTAATAGCTCTACTCCAGTCTTGTTGATTATGCGGTGGAAAACAGTACAGGAGGTGCCGAGACCGGGCTTGAAAGCACCGATCCCGAGCTTACAAAGATGATGGCTAAGGACTACAGCTACTGCTAAGGAAGCTTCGGATACGTGCGCAGCTTAGGATTGCCTGGATCACTTCCCCCATCCGGATTGGGGTTCCCCTTCTTTTATAGGCACGGCGGGTCGCCTGGAGCTGATTGCTTTAGCGGCGATGTTCTTGTCTCATTCCGGGGCTCTGTCTGGTCTCGAGCCTGTTGGCAGAAGCTGGCCAGGTTAGTACTGTACACGTGTTTGTCTCAAGATGCCTATACGGGGAGAAAACTTCTTTAGGGAGAAAGCACTTTTCCTTTATCCCCAATATAGCATTGACTGGAACAGGCCAGCCTCGCGCCGCCCGTTGGGGGCGTCGCGTAGCGTAACAACCGTTCGCTGCCTGCCAAGGAGGGCAAACGACAAACCGAGCTGCCCGCGTGTTCTTCCCCGGGCTGCGGGTTCCCGGGGAGACACAGTTCTTCCCGGTCAAGACCGAGGAAAGGGTAGTGGGACACGACAGTTATCGCCACCTGCCCACGAACAGACGGACTATCCGTGGGGCCCTCTCCCGGGCTAAGGATAACCCGGAAGGCGCGCCATGCCCCTGGCAGAGACCCAGGGAGACGCGGTTGACCTGGTCAAGCCCGGGGAAGACCCTGGCAGGCTAGACGCTTCCTTTAGCACGGCCAAGGGAGGCCTTTTGGACCTTCCGTACGTGCAGTGGGCCGGTATGGAATCAGCCCAAAGCCTATCTTAAGGTGGGCCGTTTATCAATCACCAACAAATGTGTATGGAAGGTACTTTTTTAAATGTGAACCATACAAATTTCTGAACTTTATTACATTCTGAATTGTACAAAAGAATAACTATGTAGGTGCTATCATTATTCTATGAAAATTATGTGAAGCAGCAAGCATGCATTTGTTCATGTAGCTATGTTCAAAACTGGAAATTGTACTTATTTGTGCTTATATCTTACACAGTACTTGATATGACTCTGTTGATATATAAGGAGTCCAGCAAGGATTGATTCAGCAATATGCAATGATAAGTTGGCCATTCATCTTATAGGAAGCACAAACTTGTATTAGCAATACAATATCCAGAACTAGAAGAAAAAACAATAAAAGATGATGATCTCTTCTCATATGTATTTGGACGGGAACCAAGAGGGCATGTTAACTGGGGGGTATCGTCGGCAATGATTATATATGGGGGCTAATTGGGGTATCGTCGGGAATGATTATATATGTGGTTATACGCTGGATCCAAACTCGATGGTAGCAAAAGACATGGGTTTTTTTATATAGGTTCAAGCCCTCGCGGTGGAGATAATACCCTAGTCTTGTGCTCTGGGATTATAATGGTGATCTGATGATCAATGCGGAGGGAGATGTCCCTCCATGGATTGGCATGGAGATGAAGATGTAGATGATGTTGCCGAACCAGGGGCTCCATGCCCGCCTTATATAGTGGAGGCAGGGTTACAAAGTAGAGTTCTAGTCGGTTACGAGGTAGGATTCCTATCTCTATCCGCTAGCCACATACGTAGTTATATGGTATTACAATTGTATCTTCCCTATTAGGGATAGACTTCTATCTTTATGTCGTTACTTGCCTGGCAAGTCTTCTAGAGTCCGAGTGTTACCCGTGCTTATCCACCCGACTTGGTCCATCCCCTTGTCGGGTAGTCTTTTAGGCCTGCCTTGTGGGTACTCGGGGTGTATGTTATCCACAGTTAATTTTATATTTTTATAAAATTCTAATTTGAATCCTAGTAATTTGAGATTTTTGAAGAACTTTTGGATTGAATTTGCTAGTTTAAATAAAATGGGGAAATGCTTTTAGATTTAGAAAATAGGAAGGGGAAAAGGAGTGGGCTTATTATCAGGTCGAAACTAGGCCGGTCCACGTTTCTGAGCACGGCCCGCACAGAGCATGCACGGAGGCTGCCATGCGGGCCCCAGAGGCAATGAGGGATGAGAGGGAGGATGATGCTAATGCTGACAGGCAGGGTCCGGTTATCAGAGGCATAGAGAGAGTGAAATGGGGAGGGGCGGCGGGAATCACCGGTGACGGTGAACGGCGGCTGAAGTTGGGGTGTGGATGGTCGGGAGAATGAAATTGGGGGCATGGGATGCTAACCATAGTGGCGGCGGTGATCGAGGTGGCCGGAGATGGCGGCGCGGCGAGGCAATGGCGGCGGTGGCTTCGGGTATCGATGGTGACAATGCTCCGATCGGCGCTGGCGGTTGGCGAAGGCGGCGCTAGCTTGGTGGCGACGAGTGGAATCATTTCGGTGCTGGGTTTGACGCACACAAATTTCACAACAGAACGTGTTTGTGTGCGTGCTAGTGTATTTATCAAAAAATACGCAAAAGAAGATGGGACAAGGATGTTTATATTTCATTGTCACAATGAAGTACAACTCCTTGTTGATATTGCACTCCGTAGCTAGGTTGGCTAGGTATCTGTAGCCTGGTAGGCTGGACTTCTTGTTCAGGTGATCGTCGGGTTTCGGATCCCGAGACCTCGAAAGGACACCCGGTTAATTACTTCCGCAAGCCAGTTTGCGGAACACCTCCAATTAAGCTGTTGGGGCTGTCTTCTTCTTCTTCTTGTTGCTTCGTGGTCCACTGTGCATGTTCGTGGATGGCGAATTGGTAGCGGAATAAATAGGGTAACCAAGGCCCACGTAATGCCTAGCACAGCCGTTGACATTTGGCTATGCCAGTCCGTGTCACATGAACTTGTCCTCGTCAAGCTTCACGTTAGAGTAGTTGAACTTGGGGGAATGCACGGTTAGCAGTCGGCTTGGAGTTGAAGTTGATGGCTTTGCTGCGTCATCGGGGATGTTCCCGTTTGTTGGCTTTTGGACTTGTCGTTGACTAGTCTTGATCACCGGAGTTGATATAGTTGGGATTCTCCTTAACGGTATATTCTCGTCAGGAGTTTTCTTTGGTACTACAGAATTGGGATCTCCACGATACGCTTGATGGAATGTTCGTCATCAGAAGAGTCGGTTTGTATCGTGGAATTGGGATCTCCACGATACCACGGGCCTTGGGGAGGATGTTGTTGAAGATCTTAATGGAATATTCATCATCAGGAGAGTTGGTCAGCACCGTGCAATTGGGATCTCCGCGATACCCTTGATGCGAAGCTCGTCATTAGAAGAACGTTGGTGATATCGTGGAATTGGGATATCCACGATACACTTGATGGAATTTTTGTCATCAAGAGAGTGTATTGGTATCGTGGAATTAGGGTGTCCACGATACCCTTGATGTGATGTTCTTCATCGGGAAAACGTTGGTCGGCACCGTAGGATCTTCATCGTGGAATTCCGTTAAAGAAACGTTCAGGGGTTCTTCGTTTGCTTCAACCCGCGGCTCCGTGTCTCGTTAAGACTTGTGCTCCGACGAGACAATGAAGCAGCAGACGAGCTAGCGTGGATGGGATCCAGTCGGGCACAAGTTCCGACTGGAGTTTTTGTCAAAGAATTGCGCAAGCCCTCTATCAAGCTACCATCCGCACCGGAGGAACAACAGGAGGAACAACCTGAGTCGGAGGTATTATCGACTAACCCCAGGGTGGACACAACCATATTTGGATTATCTTCTTCACAACGAGCTACCAGATGATTGCAGCCTCGCTGAGTGCATCACACACTGAAGTAAAAAATCACAAGGTAGTCGGGGACGAGCTTTTTCGTAAGAGTAGTTCCGGGGTACTAAGGCGTTGCATATACGAGCAAGAGGGCAGGGATCTATTGAACGATATCCACTCGGGGGAATGCGGACATCATGCGGTGACAAGTGCCCTTGTCGGGAAAGCCTATCGACAGGGATTCTTCTGGCCGACTGCCGTTACAGATGCGGAAGATATAGTACGCAGATGTGACGGTTGTCAATTCTTTGCACGGCATATTCATATGCCGGCTCAAGATTTATAGATGATTTCGATCTATTGGCCTTTCACTGTCTGGAATCTGGACATGGTAGGGCCTCTCAAGCGAGCACAAGACGGATTTACTCATCTCTTCATCGCCATTGACAAATTCACAAAGTGGAATGAAGCCAAACCGGTCGCCGACATCACGGCTGCGAAGGCATGCGAATTCTTCCGAGATATTGTCATGCGCTTTGGTGGATCGGCCGGGCTGAGGTGGATCGGCCGGGGGCTAACTGCCTCCAAATTCAAAAATTTTTGGAGGAGGAGCGTATCTCCCGATTTTGTAGCTCCTGAATGTCTCACCTCATTTGAAAAGCGATGGGAAATTCCGTTCTTTGCACTCTTTTTATCCCCTCTTCATCTTCCTCCTCTCACCTCTTACCTCTCACTTTCCATCTTGCAACCTTCACCACCACCATGGCTGAACCCACCACTCCTAAGACTATCCCGTCAATCTACGAGATTGTTGAAAGCGATCCACCGGCTCCAAAGCTGACCAAGAGTACTTCCGGCAAGCTAACGCTTGGCCGGAATTCGAACTACTCGCTGGTGAATGCGCAGCAGCTGAACTTCTCACCAGAGGAGAAACCGAAGGCGACGCCACAACTCGAGCGCGGTCGTGCTATATCATGTGGCCGGCCGACGTCTCCTCACCGTATTGGTGCGGCACGTCCCCTCTCACCCCTACGTATCATCACAAAGGGGAGGGCGCCGCGCGCTCCTTCGCCGGCACGCCCGACGATGGGCCAACTCGGCCCCAAGGGGGGAGTGGCAAGGAGGCTCGTCCTTTCTCCACCACGCGGTAGCGCCGATGTAACACATCGAACTGCGCTGCACATGGAGAAGGGTAAGGCGCTCATGAAATATGAGCAGTTTGAGCCTCGCTCACCGGAGTACGCACCGGAGGCATCACCGGATTCCCCGCCTCGTTTCCTTGTGCGTGGAAGGACGGCCGGCCGTGGGAAGGTCCTTACCCCACCATTGGTGAGGATGAGGCCACCCATTGCCGAGTCCATCGATTCCACCTCGCCGGAAAGGACGGTGAGACGTACTCGTCCACCTCCACCAATCCGTGAGCAAGGCGATGACATGGAGTTTAGTGAGGAGGAGGAGCCCTCACTCCGGGAAGTGGTAGCCGCTCTCAAACAGCGGCAAAACAATCTCGAAGAGCAAATGGCGGAAGTCCAAATTCAAATGACGGACCATGATGACAACTTCACGATCCTACGGAAAGCTACGTCGGCTAAGCTCAAACGCTATGCGAAGGCGATGGGATCGCCTAAGCTTTATGATCCTCCGACTAGTCCGTAGAAGGGATTTGGGTAGAATAAAATGAGGCGCGAAAATTTATTTTCAACTATTTTGATTTCCTAATGTATGCGCCCATGTTTGATTATCTTCTCGGGGAAATAAAGAATTGATTGTTTGATTATGCGTGCTTGTCTCGACCGGTGCAATTTTCTGCATCGGTCGACTTTGTTACTAATGTGCATATGAGAAATGCAAAGTACAGAAAGGGATTCACATACTGGGAAAATTTGGACCAAAAAGGGGCACGGAGTCAGGCCGGCCGACCCACATCGGGCTGGCCGACCCAGCCAGATCGATCGGTCTCCCCAGGGTCAGCCGACCCACAGTCTTCGCCCATTTGGCTCCGAAAAATTCTGGTACGTTCCCTGTGTCTTATTGTTAATACTTAACTCTGTCACTTGCTCTTATAACGTTGGTAAATAATTAAACAAAATTCTAATACCGAGAATGCTTTAATTTCGAAACTATAACAATGTCTGAAAAATTATGACTCGCATAATTTTTATTCTTTGGTTAAGCTCAACAATTGTGGGAAGACTCTATTAGGATTAATCACATCTAAATTGTTGGCTCATGATATATAGAATGCTAAATAATTCCTTGTTTAAGGTTAATTGTTCCCCAGAGGTTTTTAATTAAAAAAAACCGGGCTCTTAATTCTTAGAGTGACTTTTCATTACCTACCACAGCCATAGATTTATCAAGATAAGCTTCATAATGGTCATTGATCATGCTAAATTGGGTTAGAATTCGAATCCTCTTAAGAAATGTTATTCGATCCAATCATTTCCTTTCGCGTACCTTGTTGATTGCTAGCCTCTTATATCTGGCAACGCTAATTTCCATTTTGGAATTTAGCGTCAACTTTCGCCAGATATTCCAACCTCATGAAATGTTAGCCAATCTGACACCTCCATGACCATACCTACCTATATGATGGTCCTCCAAAATAAAATATCCATTTGTTAAAACTTTTCAAAAAGTCCTTCCTATGTCAAGGCCAAAAAAAAGAAAAAAAAAGAGATTAAGCTCTCAAACAAAATTGGAGTTATACTCTCTTCTTGCCTTGTAAGCCCTCTTTGCAAATAGGACAATAATGTTTTGAAAAATGGATTAAAGGAGGGAGGAAACCATCATTCCATAAATACAAGGTCGATGTATTGGACTTGTCGGTACCATACATCCTTGCACTTGTATTTCTTTATACTCCTTTGGCGTGAGTTCATTCTCTCCCTCATCCCTGAACATGAATTCTTATATGATTGGAGATAGGACTAACACTATCTTCATTAGGGTTTAATTCTAACCTGATAAAGGTATGACATAACCATACTATCTATCCTAGCCGAGCTCCACATAAGCATTAGATATAGGTTGTGAGGCTATCCTGGCCTTGGTAAGGTTAAACACTTGTCGAGTGATCAAGAGTGTTTCACCTAAGAAGAAGAGCCATGCATTTTCAAAAGAACAAAAAGAACACCGCCGCCGCCTACCAGTGAGTAGTGCGCCATGGCTCAATTCCCGGCTCGGATACAGCGAGTACCCGACGATAAATCTTAGATGGTGGTCGTCATCAGCAGCAACTCACTCGGACTCAATGATCGTGGCGCCCACCGTGGGGCGCTGGCATCATCAACCGCGAGGCGAACGTGAGAAGAAAATGCAATCTGTTCGCGTCCAAAATCTTGACGGAACTTGTGTCGCGATTTCCTGTCGACTAAAAAGGAGTTTTGGGGTGATATAAGATGCGTTGGAAAGCTTATCTCGTTATCTTCCCAAAGAATTCAAAAACACGTAATCCGAGTTTGGATGTGGCCATGCCGTCCGTTTGAAGGAAAACTGCGCGGGGGAGATTGCGAATCTAAGCGAGCCCTTAAAGCTCATCAGCGCCGGCTACGGCCTGAGGATCGGTCGTGCCACACCTCGAGTGACGTTGAGAACCAGCGAGGACTTTCACCAACCTTTGCCGGGCTTCGCCAACCACGCGGAGATCGTCACCGACTACGGCCACAACTTCGTTGACCAAGGCCGAAACCTCAGCGAGCACACGCTCTTCGTCCCCGACCATGGCGCGTGTTACTCGGTGTTGATTAGGACATGAACGACTACTTCCGTGCGAATACATGCAGATCGGATGCCCTGGATTTCCGAACCAGAATTTTGATTCGTTTCCTACGTTCGTGCCCTACGCTACCAAGTCTACGGCTCGGCGACACGCTTACGTCCGCGCCACGAGCGCTCAAGTCTACGGCTCGGCGACAAGTCTACGCCCGTACCACGAACGCCCAAGTCTACATCTCCGCGACACGCCTACGCCGGCGCCTCGAGCGCCCAAGTCTTCGACTCCGTGACACGCCAACTCCCGCGCCACGAGAGCCCATGTCTATGGCTCCGTGACGTGCCTACGCCCGCGCCACGAGCGCCCAAGTCTACGGCTCCGTGACGCTCCTACGCCCACGCCACAAGCATACAAGTCTACGGCTTGGCGACAAGTCTACGCCAGCGCCTTGAGCGCCCAATTCTACGCCTCAGCGGCAAGTCTACATCCACGCCACGTGTGGCCAAGTCTACGACTCCGCAACACGCCTATGCCCTCACCCCGAGCACCCAAGTCTACGGCTCGATGACACGCCTACGCCCGTGCCCCGAGCGTCCAAGTTTACGGCTCGGCTACACGCCTACGACTGCGCTATGAGTGTCCAAGTTTACGGCTCGGCCACACGCCTACGCCTACGTTTCGAGCGCCTAAGTCTACGGCTCGGCTACACGCATATGCCTACGCTTCGAGCGAGCGCCTAAGTCCATGGCTCGGCTACACGCCTATGCCTGTGCTACGAGCGCCCAAATCTACGGTTCGGCCACACGCCTATGTCTATACTCCGAGCGCCCAAGTGTACGGCTCGGCTACACACCCTCGCATGCGCCATGAGCGCCCAAGTGTGCGGTTCGGCTACACGCCTACCCCTACAAAGCACTCGGAGGCCCAAATCCATTTAAGCAAAAGACGATCCCCTTAACAGGCTTTCTTGACAATAAGTCACGAACAGTGATAATACGTTGTTGACATCGAGCCTATTTTGACCTCGGTGTACCCAATAAAGGCATATGATGGGAAGCGCCACCAATTAAAAGTGTCTCATGGCGTACCACATGTTGGCTCACTAGCCAACCTTACATGTCCAAGGTTGGGTGTTGATGAGTCTTGGATATTGTTTCGGAGGTATGCCCCTGGTGGGTCGCCAATTGAATATCGCAAACCGGATACAAAATACCTCTCGGCCAAACTTTATCCAAACGATACCTCTCAGCAGCTGATCCCTCCTCCGGTTGAGACAGGTATCACTAAGCTAAAAATGCGCCCCATGCTGGGAAAGTGCTGAATTATGTAAGACAAAATCGGGTGTTAGATGCCGCATACCCCCTAACATGCTAAATCCAGTATAGCGCAAGACATGTAGCGTAACTACATGGCTTAAGGTACGCCCCATGATGGGCTGATTACTGTTTTCACAACATGCGAATATGTACCGAGCAGTCAGATCAACAGAATACACCATTAAGAGTAGAGTGGCGTGCCTTATAAACAGGGCGACTGCCAAAGTCTCGATGTTGCCGATCAGGGTGTTGCTCTCAATTTCTAACGTTAAGATCTCTTAAGTTCTTTACAATCTACTTGCAGATAACAGGAATAAATGACCAATGAACCAGTCAGCGGGATATCTAACGCGATTACAAAGTATTCGGGCGCACTGAGCGCCCAAGGCTACGGCTCGGCGACAAATCGGCGCCATAAGCGCCCAAGTCTACGGCTTGGCGACATGACTACGCCAGCGACACGAACGTCCAAGTATCCGGCTCCGCAACAAGCTTACGCTGGTGCCCGAGCGACCAAGTTTACGGCTCGACAACATGCATACGCCGACACCTCAAGCACCCAAAGCTACGGCTCCACAGCACGCTTACGCCGACGTCCGAACATCCAAGTCTACGGCTCGGCCACGCGCCTACGCCTACGCTCCGAACGCCCAAGCCTACGGCTCGACTACATGCCTCGCCTACGCCACAAGCATCCAAGTTATGGCTCGGCGATACGCCTACGCCGATGCCACGAGCATCCAAGTCTATAGCTCGACTACACGCCTATGCCCGCCCCACGAGCGCCCGAGTCTACGGCTCGGCCCATACGCCCCAAGTCTACGGCTCGCCCACGCACCAAGCGCACAAGTGTACGGCTCGGCCACACTCTACGCCTGGGCCAGGAGCTTACAAGCTAAGTTTTCATCATCTTGATCTTTTTATATAAATTTGAGTTGTTTCTTGACTTGCTACTTAGTTGGTTTCAACTAAGCAGTAAGTCGAGAGCTACACCTAATAGGTGCACTTGCGTGCGCTTATGTTGCTTTATCTGAATGATTGGAAAGGAATCCGAATACTATTCTAAGTAGTGAAGCTCTGACCCACAAACGGCAAACTCTAGTCACTTAATATGCGTGCTTGGGAATTGAGCCATGAGTCAATTCCCGACGCCCAGGGGCTAGACTAGTTAGGCAGAATGCATAACAAAAGGAAGATTACTTGGAGGAATTAAATATCAAAAAGAAAAAGGAAAAAAATTATAAAAATTATCTAAAAAAGCAGTCGGATTTTACATCCATCTAAATGCTTTCATGATACTGTCTAAATCCTACATGGACATGTTACAGGGGCCTCCAGCTCGCGTCCGATTGAAATCCTGCTCCTAACATTGTCATGACAAGTACTGGAGGCCGTTATACCGCCTTCCGCAAGTCTCGGAAGTTCATGAATTTCTTCCTCAAGTGTCTTCTACGACATAATCTACAATCGAAGGGCCTGCGCCATGAGCGCTACCTACGCCCTTGGCCACAAGCCGCCCCGTGCCATGAGTGCCAACTACGATTCGGCTACAAGCCTAAGCCCTTGGCCACGAGCCACCCTGCGCCACGAGTGCAAACCTATTCTAGGATGTGGTATGCCCTATGATGGGTCGACAGCCAAATCACCGTATCAAGCGGGATTTGGGTACCCGGCTTGAGATATAGTACGCCTCATGATGGGTTGATTGCCAATCACTGTACTAAACAGGACTTGGATGCCTACTAAGCCAACTAGATTAAAACTTGTAATACGCCCCATGTTGGGGCAAGAGCTGGTTACCACGCTAGTCGGAATCGGGTATTACAAGTTGATTTTAGATTAGGGTTCCAAGGATATGCTCTAAAAGAGTCGATAGTTGTACATCGTGACAAAACGGGCTATGTTGCCCCGATACGCGGATACGGATAGGCGATACCGCGATACGACAATCTCTCTAAAACACCGATACAGGGATATGCTTATATATATTATTAATATATATAATTAAATACACACATCTGCAGTAAATATAAAAAATGATAATAGTATTGAACTACTCAACAACATCACAAATAAAAACAGAGTAAACCAACACCATTACGATGGATCCATTTAACTACTAAGGTAGTATACACTACACAGTATACAGTACTATACCAGTATACCTGCGGGCTGCGGTGATGTGCTTGGCTGCTTCTACCTTGCTGCTTCACTGCTTCGATTGTAATGGACTAATGGCTAATTGTTGCTTGCCTGCTTCGATGCTGAGATTGTGAGAGTGCGAGGGACTGAGGGCTGAGAGGGCTGCAGAGCCGTGTGGCTTGCAGATGGCTGCAAGCCAAGGAGCCGGGGACGGCGGTCGATGCAGATGACGGGGACAGCGGGGACAACGACCGGTGGGGACGACTGGGGCGGCGGCCGACTCGGCGATGAGGACGGCGAGGGCAGTGGCCTGCGGGGGAGGCGAGGACGGCGACCGCAGGGCGCGAGCAGCCGCGTCGGCGACATCTACCGCGGGGTTCCGGTCAGTGGCGACATCAGTGGTGGTGGCGGCGGCGGCAGGCCGACGGTGGCGGACTGGCGGTGGCTAGGGTTACACGGGGAGTAAAAGTCCGAGAGAGATATCAGGGTGGCCTGCAGAGAGACGGAGTGAGAAGGGGAGGTATTTGGTTGTCTGGTATCCGGGAGGTATCGGTGAGGTAACCGGATATTTTTATTTATCTGAAAATTCTGAAAATTGCGGATACGTCCAGGATACGTATCCCAACGTATCAGACACATATCCGTATTTGGTACGTGTCCGGATACGGATACGCCAGTTCCTGAAGTATCCGAGTATCCTAGAAAACGGGTACAAATATCGCTTGGCTAAACCCAGTCTGAACTACGGCACGGCTACAAGCCTAGGCCTCTTTGGCCATGAGCCTCCCTATGCCACAAGCGCCAATTATGTCTTAGCTACAAGCCTATGCCCTTGGTACGCTCTAAAAGAGTCGCCAGCTGCACATCGCGACAGAAGGGTATAGGTAGCACTCGGCCAAACCTAACTTGGGATATGGTACGCCCCATGATGGGCGGACTACCGGTCACGGCGTCAAACGTGACTTGGGTACCTATCAAACTAATAAATTTCTTCTTGTGGTATGCCTCATGTTAGGCCAACTATTGGTTATCGCACAAGTCAGAGCCAGATACCATGAGTTGATCTTGGATTAAGGGTTTTGAGGGTATGCTCTAAAGAGAGCTGCCAGCTGTACACCATGATAGTCGGGTACAAGTACTACTCAGCCAAACTCCATCCAAAAAGGGTACGCCCCATGATGGACCGACTGTCAGTATTCCGATAAGTAGGGCTGGGTATCACTCGGAAATTCCAACACGTGGAGCTCTATTTAGTCCTTCACAGTCTCCTTGCATGCAACGGAGCACTCGGCGTGAAGAAACCAGTCGGGAAGCGATATCAAAAACTGGAGGCACTCAGTGTGAAGCACGATTCCATTGGAGTGCGAGCAGAACGGCGACAACTCGACTGTAAAGGACACGGTGGCTACTGTGATACATGGACCCCGGGTATCTCCATGGCGGGCTACGAGGACTACCCAACAGCGGGTGGGCCGAGACAGCTACACAAGCAAAGAGGACACCCAGCCTGCTAGCCAACATTGTGCGGCAAGTACAAAATAAAGTAGAAGTCTATCCCAAATAGTGAAGATATTATTGTAATCCCGGATAAATATGTATCCGGCAAGAAAGGATAGAGATAGAAATTATACCTCGTAACTGACCAAAACTCTATCTTGTAACCCTTCCCCCACACACACACTATATAAACCGAGCAGGGGACCCTGGTTCGGCATATATTGACATCAGACACATACACATCTCTTGGTATTGATCATCAGATCATCATAATCACAAAAACACAGAACTAGGGTATTACCTCCTCCGCAAGGGCCTGAACCTATATGATCCCTTGTCCCGTGTTAACATTGAGTTTGGATCCAACGGATGACCCCATATATAATTATTGCCAACGATACCCTTGGTTTAACAAACGTCGACAATCATCTTTAACTAACAACTCATCTTATCTCTAACTATTAAAATCCCCATTTGTTTTTTTAAAAAAAACTAACAAATCCTTGTAACCACCTGGAGAACAAGAACAGTACCAAGTACTATATTGCCTGTGGTCATAAACATTGTTACTGTGATAAAGTGCCCCCTAAGTTTTTAGCCATGACAAAAACATAACAACCACACAAGCCCTGTGTATTTCCCTCTTAAACATCACAGCCACCTATATCTCTTCCATATAATAATGCATCTGGCCAAGCCGTGGAACTTTGCTTAATAGATCATGCCATGCGAGCAAAGCGGTAGCAATACATGCGTAGAGGAGATGTACAACAAAATAGCTCTTCTGCACCAAACCTGATTTCCATGCTGAGGCTGTGCAACAGCAACTGCTACCATGCAGGTTGGACAGCGAACAATCATCCCAAATGGGACCTGCAGTAAGTAAAAATTTATTATCGTAACAGTAGAATCAGCAAGAAATTTTTTTAATATCAGATATATTTCCATTTACCAAGGCTCCTATGTCAATATAGGTAATTCTGAAGTATGATGCAGCTGAATTATCGATATATTGTATTACCTAACTAGCTTCTTATGTTTAGTGTTACTGCCAAATGCTAAGTGCTAACAAAATTAGACAAGAAAAATAGTGCCATACATGCAGACTCTATACTTAATACTTGTGAAATAAACATTTTCTAAATACATTACATATTAATTAGTTTTTTATTTACACTTTATTGGAAAACATTATGTGTGAATCTTGGTGAGAGACTACTGGCATATGTAGGGAAAGATGATTGTTCTGGGAATTAAGTTACCCCCTTTTTGGTCATAATGTATTGTAATTGTCATGGCACATCTCCCAGGACCCACAAGCAGCGGAAGTGGACAGTATCTGCATGTACTGTAGTGGCGTAAATAGTGCCCACAGTACTGCAGCACGCATCCATTCTGATCTCTTTGTTAGGGTACAAGTCAGGTTGTCCCTCCGTATAAGGATAATCATTGTATTCAGACGAATCAATGAGAGAATAATCAATCTAGACTACCCAGCTCTCCAGTCTATCCAACTCCATCCGGCCATCTTCCTGGTGGTGTTTATCCCCTGTCGTGAACCAGATCCTTTCTCATGGCTTCTACTGTGGAATCAGAGGAGATATCGACTTCTCTTGATGCCTCGTTGAAGCTCATAGATGGGTTCCTATCCTTCATATAAGAGTTGACGGACTGCGGAAACACCAAAAAGGCCAGCCGCTGAACAGGCACATAACAAAGGAAACAAGGCAAAAGATACAGCTGTGCACAAAGAAGAGAACAAGACGAGCATATTCTCATGTTTGTCGGCATTGTCGGTGATGGAAATGATTAATTGGAATTCCAATTAATCCTTGAAGAAATGAAAAACGAGTTGATGATGTCCTTGCAGATTAGAGGGGGCGATGAGGAGATGGCTGACACGGTGGAGCTTCAGGGTCACATGTTCAACAACGCAAAATGCAAGATGGTGAAGTGGTGCACATCCAGCACACAAAGATGTCACCCCTCACGTGGATTGCACACAAGGTGTCCCGTTGTGGCACAGATACTGGGCAAAGGTGGCAGCTATTGCTCATAGACAGATTCTTTGACAACAGGGGGCTACAGCTCGTTGTAGTATGGAAAGAAGCCCAGCTGTGGTGTCTGCAGCTATGGCTCAGTCCTTCGGCATGGCTCATGTGTTGCTACAACAAATGGGTCCATTGATGAAGAACGGCGGAGCTGTGCCCTTTCTTCATCATGGGAACTCCTCTGATCAGCCTCAAACTGTGGCCACCGCCTAGAAGTTTGAGGACAAGGTGCATGTCCAACGGGTGTAATGTCATGGCACATTTCCTTGGGCGCACAAGAAGTGGAAGTGGATAGTATCAGCAGGTACTAGCAGCATGAAAAGTACACCCATCGTACTGCAGGTCTGTAGCACATGGCCATGCTGCTAACAGATCGGTTTCCTTCAGCTAAGGATTACATTAGATTAGTTGTGATCTCTTCCTTAGGGTTTTCTCCAACTGGGCAACTGCCAGCCTAGGGTTTTCTCTCCCCAGTCTATGTTTAGTCCCTCCCAAATCAGCTGACTCCACCAGGTCATCTTACTCGTGGTTATGACAGTAATCCACAGATATTGTCGTGTCTAGTTATAACAGTCTTCAACTGCAAATTCACTAATTCAGTTGTATTTATATTTAGAATCAGGCTGGAATCAGCAAATAGACAAATGTACAAAGCATATGCAATACGTAGCAGCCAAATTGTGCTCACAACTATGCCCGCTAACGCATCTGTTAAAGCGGGGAAAAGAGGGTTTCAAAACTACGCATCATACATTTCATAATTTGAACACTAATCAAGATATGGTTTAACATATTAATCAGTAATGTGAAAATTCAACCTCCTCTGCAGAAGATACACCGGCCCGAGCCACATAATCGATTATCCTGAGAGCATCAGACACACGCAGAGCCGCCGCCAACCGCTGGACGAGCAATGCATAAGTCTGCACGTCCGGCCTCGCCCAGCTCCAGCCCCCAACTGCAACTCGGCATTCGACCATGGAGACTTAGCACTTCAAACGAAGGACACCTACATTTGTTGACGAAAGCATAATAAGGCAAGAGCAGAAACCCCCTACCTCGCGCGAAGCCGGACAGCATCGCCTCGAACACGGAGAGCGCGAGGTCGACGTTGCCCCGGTCAAGCGCCGCAGCGACTATGGCGTTACAGTCGGGCGCGTCTAGGATCCCTGCCCCGGTGTTCGGCCCACCAACCGACTCCGCGACGATTTCCAGCGCTTGGTCCGCGTCCGCGGCGCCGGAGACCCGCCTGAGTAGGTCGGCATCGAGCGAGCTGGCGCCCGCAGCTTCTGACGAGCCAGCTCCCCCGCCGCCGCCGCCGCCGCCCGTAGAGGTGGCCCTCTGCAGGGAGCGAGCACCGAAGGAGGGCGAAGAGCAGGGAAAGAAGAAAGGAAAGCCCATGCTGCTCCTGCTGGTGGTGGTGGTGCGCCCGAGATGTGGCAGGCGGTGCCCTGCGGGGGAGAGGAGGGCGAGCGCCATGGCCGCGTCGTCTCAGAGGCAAACCGTCGAGCACATCACGTGCCGCGCGTCTGCTGTGGATGAGGCGCGGGTGGTCGAGCGAGACTCCAGAGAGCCGGGCAACCGGCGGCCCGCTGTCGCAACTCGCACGAAGCGTCGAACACTCGATCTCAGGTGTCAGCTGCTCCGCCTTATCTTTTTTTCCCCTGTTGAAGAAGGCTTTCTAATAACCGAATATAGCGGATTACAAAATGCATTACATTACACATCTATTACATATGAACTCATATTAAAATTAATAGCCAATGTTATAGCTAATTTATTAGAAATGTTGTCTACAATCTATCTGTAGGAAACCTAGGCCGAGAAGAGAGTGAATCGGACGTCTAATTCAAATTTTAACCTTTATTTGTGTGATTAATAAGACCGATTTTTACCTAAACTACCGATGAATCCTATGAGCTAAATACGGAAGCGTTAGCACAATTAATCAACAGAGAAAAGGTAGCTCGATTATTCACATAAGTAATGCACAATATGAAGTAATAAATGATGCAAGACACGAGAAGACACAAATCGAATTATTTACCGAAGTTCGGTGCTCAACACATAAACACCTACGTCTCCGTTGAGAAAACTTCTCACACAGAGAAGTCGGTACCCTTCTGTCCCTAGCCCTCAATCCATTCGATGATAGCTCTTCACCGACACATGATAGACGAGCTCCAAACCTTCACACGTAAACGAGTTCTTCCACACGCAGAAGTTTCTCGTACCTGGTGCGCCGACACACGACCTTGACCCCCGACACACGGAGAGTTTCGTACATGGCCTCCAACAGATGAACGCGACGCAGTTCTGATACACGGAAGTGACCCTCGACACACGGAGGGTTTCGTTCGATGTAGTCGTTCAGTTAATTAAGTTCGTGACGTGGAGACAATCTCCCCAGCGGTGAAGTCTTAAGAGCACAAAACTGGAGACCATCCCTCACCACCACCCTTTTTCTCCCACCATGGAGCTAGGCCAAGACCTCCATGAGAGAAGGGACAGGACTTGTGGATGAATGAGAGCACGTAGGAAGCACCTTCTTCTTCCTCTTCCTCTCTCCTTCTCCCTCTCCCTCACTCAATCTCTCAATCACATAAAACCCTATATGAAGATGGGAACCATAGGAGAAACTCTCAAGGATGGCTAGGGCAAGGGTGGCCGCAAAATGATGCTCTCTCAACTTTTTCGTACTATTGGCTCCTATTTTTAGGTACAAGACGAAAGCCTAAGAATGGACGGCACAGTTTAAATTTTCTGTGATGCAGCCTAATCCGTCGGATCCAGTCCGATGGTCATCGGACCCAGTTCGAAGAAGTGTTTCACTTTGGGAGTGGTCTTGTCGGACCCAGTCCGACGGTGGTTGGACCCAGTTCTACATAAGGGTTGCATCTAGAGACTTAGTCGCTAGGAGTCGATGGCTTAGTCGGACTCGGTCCGATGGTGGTTGGACTCCGTCCGACAGTAGGGTTGCATTTTGAAGGACTTAGCCGCTGGTACACTCATCCATTGGACCCAGTCAGACAGCCGTCAAACTCAGTCCGACGGAGCTAGTTTTTGCAGCCCACTTCCTAGGAGCAAAGCATCTCTCAACCCTATCACTTGTAACCGAAAGTCAATTCTCCCCGTTTGCATCCCAAAACATGCCAATGCCCAATGAGTTTTCAAAGTATTGATTTGCAATTATTTCTCTCCTTTGGCATCAATGACCACAAAGTTGTTCAGCTCCTCGTGCATTGCATTGATCCTATCAGGGTCACAAAAAGCTTCATCCACCTTCTTCAGGTCAAACTCAGACACAAAGGCAATGTGAAAGACGAAGTTAACTACTCTGGATCTGGTCTGAACTCTTCTGGAGATTTCTCCTATCACCTGGTCCATAGGATGGTCTCTGGCAATGGTGTGATGTGATCTGATCAACTGTGGTGGTGCATCCACGGGCTGCTCAAGTGTCTCAGCATCTGTCTCACCCTCTGGAGCTTGATCATCATTAGAACTCTCAGTTTAGGAAGCAGCTCCCCTTGAATCTGCCAGTGGCTCAGGTGTGGCTGGTAGATTCATTGGCTCACTCTCTCTGACTGCCTCCACTAGTCTCACATCACCGACTGACATCTCCTCCACAGCTTGTGCAAGAGGCTCTCCGCAAACATCATCCAGATTTTCGTGCTCCCCTTGGCACGTCGCAGCTCTCCTCAATCAAGTCACTGGACTCATTGTACACTCTAAAAATATGATCCCCTGGCTGAGTAGTCCAGAAAGATCCTAGTGTCGCATCTGCTCTGGAACTTAACCAAGTGTTGCCGTTTCTTGTAGATGTACACCTTGCAGCCGAACACCCTCACTACAGGAAATGATCTCTGTGTCAGCGGCCGCAAAAAGCAATGTCGGCGGCCAGACTCCCTGGTATCAGAGCATCTAGGTTCTCCGGTATTAGCTTCACCGCTAGGAGATGGCTCAAGAGGGGCCTAGGATAGAAATTGGAAAAGCTCCTATCTTTGATGGGACCAACTACAACTATTGAAAAATACGAATGCAATGTTATTTAGAGACTCTTAACTATGATGTGTGGGTTGCTTGTGAGACCGGTTATCCGGACCCTCCGGCAACAATGTTAGTTCTTGATGAAGCTCATGCTAAGCACAAACGATATAATGCTATTGCTAGAAATGCCTTGCTCTCTAGTGTTTCTTTCGAAGTATTCGATAGCATTGGCAACCTCCCTAAAGCCTATGATGGAAGATTAGAATGCAATGTTACTTAGAGACGCTTAGCAATGATGTGTGGGTCGTTTGTGAGACCGGTTATCCGGATCCTCCGGCCGAAACAATTGCTCTTGATGAAGTTCATGCTAATTACAAACGCTTTAATGCTATTGCTAGAAATGCTTTACTCTCTAGTGTTTCTTCCGAAGTGTTCGATAGCATTGGTAATCTCACTAAGACTTATGACATTTGGAAGCATCTAAAAGAAATCCATGTTGATAGTGCCGAGATGCTTCAGGAGAAGCTATCTCGAGCTAGAAAAAGATTTGATCAAAATGCTCCCTAATGAAAGTGTCAATGAAATGTTTCTTCGGTTG
Organism: Raddia distichophylla; assembly: GCA_005191435.1. Classification (NCBI taxonomy): domain Eukaryota; kingdom Viridiplantae; phylum Streptophyta; class Magnoliopsida; order Poales; family Poaceae; genus Raddia; species Raddia distichophylla. The sequence continues at coordinate 835,224 of SPJY01008864.1, forward strand.
AACCCAATCGTCAATGAAATCGCCGGATGTTCGGAGATGAAAGTCTTGGAGGACATTGACGTTTGTCGAAAGATGCTTGATGTTGTGCCATTTAGTTTCAATCCACTTGTGACTTTAATTCGAGCATTCAAGTCAAATTTAGATTCAATCCGCTTGTGACCTTAATTCGAGCATCCAAGTCAAAACTCAAGGAAATGACACCAACAAAGCTCCTCGGACAACTCAACCCTTATGAAATGCGGCTTCTTGAAAGTGCGGAGTCCTCGTTCAACAAGAAGTCAATTGCTCTAACCGCCAAAACAAAACGTGGGAAGAAGAAGGTTGAAATTGAAGAAGATGACGATGACTCCGATGATGCAATTCCGGAGATTGAAGAATTGGCCCTCCTTGTCAAGCGATCAAGAAAGTTGATCAAGAAAATGAGTTTCCGCGGTGGATCATCTTCTTCAAGACGAAGACTCATCTCCGAAATGCGTTGCTATGAATGCGGAGAGAAGGGTCAATTGGCGGCGGATTGCCCAAGAAGCAAAAAGAGTAAGCACAAGGCAAGGAATCAAGAGGAAGATGAGGATGACGACAAGAAGAAGTACCGTCACTACCGCAAGAGCGATCACAAATCCAAGGACAAGAAAAAGGCTCTTGTCGGTCAAAGGACCAAAAAGAAAGATAGTTCAAGTTCATCATCCTTCCAATCTTCCTCCGAAGAAGAAGACACTAGAGCTCATGGGCTAGCCGGACTTGCGATCAAGGAAAATGCTCCTTCGGCCCTTCCCAAGAAAAAGCTTTGTCTCACCGCCAACATACAAGAAGATGTGATCGGGGAATGAATCACCGATGATGAAGGCTCTTGTGCGGACTCCTCCGACAATGAAAACTCTAAGGTGTTCGAAGTCGCCATCAACAACCCTACACCTCCCATGTGCCTCATGGCAATAGAGGAGAAGGTAACAAATGAGCACCTCTCTCGAAGTGAGCTTAAGGTTTTGATTGATGATTTGCATAATGCTCTAGAGAAAGAAAAATCTAAGAGAAAAAATCTAATGAAAGTGCATAAAGAGCCTGCTAGTGAATTTGAGATTTTGCTTGAAAAACATGAGACTCTAGAAGATGATTATGAAGCTCTCAATTTACAAGTTGAAATTTTAAAAAATAAGCTAGCTAGCTCTAATGTTGATGATGAAACTCCTCTTGATTGCTCAATTGAAAAATGTAATGTTGGTGTGACTTGTGACTTGATTGACACTATAGATGGTTCACTTAGCTTGTCTCATGACACATCTTTGAGTTTTTCACCCACCATCACACCTAATGCTAGCTCATCTTCACCCACTAGTGCTACGTCTTTAAATGAAAATGCTTGTTCTATTGGTACTTGTGGTATTGCTAAATGTGCTAATGAGCTAGTTAAGGAAAATTTGCTTCTACATCGATGAATCTTCAAACCGTGAATCTTCTCAAATCAAATGTGCTAATGAGCTAGACAAATGCTCTTGATGAAGTTCATGCTAAGTACAAACGCTTTAATGCCATTGCTAGAAATGCTTTGCTCTCTAGTGTTTCTTCCCAAGTGTTTAATAGTATTGGCAATCTCACTAAAGCTTATGATATTTGGAAGCATCTAAAAGAAATCCATGTTGGTAGTGCCGAGATGCTTGAGGAGAAGCTATCTCGAGTTAGAAAAGGATTTGATCAATTCAAAATGCTTTCTAATGAAAGTGTGAATGATATGTTTCTTAGGTTGAATCCCATTGTCACTGAAATAGCTGGATGCTCGGAGAAGAAGGTTTTGGAAGATATTGATGTTTGTCGAAAGATGCTCGATGTTGTGCCATTTAGCTTCAATCCACTTGTGACCTTAATTCGAGCATCCAAGTTAAAACTCAAGAAGATGACTTCAACCAAGCTACTCGGTCAACTCAACTCTTATGAGATGCGGCTTCTCGAAAGTGAAGAGTCCTCGCTCAACAAGAAGTCAATTGCTCTACCCGCCAAAGTCAAAAGTGGGAAGAAGAACGTTGAAGTTGAAGAAGATGACGACTCCGATGATGCAATTTCGGAGATTGAAGAATTGGCCCTCCTTGTCAAGCGATCAAGAAAGTTGATCAAGAGAATGGGCTTCCGCGGTGGATCATCCTCTTCAAGATGAAAACCTATCTCCGAAATGCGTTGCTATTAATGCGGAGAAAAGGGTCACTTGGCGGCGGATTGCCCAAGAAACAAAAAGAGCAAGCACAAGGCAAATAATCAAGAAGAAGATGAGGAGGATGACAAGAAGAAGTACCGTCACTACCGCAAGAGCGATCACAAGTCCAAAGACAAGAAAAAAACTCTCACTGGTCAAAAGTGCAAAAAGGAAGATAGCTCAAATTCCTCATCTTCCCAATCCTCCTTCGAAGAAGAAGACAATAGAGCTCATGGGCTAGCCGGACTTGCGATCAAGAAAAATGCTCCTCCGGCCCTTCCAAAGCAAAAGTTTTGTCTCACGCCAACATACAAGAAGATGTGATCGGTGAATGGATCACCGATGATGAAGGCTCTTGGACGGACTCCTCCGACAATGAAAACACCAAGGTGTCCGGAGTTGCCACCAACAACTCTACACCTCCCATGTGCCTCATAGCATTAGAGGAGAAGGTAACAAATGAGCACCTCTCTCGAAGTGAGTTTAAGCATTTGATTGATGACTTGACTAATGCTCTAGAGAAGGAAAAATCGAAGAGGAAAAAGCTAATGAAAGTGCATAAAGAGCTTGCTAATGAATTTGAGAGTTTGCTTGAAAACATGAGACTCTAGAAGATGATTATGAAGCTATAAATTTGCAAGTTGAAATTCTAGAAAATAAACTAGCTAGCTCTAATATTGATGATAGAACTCCTCTTTATTGCTCAATTGAAAAATGTAATGTTGGTGTGACTTGTGACTTGATTGACACTATAAATGATTCACTTAGTTTGTATCATGACACACCTTTAACCTTGTCACCCACTATCACACCTAATGCTAGCTCATCATCACCCACTAGTGCTATATTTTTAAATGAAAATGCTTGAATGCCATGTCTTAGTTGCCTTGTGATTGTTTATCGTTTCCGCTTACTTGATGATTGCAATTATGATTGGGTCATTCTTAATGTGATAATTAATTGAGAATAATCGAAAAAGAAATTAAAATTGCCTATTCGCCCCCCCCTCTAGGGCTTAGGATCCTCTTTCAAGTGGTATCAGAGCATCTGGGTTCTCCGGTATTAGCTTTACCGCTAGGAGATGGCTCAAGAGGGGCCTAGGATAGAAATTGGAAAAGCTCCTATCTTTGATGGGACCAACTACAACTACTGAAAAATTAGAATGTAATGTTATTTAGAGGCGCTTAGCTACGATGTGTGGATTGCATGTGAAACCGGTTATCCGGATCCTCCGGTAGGAACAATGGTTCTTGATGAAGTTCATGCTAAGTACAAACGCTATAACGCCAGTGCTAGAAATGCCTTGCTCTTTAGTGTTTCTTCCGAATTGTTCGATAGCATTGGCAATCTCACTAAAGCTTATGATATTTGGAAACATTTGAAAGAAATCCATTTTGGTAGCGCCGAGATACTTGAGGAGAAACTATCTCGTGCTAGAAAAAGATTTGATCAATTCAAAATGCTTCCTAATGAAAATGTCAATGAAATGTTTCTTAGGTTGAACCACATCGTCAATGAAATTACCGGTTGCTCGGAGGAAAAGGTCTTGGAAGACATTGATGTTTGTCGGAAGATGCTCGATGTTGTGCCATTTAGCTTCAATCCGCTTGTGACCTTAATTCGAGCGTCCAAGTCAAAACTCAAGAAAATGACTCCAACCAAGCCACTCGGGCAACTCAACTCTTATGAGATGCGGCTTTTTGAAAGTGAAGAGTCCCCACTCAATAAAAAGTCAATTGCTCTCCCCGCCAAAGCCAATGGTGGAAAGAAGAAGGTTGAAATTGAAGATGATGATGACTCCGATGATGCAATTCCGGAGATTGAAGAATTGGTCCTTCTTGTCAAGCGATCAAGAAATTTGATCAAAAAAATAAGTTTCCGCGGCGGATCATCCTCTTCAAGGCGAAGACCTATCTCCGAAATGCGTTGCTATGAATACGGAGAGAAGGGTCACTTGGCGGCGGATTGTCCAAAGAACAAAAAGAACAAGTGTAAGTCAAGGAATCAAGAAGATGAGGATGATGATGATAAGAAAAAGCACTGACACTACCGTAAGAGCGATCATAAGTTCAAGGACAAGAAAAAGGTTCTTACCGGTCAAAAGTGTAAAAAGGTAGATAGCTCGAGTTCATCATCCTCCCAATCCTCCTCTGAAGAAGAAGATACTAGAGCTCATGGGCTAGCCGGACTTGCGATTAAGGAAAATGCTCCTCCGGCCCTTCCCAAGCAAAAGCTTTGTCTCACCGCCGACATACAAGAAGAGGTGATTGGGGAATGGATCACCGATGATGAAGGCTCTTGGGCGGACTCCTCCGACAATAAAAACACCAAGGTGTCCGGAGTCGCCATCAACAACTGTACACCTCCCATGTGCCTCATGGCATTAGAGGAGAAGGTAACAAATGAGCACCTATCTCGAAGTGAGCTTAAGCACTTGATTGATGACTTGACTAATGCTTTAGAGAAGGAAAAATCCAAGAGGAAAAAGTTAATGAAAGTGCATAAAGAGCTTGCAAATGAATTTCAAATTTTGCTTGAAAAACATGAGACTCTAGAGAATGAGTATAAGCTCTAAATTTGCAAGTTGAAATTCTAGAGAACAAACTAGTTAGCTCTAATGTTGATGATGAAACTACTCTTGATTGCTCAATTGAAAAATGCAATGTTGGTGTGACTTGTGACTTGATTGACACTATAAATAGTTCACTTAGCTTATCTCATGACACTTCTTTGAGCTTGTCACCCACTATCACACCTAATGCTAGCTCATCTTCACCCACTAGTGCTACTTCTCTAAATGAAAATGCCTGTTCTATTAGTACTTGTGGTGTTGCTAGATGTGCAAATGAGCTAATTAAGAAAAATTTGCTTCTAAAGGATAGAATTGAGCAACTAGACTCTAGCTTAGCTAAATTGCTTGTGGGGAACAACTCTCTTAACAAGGTGCTTAGTGAGCAAAGGTACAACTTGGGCAAGCATGGTTTGGGATTTCATCCCGGGGATTTGCCCAAGGAAGGTTGGGGTAAGCCCAAGGTAACTTTTGTTAAGGGAGGGACCCGTTGCCACATTTGTAAAAATGAGAAACACAAAGCCATTGCTTGTCCTCTTGCTAAAGCATCTTATTTCATGTCTAAAACTCAAGTGCTTGATGCTCGTAATAACTTCGTATAGCATACATTATACGAAGTTATACGATTTAGTGTTTCTTCCGAAGTGTTCGATAGCATTGACAATCTCACTAAAGCTTATGACATTTGGAGACATTTAAAAGAGATTCATGTTGGTAATGCCGAGATGCTTGAGGAGAAGCTACCTCGTGCTAGAAAAAGGTTTGATCAATTCAAAATGATTTCTAATGAAAGTGTCAATGATATGTTTCTTAGGTTGAACCCATCGTCAATGAAATTGCCGGATGCTCGGAGAAGAAGGTCTTGGAGGACATTGACATTTGTCGAAAGATGCTTGTGTTGTGTCATTTAGTTTTAATCCGCTTATGATCTTAATTCGAGCGTCTAAGTCAAAACTCAAGAAAATGACTCCCACCAAGCTACTCGGGCAACTCAACTCATATGAGATGCGGCTTCTTGAAAGTGAAGAGTCCCCACTCAACAAGAAGTCAATTGCTCTCTCCGCCAAAGCCAAAGATGGGAAGAAGGAGGTTGAAGTTGAAGAAGATGATAACGACTCCGATGATGCAATTCCGAAGATTGAAGAATTGGCCCTCCTTGTCAAGAGATCAAGAAAGTTGATTAAGAGAATGAGATTCCGGTTGATCAAGAGAATGAGCTTCCGTGGCGGATCATCCTCTTCAAGACGAAGACCTATCTCCGAAATGCATTGCTATGAATGCGGAGAGAAGGGTCACTTGGCGACGGATTGTCCAAGAAACAAAAAGAGTAAGCACAAGGCAAGGAATAAAGAAGAAGATGAAGATGACGACAAGAAGAAGCACCGTCACTACCGCAAGAGCGATCACAAACCCAAGGACAAGAAAAAGGCTCTTGCCGGTCAAAGGCTCAAAAAGGAAGATAGCTCAAGTTCTTCATCCTCCGAATCCTCCTCCGAAGAAGAAGACACTAGAGCTCATGGGCTAGCCGGACTTGCAATCAAGGAAAATGCTCCTCCGGCTTTTCCCAAGCAAAAGCTTTGTCTCATGGCCAATATACAAGAAGGTGTGATTAAAAAATGGATTACCGATGATGAGGGCTCTTGGACAGCGTCCTCCGAACATGAAAACACTAAGGTGTCCGGAATCGCCATCAACACCTCTACACCTCCCATGTGCCTCATGGCACTAGAGGAGAAGGTAACAAATGAGCAGCCGTCTCTAAGTGAGTTTGAGTTTTTGATTGATGATTTGACTAATGTTTTAGAGAAGGAAATATCCAAGAGCAAAAAGCTCATGAAAGTGCATAAAAGAGCTAGCTAATGAATTTGAGAATTTGTTTGAAAAACATCAGACTCTAGAAGATGATTATGAAGCTCTAAATTTGCAAGTTGAAATTCTAGAAAATAAACTAGCTAGCTCTAACATTGATGATGAAACTCCTTTTGATTGCTCAATTGAAAAATGCAATGTAGGTGTGACTTGTGATTTAATTGACACTATAAATGGTTCACTTAGTTTGTCTCATGACACCTTTCTCGCCTTGTCACTCACTAACACACCTAACGCTAGCTCATCTTCATCTACTAGTGCGACTTCTTTAAATGAGAATACTTGTTCTATTGTTACTTGTGGTGTTGCTAAATGTGCTAATGAGCTAGTTAAGGAAAATATGCTTCTAAAGGATAGAATTGAGCAACTAGACTCTAGCTTAGCTAAATTACTTGTGGGGAACAACTCTCTTAACAAGGTGCTTAGGGAGCAAAGGTACACTTTTGGCAAGTAAGGTTTGGGATTTCATCCCGAGGATTTGCTCAAGGGAGGTTGGAGTAAGCCCAAGCTAACTTTTGTTAAGGGAGAGACCCGTGGCCATATTTGTAAAAATGAGAAACACAAAGCCATTACTTGTCCACTTACAAAATCTTCTCAATTCATGTATCAAACTCAAGTGCTTAATGCTAGTTATATGCTCATAAAGAAAAATGGCTCTACTTATGCTAAATATGTTGGTGCACCAAATGAAAAGGACCCATCTCTGAAATGCGTTGCTATGAGTGCAGAGAGAAGGGTCACTTGGCGGCGGATTGCCCAAGGAACAAGAAGAACAAGCACAAGCCAAAGAATCAAGAAGAAGATGAGGATGATGATAAAAAGAAGCACCGTCACTACCGCAAGAGTGACTATAAGTCCAAGGACAAGAAAAAGGGTCTTATCGGTCAAAAATGCAAAAAGGAAGATAGGTCGAGTTCCTCATCCTCTCAATCCTCCTCCGAAGAAGAAGACACAAGAGTTCATGGGCTAGCCGGACTTGCGATCAAGGAAAAGAAAATGCTCCTCCGGCCCTTCTCAAGTAAAAGCTTTGTCTCATGGCCAACATAAAAGAAGGTGTGATTGGAGAATGGATTGCCGATGATGAAGGCTCTTGGACGGACTCCTCTGAAAATGAAAACACCAAGGTGTCCGGAGTCGCCATCAACAATTCTACACCTCCCATATGCCTTATGGCACTAGAGGAGAAGGTAACAAATGAGCACCCCTCTCTAAGTGAGCTTAAACTTTTGATTGATGATTTGACTAATTCTCTAGAGAAGGAAAAATCTAAGAGCAAAAGGCTAATTAAAGTGCATAAAGAGCTTGCTAATGAATTTGAGATTTTGCTTGAAAAACATGAGAATCTAGAAGATGATTGTGAAGCTATAAATTTGCAAGTTGAATTTCTAGAAAATAAACTAGCTAGCTCTAATATTGATGATGAAACTCCTCTTGATTGCTCAATTGAAAAATGCAATGTTGGTGTGACTTGTGACTTGATTGACACTATAAATGGTTCACTTAGCTTGTCTCATGACACATCTTTGAGCTTGTCACCCACGATCACACCTAATGCTAGTGCATCTTCACCCACTAGTGCCACTTCTTTAAACGAAAATGCTTGTTCTATTGGTACTTGTGGTGTTGCTAAATGTGCTAATAAGCTAGGTAAGGAAAATTTGCTTCTAAAAGATAGAATTGAGCAACTAGACTCTAGTTTGGCTAGATTGCTTGTGATAAATGGTTCACTTAGCTTGTCTCATGACACATCTTTGAGCTTGTCACCCACGATCACACCTAATGCTAGCGCATCTTCACCCACTAGTGCCGCTTCTTTAAATGAAAATGCTTGTTCCATTGGTACTTGTGGTGTTGCTAAATGTGCTAATGAGCTAGTTAAGGAAAATTTGCTTCTAAAAGATAGAATTGAGCAACTAGACTCTAGTTTGTCTAGATTGCTTGTGGGGAACAACCCTCTTAACAAGGTGCTTAGGGAGCAAAGGTGCACCTTGGGCAAGCAAGGTTTGGGATTTCATCCTGGGGATTTGCCCAAGGGCGGTTGGGGTAAGCCCAAGGTAACTTTTGTTAAGGGAGGGACCCGTTGTCATATTTGTAAGAATGAAAAACATAAAGCCATTGCTTGTCCTCTTGCAAAATCATCTCAATTCATGTCTAAAATTCAAGTGCTTAATGCTAATTACATGCTAATGAGGAAAAATGGTTCTACATATGCTAAATATGTTGGTGCACTCAATGAAAAGAAAGATGTAAAAACTATTTGGGTGCCCAAGTGTTTGATGACTAACTCAAAAGGACCCAAGATGAAGTCTTGGGTACCTAAAGCCCAAGTTTGAATTCATGTGTGTAGGTGAACTACAAGAGCGGTGGCCGGCATTGGATATTTGATAGCGGTTGCACCCAACACATGACCAGTAGCTCAAGTATGTTCACCTCACTAGAAGAGGAGAAGGACCCTGAACACAAGATCACATTTGGGGATAACTCCAAGCGAAAGGTAAAGGATATAGGTAAAATTGCAATATCCAATGACCTATCCATCTCAAATGTTCTCTTGGTGGAAGCTTGCAACTTTAATCTCCTCTCCGTTGCTCAAGTTTGTGATTTGGGTTTTGATTGTTTCTTTTCGGTTAACGGAGTTCGTGTTGTTTCCAGAAAAAAGTTTTTAAAGACAACTTGGTTGTTGGAGTGAAAAATGTTAAATTTGAGAAAAATTGTTTATGTAGTTCATGCCAAGCCGGCAAGCAAGTGGCTAATTCTCATCCGACTAAGACATTCATGTTTACATCCCGACCACTTGAATTTTTGTATATGGATTTATTTGGCCCAACCACTTATGCGAGCATGGGCGGTAATTCTTACTGTGATGTGATTGTCGATGACTTCTCTCGCTTCACTTGGGTATTTTTCCTTACAAATAAATCACTTGCCAGTGATGTGCCTAAAAGATTTGCTTTGAAAGCTCAAAAGGAATTTGTCTCTTTTGTCAAAAAGGTGAGGAGTGATAACGGCACCGAGTTTACTAACACAAATGTTGAGAAATTTTGTGATGAGCTAGGAGTCAAGCATGAATTCTCGGCGGCCTACACTCCCCAACAAAATGGAGTGGTGGAAAGGAAGAACCGTATGTTTATAGAGATGGCAAGGACAATGTTTAACGAATATGGCACGCCACATGCTTTTTGGGCAAAAGCCATCAACACGGCGTGCCATGCCATCAATCGCCTCTACCTTTACCGACTCCTTCACAAGACCTCATATGAACTACTAGTGGGGACGAAGGTCCAACATCTTTTACTTTTGAGTTTTTGGTTGCAAGGTATACATTTACAAGAAAAGTACTCATTTGGGTAAGTTTCAAAAGAGGTGTGATGTTGGTATCATGATAGGCTATTCCTCTCGCTCCAAATCTTTTCAAGTTTTTAATAATACTATCGGGTTAGTTGAGTAAGCTTATGATGTTAAGTTTGATGAAACTAATGGCTCGCAAAGTGAGCAAGATTTGACAAGAAATATAGATGATGAGCTACCACATGAAGCCATGGAGTTGGAAAAATTCGACCCTCACCGGAGAAACAAAAAAATGAAGACGTTTCTCCCACCACCTCCATTGGTAATCAAGCTTAAGACATCTCTCCAACAACTCAAGACCAAGCGGTGGACGGAGATGCAAATTTTAAAGTTAACCAAGCTCAAGAGGGAGCCATTGATCTACAAGTACCCGTCCAACAACACCGCTCTCTCTCCAAGGATCATCCCCTAGATCAAGTCATTGGCAATCTCAATCAAGGCGTAAGAACCCATTCTCATACCGCTAATTATTGTGAGGATCACGCTTTTGTGTCCATTGTTGAGCCTAGGACCATTGATGAGCCATTGGCGGATGCGGATTGGGTAAACGCCATGCATGAAGAATTAAATAACTTCACCCGCAATGAAGTTTGGGAGCTTGTGGAAAGACCGAAGGACCACAATGTCATTGGCACCAAATGGGTCTTCCGCAACAAACAAGATGAGAACGGTGAAGTGGTGCGAAACAAGACAAGATTGGTGGCGTAAGGTTTCACTCAAATTGAAGGTCTTGACTATGGAGAAACCTACGCCCCCATTGCTCGACTTGAAGCTATACGGTTACTCTTGGCATTCGCCTCTCTCTATAATATTACTCTTTTTCAAATGGATGTTAAGAGTGCTTTCTTAAATGGTTTTATCGATGAACTTGTTTATGTCGAGCAACCGCCCGGTTTTGAAAACCTTAAACACCCAAACCATGTCTATAAGCTCACTAAGGCGCTATACGGTCTCAAGCAAGCTCCTAGAGCATGGTATGAGCGTCTTAGGGACTTCCTCTTAGAAAAGGGATTTAAAACCGGTGCGATTGATTCCACATTGTTTCTCAAGCCAATTGAAAAAGACTTATTTATATGTCAAATATATGTGGATGATATTATCTTTGGATGCACTAACAAATCTAAATGCAAGGACTTTGGAGAAATGATGTCCAAGGAATTCGAAATGTCTATGATTGGAGAACTCACTTTCTTCCTTGGATTTCAAATCAAGCAACTTCGGGAAGGGACCTTTATTTGTCAAGAGAAATATACAAAGGACCTTCTCAAGCGGTTTTCTATGGATGATTGCAAATCGATCAAAACACCAATGGCCACTAATGGGCATCTTGACTTGAATGAAGATGGAAAGCCCGTGGACCAAAAGCTTTATCGCTCCATGATCGGTTCGCTTCTCTATCTCACCGCTTCTCGACCCGATATTATGTTTAGTGTGTGCATGTGTGCTCGCTTTCAAGCTTCCCCTAAAGAAGTGCATCTTGTCGTCGTAAAACGTATCTTGAGATACCTAAATTCACTACTAGCCTAGGACTTTGGTACCCCAAGGGAGCGCGTGTTGAGCTTCTTGGCTATTCCGACTCGGATTATGCCGGTTGCAAAATTGATCGCAAAAGCACCTCGGAGGGTTGTCAATTGCTAGGGCGCTCACTCGTGTCATGGACTTCGAGGAAGCAAAACTCCGTGATGCTATCTACCGCGGAAGCGGAATATGTAGCGGCGGGGAGTTGTTGTGCTCAACTCTTATACATGACATGGATGCTTAGTGACTTTGGGCTAAAATTTGAAAAGTGCCTCTTCTATGTGATAATGAAAGTGTGGTGAAAATAGCCAACAATCCGGTCCAACATTCCCGTACAAAGCACATCAACATCCGACATCACTTTATACGTGACCACGTTGCAAAGGGTGACGTTGTGCTTGCCTACGTGCGAACGGAAGATCAATTGACGGATATTTTCACCAAACCCTTGGATGAGGCACGGTTTTGCAAATTAAGAAATGAACTCAACATACTAGATTGGTCAAATGCGTGTTGATTGGGTTTTGTGGCTTTTTGAGTCTTATTTGAATTCTTTCGATTACTTCTTGACCCTTGTCACATTTAGCGGGGGTTTGAGTTTATCTCATATTTTCACAACTCTCCTTTATTGTGAAGAAATCAATTTGTTTTGGGTTAGCACATTCTTGTCCAATATTTAAAGCCAAAAACAAATTTGAAATCAAATAGACTATCTTTTATCTTCTTAGCACTTCAAACTTTTCAATTTGAAAACTCTTATCCCTTTTGAAAAATTTGCTCCATATTCATATTTGTTCTCTTGAAAAATCATATGGCATCAAAATTGTTGAAAATATTTGAAAAGAAGCCTAAATTCAAAAACATGTTCTTAAACTCTAAAGTGAACCCCTATGCGTGATTTTCATGCCAATATGAGAAATCGGGGCAAAATTTGGGTTCAGACATTTCCTTGATCACAAAGTCAAAATTCGGGTTTGAATGTGGATGTTGTTTTAGAATTTACCTCATATATTTCTCATCCTTTCGAAACTAAGTCTTTCAAAATTGCTCCAAAATTTGAATTCTCTTGGTTCTTGAGTAAAATAGGAGTAAAATCCCTTCAAAAGCCTTAAGATTCAAATTCTATATGGGTCGAGCCCGTCCGGCCTCTCGGATAAAGTCCGGTGTTAGTTGGCTAGGTTTCGACGGATTTTTCAATCCATCGGACCTAGTCCGACCGCCACCGGACCCAGGCCGACAGGCTAGCTGGCCAGACGGTTATTTCCCTCTCTGTCGGACCAGGTCCGGCCGTCTTCGGACCCGGTCCGATGGACTCTTCCTGTTTTTGGCTAAGTCCCCGCCTGCAACGCCACTGTCGGACCCAGTCCGATGGAGTGTACTGTTCGCTTTTTCTGCGTGCAGTGGCTCTGTCGGACCCGGTCCAATGGCTGGATCGCGGCCCTTTATTCTGAACCGTACCCCTCTGTTTTCCTCTCTCACCCCATTTGCATCTTCTTTCTCTCCCTCACCTCAGGCCGCCGCCCCTCACCTTCTTCGACGGCGCGGCTTCTCCGGTGATCTCCGGCGACCACCCTCTTCATCTCCGGCCTCCCCTCGTCCTCCTCTTCGATTCCCACCGCGGGGATCCTCGAGAGGCGACTCGATCTGTGCGTGGCTTCTCTCTCAAGCTCCTCTCCTCTTCCCTACCGGAAGAGGCCTTGGGGACTCATCTGCACGCACGGTGGGGTTGGCTTCGGTCTAGGATCGGTAAGACGCATTGTAAGGCTCTCGATTCACTCCTTCTCTTCCCTTTTCTAAGTGCTAGGTTTTGAATCGGTTTTCCCGCGCTCGTGTATTAGGCCTTGTGGAGTGGTTGGAGAACTTGGGTCATTAAGGTCATCGGAGCGGCAAAATGTCTCGGCGTCTGAGAAATTTGGGCAGATCAATTGCAAGAGCAATGGGAACTGGGGGCAGTGGCAGTCAGGGCGGCAGAGGTGATAGAGATGATACTGCTTCTATGGGCAGTTTTGCACCTCCTCACACTAGGAGGGGCACCCAGCAGCAGCGACAGCAACGGCGAGATGGCCTGGATTGGACTCAAAGGCTTGCGGGGGAGTCTTTTGTAACCATCGATGACGACAGTGATGAGGATTATGTCGATGAGGCTGAACAGAAGGACACCAATGCATCTGAGTCTTTGATCCCTGAGGATGAGCCCGTAGATGACAATGTGCTTCTCCTAAGCATGGAAGTGTTGCGAAGAAAGCGGGTTGTTCATCGTGATAGATGGTTCCCTGAGAATAGAGAGGACACAAATGACTTTTGTGTTTCTCCAGACCGCAGAAGAGCCCACGGGACCCACATTACATTGACTGGCAAGAGATCACCGCTTATATAGGGCCTAGTATCTATAATTACTTCAATACAACTCCTGGTTTGACAACTCTATTATCCAACACTCATCTGACATGGGGGGACGAGAGGCACTGTGAGTTCTTTGCTACTGTGTTGCCTGCTAATGATCAGTCAGAGTTCAGTTATTATCATTCCATCGACGGCAGGGTTCACGGTTTATCTTTTTCTGAGATGAATTTTGCTCTTGGCACCCCTGACAATGGAGCTGATCTACACGGCTTTGCTTTTGACACTGGCATGTGGTCTGCTCGGTATCCACCTGAGGAGGACATTCATTTTATGTATCTGGACCCAGAGGCAGATGACTACAGCATTGAGAAATCAAATCAATTGAGGGCAGAGACAGCCTTGATGAATGTGATACTGAGGCGCACACTATTTGTGCGAGGGGGAAATAGAGATCGGGTTCTCCCTATTATTAGCTGGTTTATGCTATATTTTTTCAGGGGCAGTTTAATCAACATTGGGGCCACCTTGTTTGGAGAAATTGATGATGCCATTTACAGGAAGGTCAACAGATCTTTGCCACTTGGACCTTACATTGGATTATTGCTTTCTAGAACTAGCCGGGTACCTGAGGAGGAGATTGGTCAGTGGGACAAGAAAATCAGAAAGCACCAGATGAAGCAGTTCTTGTCAGCTCTTGTCAGTAGGCCAAAGGTTGGCGATGCTCCTCCAGATTCCTCTCCGGCTCCGGCACCAGCACCTCTTATGTATCTCCGCCTGCTCCTGCTGCTTCAGGTGTCCCTATGGGCGATGCTCCTACTGCTTCAGGTGCCCCCATGGAGGATATGGCTACCCCGCAGCTCCACCGCCTTGGTTTGATTTGAGTCCCTTGCTACATGAAGTGCAAGACCTCAGAACTGATCAAAGCAATTATCAGAGGGAAATGCGAGCTGACATGACTGCTTTCAGAACAGATATCACAGCGGAGATAGCTGCCACCCGACAACAGCTGGATACCATGGCAGGTCAACAAACTTATCTGCAGAAAGAGCTTGGCGTTATGAAGTCTGCAATCATGCATATGGGCACTCACTTTATGCCTTATACTCAAGGGACAAATCTTTACACTTGGTATACTGATGCTCAGACTGATTATCAATAGTATTTGAGAGAGTCTCGGCAGGTTCCTCAGCCGGGTTTTGTGCCAGCCTCAGCTTTAGCTCCTCCTCCTGTCGGTGGTTCTCCATCCCGCTCCGCTAGGTCGATATCCAAGAGAGCGCGCTCCTCTCCGTCTAGCAGTCTGGGTGGGCGCAGTGGTCAAGGTGGCGAGCGTGACGATTAGAGAGCTTTTCCCTATGTGTCACTGGTTGACAAAGGGGGAGAAGAATAGAGCTCTTTTGACTTAGTGGGTTGCTATCTAGTATAAACCCTCTATTTCTGAACTATTTGGTTTGGCTTGTATCTTTTGCTATGCATGAACTTAGGTGGAGTTTCGTTTCTTTATGCACGCTACATTGTCGAGTGGTGGTTTCTAAATTTGTTAATTGTGTTTTCCTGTTCAACTTTGTGCTTTGTATCTCTTGTTTCTGCACTTTTGCACTAACCCTTTTGCAGCTCAAAATAAGATCTCTATTGGGTTGTCATCAAGTGCCACAAAGGGGGAGATTGTGAGCATCGTTGAGCCCTAATTCGTTTAGTGGCATTGATGACATATACTTTTGCGCTAGGAGGTTCTTGGACGCTTCATGGAACCCTAGCGAGGCCTCGGCGACCATTTGAGCTGCTTCAAGACAATCTTAGCATGACCGGGCGAGCGAAGAGGTCATGCGTAGGGTTAGGAGTAGCTAGGACTTTATTTTGTCGCCCATGCTTCAAGAGGGGTTTAAACGTTTCGATCGTGCCAAGTTTCTCCTTGTCCTAGCCCTCTAACCATCCATAAATAAGTTAGGGATCCAAACGGTTGAAAATCTCCTGAACCGGGTTTTTTCTGTGTCCATCGGACCGGGTCCGGTCGCCACCGGACTGGGTCTCCTAGCCCAAACCCTAAGTCTCAGGTTTTATTCCCTGTTGGACCGAGTCCGGTGCCGTCGGACCGGGTCCGGCCCCCCGGACCGAGTCCGACAGTGCGCATGTTCCAGCGCTTGAGCTCCGTCGGACCGGGTAAGACAGTGCGAGTGTCAGTCGAGTCTGAGGCCTGGTTGCAGCCATCGGACCAGGTCCGGTGACCATCGGACGTGGTCCGACGGTACTGTAACGGCTAGTTTTTGGAGTCTTCCCGAGCTCCAACGGCTAGCTCCTCACCTAGGGGTATTTATTGACTTGGGTAGGCGGCCATTCTTGAGGTTTGTTGCTCCACTTCAACTACCACAACTTATTGCTCATCAATTAGATGTTCTTGTACAAGTTGGAGTTCCTTTCCGATGTGTGAAGGATGCCGAATCTTGTACAAGTTGGAGTTCCTTTCCGATGTGTCCGGGAACGAACTTCTTCTAGTGGATTGAGGATTAGGGACGAGAGGGTCCCGGGCTTTCCTTTGTGGAGAGCTCCCTCAACGAGAGTAGGTGCGTGCACCGAACTCGGTAAAAAGATCGGTTTGCCCTCTTGTCTTCTTTATTATTCGCACTTGTAATTACTTCTGCTACGAGACTTGTGTAGGGCTCATTCGGTAGTTGGGTGCTTAACTTGACTAGTTGACCAAGTTCAACAAGCGAATAAAATTGAAAATAGTCCGATTCACCCCCCTCTCGGCCTTAGGTCCCTTGAGGGGCGGCGGGAGATAGAGGAGCAATCACTTGATCGGTGTCGGCGGTGGCGGAGAGCGCGAAGAAGGTAAACCCTAGCGACGAAGTTCGTTAAAGAAAACGAAATTGCTGGCGCGAAAAATGGGTGGGGAGGAGCGATCCGTTCCCCTATTCCTAAATATAAAGGGCCACGTTGCGCATTTCGGGCTAGGCTTTATTTGACGCGAAGAAGCTCAAGAGACGCGCCTCGCTATCCGTTTTGAACATAGTAAAACCATCATGGCGATGGGACGGGGGTGGGTGCGGTTGCGTTTCCCGGCGGAAGCGTGTGACACTTCGGCTGGGAGAGAAGGGCGCGAAAACTCTTCGCCTTCCGGGCTTGGGCCAAATAAGCAAAGGACAACCCCCTTAACAGGCTTTCTTAACATGCCACTAACGGTGGTAATATGTTAACATCGAACCTAATTCGGCCTCGGTACACCCTTAAGGGCATACGACCGAAAGCGCCACATCGAAAAAAATTTCACGGCATACCCCATGTTGGGTCACTAGCCAACTTTGCATGCCCAAGGTTGGGTGATGGGGGACGGGGTCCCGATCTTTCGGCAGGTAATGGTAAACTCGATTGGTGGAGAACTTGACGTTGACGATCCGACCTTGACCAGAACCGATCTAAGCCTGCAATCGCTACACCACTGTCTCCGTTCGTTATCAACCACACCAAGACGCGATTGACCTCACCACGAAGGTTAATTCCTGCAAGCGAATCGAGAACACGAGCAAGAACGCGGTAGATGCAATCTCAAATTACAGATTACCGATTAAGCACACAAGTTGGGGTTTCACAAACCGATACACGGCGAAACTGCAACAGCAGAATAATCTAAGTAAAACCCAAGTCTAAACTAGCGATGGCTACTGAATTTATAGCGATGGCTAGGGTTTGGGGCGCAGCCCTAGGAGGTACCTAGGCCATGGGCCCAAAGTCGAACGGCGTAGCGCTCGATAGATTATGATCATAATATTGTTTCGATGATTCCTGTTGATTCGTAAGGAATTTGGAGGTGGGACTGGATCCGTTGGAAAGATCTCATCGAGAGCTTGTCCGTGCATACCAAGAACGTTCAAAACGGAGTTCGTATACATCCAGGGCATCCGTTTTAAGTTGACTGTGCGGAGATAGCCCAAACTGACTCGTGGACAAATTGGGCTCTCTCTTGGGCCGGCTTTGCAACGACGTGTCTTGTGGGACCAAAGGGCGTCGAAGTGGTGGAGATGCGCCTTCCTTGAATACGTCTTGAGCATGGGGAGGTGGCCACGGTGGAGGCCGAACTGCCGACGGCGACAACGCAATATCAACATGATGAGATTGCCGGCTGTGCACGCGACCTGGCCATGGTGCAGGTCGATGATGCCATATAGTTAATGATGGCACCATAGTTGATGTAAATGATGTAGAAGATGCCGTGAAGTGTTGTCAACTTGTCGTAGATGAATAGGCCGAAGATGAAGTAGTCGATCGAAAACTCGTCGACGTCCATGCTGACGAAGTAATTGACGAAAATATTAATGACCACCACATTGAGGTAGTGTTGGTCATACCTATGATGGACATGGTCACATCATCCTCTTCTTCTTGATTGTGAGTCGTCCTCGACTCATACTCGTTTATCTGCAAAAGGTTAGCTCCAAAGAAAGACAAATGAACAAGTATATTATTTGTAATCAAAGTGTTAGAACCATATTGATTGGGATCCACATCCTCCTCTTCTTCAAATTTTTCATATAATTTCGAAACAGAGTTAGAGTCACTTGGTGTCTTCTGATTATTGATAATTTTGTTCTCCAGTTGATCAAATGGTTGTACATCATAAGAAAAATTTATATTTGAGCAAATGTACACTCGATTCACCATGTATTTTTCTTTATCATTATATTTACCCACAATATGAAAAGTGTTTCCAGATAACCATGAGAAATTAACAAGTCTCTTCTTTAAATTTTCTAGATCACATAGAGCATGAAACTCAATATAACCTAGAATATTTAAAGAAGTTAACAATTTCAGCTCATCATTTTCGTTAACAATGTGAAGAACATGCTTATTTTGAACACAAGTGTTTGGTTCTGAAGCAAAAGTAACATGTTCATTCACTAGTTGTGGCATAGATATAAGTGAAGATTTATCGCACAACTCTTCTTTATCACAAGAAACATCAAGAAAATCATCTTGTGACAAAGGTAAATCAACAATGGGTTTCACAATTTGTTGCTCTAACATATCATGATTTATCGAAGGTTTCAACATATCTATATCGTCCTCATATAGAATGAGTGCGGTACCTTTTTCATTACCTTTGTTTTTCTTCTCAGGTAACGTAGGTACATCCTCAGTAGTCGGTATTTAAAGCAGAGGTGCAGCAACAAGCGTCTCTTCATTATTCTCATCCTCAATTTCATTATTTGCACTTGCCTGCAAAATATTAGTCGTGCAAGAATACACACCATTTTTACAAATAGATGTGTTGGTTTTTCGTACAACTTTCTTATATTTTATTTTATTTTCAGCTGCACAAGCAAAAGCAAATGTTTGCAACATAGAAACATATTCTTTATCAACAATAATATTATATATGTTCTCATTAAGTCCACATATGAATCTACTCTTCTTCTCTTGATCTGTTTCCTCCAAACCACAACGTAACAACAAATTTTGTAATTCTTCATAGTAAACGGCCACTGGTTTGTCACCTGGTTGTAAACATTGCAGTTTGTTCAATAAATTTTCACGATAATAGGCAGGAAGAAACTTATCCCTTAAAAGTTCTTTCATGTCTTTCCAAGTCGAAGGTACCCTGATAAAAAAACAACACGCCTTCCATTTAATTGATGCATTATTAATTAAAGCACTAGCAGCTGTCATAACCTTTTCTTTATCAGAAATTCTATGTGCAGCAAAAATTTTATCTACTGCTATTTCCCAATTAATAAATGCATCAGGTCTAAATTTTATATCATATAAAGGAAGGTTCTCAATGGTATTACCATACTTGTTGGTAAAAGATGATGTGTAACTCTCCTTCAATTTCTCCTTCTGATGGAACCGATCAAAACTTTCTCTAGCCTCCACACCAATGATGCTTGCATTCCAACTGGTGGCTGTTGGTTGCAATCTCTCCATTCCATTGTATGTTCCTGCCATTATTAGTAGAAAACAGAAAATAACACAAGAGTATTATCCCTATCAACTACTAGGTGGTAGAAGGTGGAATCACACGCTCTCAAGCGTCTTACCACGCTCTTACAAGTGTTCTTACCAATGTTGCAGGAGGTACAACCGATGGCTGGTTCACGATACCGAACGAGTGTGAGCGAAACGATTGCAAGTTCGAATCTGAACTGATAAGAAGTAGGTGAAGCTTGGATAGGCAATATGTAGTAGTAAGGAATATGCAATTATCAAAATCAAATTAGCAAAGCTGAAAATATATTCAAAATACTTGTCAAAGTTGCTGGCCTAAACTCATCCTTAGAACTAGCTCAAGCAAGCAACAAATAACACAACACTTTGGATACAAAAGAATGCAAGCACTTCTGATTTCTTTCTTTCTTTCTTTTCCTTGCTTTTTTCTTCTTTTTTTGCTTTTTTTATTTGTGCGGCTTCTTTTTATGCACTTGCCTTTTTCACTTTTTTTTTAAAAAAATATCAATAGTGCCGTATATGAAAGATTACAAGATATATACACCAACACTATTTTCTCCTGCTGGAAAAACAGATCTACTATGCAGAAACTTTCTATGCTGTTTTCCAATTTTTTCAGGCCTCAAACACAAAAACATATAACATAAAAGTTGTAGATCTTTTCGTGCTGATCAATTTACATATAGGGAACACCAATTTTGGATAATGGATCTAGGAGATATGGGATCCGTAATACAGACCGTTCAGAAAAACCCGACACAAGACTGAATTACTTCAAACGCGATTTTCGGCAGAAAAACGGCGTTTCTGAAACTTCTCACAAATGACAAAGTTGTAGAACTTTTTTTGAGCTATAACTTAGACCCCGAATTTGTCCAAGTTGGAGTTCAGACCAAGGATATACAGGCAAAATACCGAACTGAACAGATTGACACCCGATTTGGACGCGGCGGCGACGACGACGTGATGGCGTTAGACTCGACGTCAAGATGCAAAACTCAAACTAGATTAAGAACTTACTCTAAACCAGCAACAAGATGATGTCGATGGATATAAATTCAACAACGTGAAACTGAAAACGAAATTGCGAAGAACACAAAGTGGCATGGACGATGCACGAGATGACGAACTCAAATCTTTTTGTGGGACAATTTTCTGGACTCTAGGTGGAAGATGAATAATGAACAAAGGAGATACAAGTATACCTGACGGGCAACCGAGGCTCTGATACCAATTGATGGGGCACGGGGTCCTGATCTTCCGACAGGTAAGGGTAAACTCGATTGGTGGAGAACTCGACGTTGACGATCCGACTTTGACCAGAACCGATCTAAGCCTGCAATCACTACACCACTGTCTCCGTTCGTTATCAACCACGCCAAGACGCGATTGACCTCACCACGAATGTTAATTCCTGCAAGCGAATCGAGAACACGAGAAAGAACGCGGTAGATGCAATCTCAAATTACAGATTACCGATTAAGCACACAAGTTGGGGTTTCACAAACAGATACACGGCGAAACTGCACCAGCAAAATAATCTAAGTAAAACCCAAGTCTAAACTAGCGATGGCTACTGAATTTATAGCGACGGCTAGGGTTTGGGGCGCAGCCCTAGGAGGTACATGGGCCATGGGCCCAAAGTGGAACGGCGCATCGCTCGATAGATTCTGATCATAATATTGTTTTGACGATTCCTGTTGATCCGTAAGGAATTTGGAGGTGGGACTGGATCCGTTGGAAAGATCTCGTCGAGAGCTTGTCTGTGCATACCAAGAACGTTCAAAACGGAGTTTGTATGCATCCAGGGCATCCGTTTTAAGTTGACTGTGCGGAGATGGCCCAAACTGACTCGTGGACAAATTGGGCTCTCTCTTAGGCCGGCTTTGCAACGACGTGTCTTGTGGGACCAGAGGGTGTCGAAGTGGTGGAGATGCGCCATCCTTGAATACGTCTTGAGCATGGGGAGGTGGCCACGGTGGAGGCCGAACTACCGACGGCGACAACGCAATATCAGCATGATGAGATTGCCGGCTGTGCACGCGACCTGGCCATGGTGCAGGTCGATGATGCCATATAGTTAATGATGGCACCATAGTTGATGTAGATGATGTAGAAGATGCCGTGAAGTGTTGTCAACTTGTCGTAGATGAATAGGCCGAAGATGAAGTAGTCGATCAAAAACTCGTCGACGTCCATGCTGGCGAAGTAGTCGACGAAAATATTAATGACCACCACATTGAGGTAGTGTTGGTCATACCTATGATGGACATGGTCACATCATTGGGTGTTGGTGAAATTTGGATACTGTTTCGAGGGAATGCCTTTCTAAAAGGTCTCTAGTTGTATACCGCTACCAGGATACAAATACCTCTCGGCTAAACTGTATCCAATCGGTACGCCCTTAAGTGGGTTGACAGTTGATCCCTTCTCCGGTTGGGACAGGTACCACTCGGCTGAAAGATGCACATCATGATTGGTCCGAGTGCTGGTTCTTACAATTCAAGGACAGGCGTCTAATGCGTTACATTCTTTAAACACATAACTCATAGCATGCCGCAAGACGGAAGCTGTGATTGCGTGGCTTAAGGCACGCTCCATGATGAGCCGATTGCTGCTTCCGCAATGCGAGAGTAGGTGCCAAGTAGCCGAATTCATCTGTTGAGGTAACGTGCCAATAGGCCGAAAAGCTGGAGTTTTGGTATTGCCGAGCCAGGCGTTGCTGTCAACATAAAAGACTTAGATTTCTTGAGTTCTTTACAATCTCTTTTCAGATTACAGGAGACATTGACGAAAGCAGTCGACCGGACATCTGACTCGATCGTAAAGCACTCGGGGGCTACTATGGACTACATGGGCCCCGGGTATCCTCTAGAAGGCCCATGAGGAGGCAGATAGGGGGCGACCCAAGTTGGCTGGATCGGGATAGAGACCACTCGGGTTACGCATGACTTGATCACGAAGGATGCTCCCGAGAATAGAGTCGAGCTCCATGTAATTAGGAGATTCATACTTGCATATCATGTAATGGTATAACCGAATAGAATCATGTAACCTTATCCCCCTGCACTATATAAAGAGAGGGGTAAGGGGCATAGATAGACGAATCCAACAGCTGTATCAACATAGACATCTTCATCTGCGAGTTCACACAGAAACATAATCCCAGAGCACAGGACTAGGGTATTACCTCCGAGTTGAGGGCCTGAACCTGTATAAATCCCTGTCTTGTGTTACCTTCTAGCTTGGTTCTAGCGCATAATCCCGTAACAAATTCATTGCCGATAATGACCCCCGATTAGCCACCAGTCCACACATGACCACTATCAAAACTCTTTTTTTTGTTGCATCTGTTCATGCTTGGCCTATCTGTCAGCTTGATGTGCAGAATGCCTTTCTTAATAGCATGCTGCATGAAGAAGTCTACATGCGGCCTCCACTAGGGTATTTTGTTTCTGTGGGTATGGTTCTTCGTCTTCGTCATGCGCTATATGGGCTTAAACAAGCTCATTGGGCTTGGTTTCAACAATTTTCTTCTGTGGTCACTGCTGCTGGTTTTTCGTCACTGATCTTGATCCTGCGTTGTTTATTCATATCTCACCTCGTGGTCGCACTCTGCTTCCACGTCGCAGGGTATCTTTTTGTCTCAAGAGAAGTATATTGAGGATCTTTTAGATCGGGCTTCTCTTACTGATGATCACACGGCTGAGACTCCTATGGAGCTTAATCTTCAGTTTCGGCCCACCGATGGAGAACCTCTCTCGGATCCTACTCGGTATTGTCACCATGTTGGTAGTCTTCTCTACCTTGATGTCACTCGTCCGGATATCTCTTATGCTGTTCACATCTTGAGCCAGTTGTCTCCACTCCTACCCAACTCCACTATAGTCATCTCCTTCGTGTCTTACGCTATTTACGTGGCACAATCACTCGTCGTCATTTCTTTTCTCGCTATAAATTTTGCACCTTCATACATACTCTGATGCTACCTGGGCTGGGGATCCTTCTGATCGCCGCTCTATTTATGCCTATTGTGTTTTTCTTGGTGATTCTCTCATTGCTTAGAAAACTAAAAAGCAGAAGACAGTTTCTCGTTCGAGCGCAGAGTCTGTGTTGCGTGATATAGCTCTTTTGACGACAGAGGTTACCTGCATGCGTTGGTTCCTTGAGAATTTTGATGTTTCCATTAGTACACCAACCCATCTTTTCCCTAACAGTACAAGAGCTATTGGTATTGCTCGGGATCCGGTGGACCATGAGCTCACCAAACATATTGTTGTTGATGCTTCTTATATGAGATCGCAGGTTTAGAAGCATGTTGTGGCTCTTCAGTATGTGCCTTCCGTCGATCAGTTGGCTGATTTCTTCATAAAGGCATAGACTAGACATCATCATCATTTTTGTCTCTCCAAACTCAGTGTTGTTGATGCACCATAATTTTGAGGGGGCTGTTACATGGGCTATATATGTGCGCTTTGCCCAACCCGATATATTGTTTATATATACTAGTCTTTGGCGTCAGGTCCATGCATGCGCTATTCCCAACAAGTATAACTAATTATCTTGAGGTGAGCATTTGTTTTTGTTCCATTGCCCTTGGTTACCATTCAAGTAACGTGTTTCCCTCGAAAATGTAGTGACCGGTGAATCCTCACCACAAGAGATGAGGATGACCCGCGGCTGCAAACCATCACCGATTGCCTCGCCAATCTAGTTGAAGCAATTGAGAAATCTGGCCAAAATTTAGAAGTGTCAAATGATTTATGGGCTCACGTGCCTGGATTTGAGGAAGCTGATTTGGTCAACTATTTGTCATACTTGTGTGACAATCCTACCAAGGCAAGAGCTTTCATGATGGTGCTTTTGCCAGGCCAAACAATGATGCCTATTAAGTTCTTCCGAGATAATCCGTGAACACGGTTTTTTGGTCACTGATGAGAGGTCTCTTTTGTACTATCTCTTATGCTCTGTGGAATATGAATAAGTGTTTTTTCGATGCGAGGTTAAATGTTAAGTTTTTTTTTTCCTCTATGCGCAAACAGCCATAATCTTTTTGGTACCTTTTTTTTTTCCCTAATACGGGCAAATGGTTGTGCAACCCATTTCTTATCTAACCAGACATGAACAGTGAGCAAACGCAGGCAGTTATGTGCGCTCGGCCCAAAATAGTTCCGTGGCCCAGCAGCTCTCGCCGCGTCGGCCCAGGCGACGCGGCATAAGGGGACCGAGGGGAAAGCGAGTCTCCGATCCATTCACCATGCCGCCGCGGCTGAGAGAGAGACCGAGGCGGGGCCGGAGCGGCGGCGAGCGATGGAGCGCAGCGGAGGGAACTGCGGCGGTCGCGGTGGAGGGAGACGGCGGCGGCCAACGTGATGGAAACGCCGGTGGCCGCAAGAGACGGCGAGCGCCGCGACGCAGACGGTATTAGGCTAAGGCCCCTCTTTTCCTTGCTCGCTCGGGGTTTAGGATATGGCGATTTCACCCAATCCGATCCGACTAAGAATTCCCAAAAGCAACATCACTAATTTAGACTTAGGGTTCTGAGCCAAATCGAGTTCTAGGGTTCGTCAGTTCAGTTTTATTGATCGTCTAATTCGCCTCCTAATCAACTAAAGTTGCTTAGCCCAGGCAAAAGGGCAGCGCGTGGCGTGCCTGAGCAAGTGGCGCGTGTCCAGCCACAGGGGAGCGGGTGGCACGTGGCCAGGCCAACGGCACGCCACCAGTCCAGGCGGGTCGGGATTAGTGGCGTGGTGCAATGTGATCCGTCAATTGGCTTGATCGGACGGTCAGAGGCTATTTTTGTAGGAAGAAATGTGTAGGAAGAATCCCCTCCTACAGGAAACACAACTCCTTTGGTGCCTTAAAAGAGCTGTGTTTAGCCGCTTGATTTGAGCATTTTCGTTGAGATTTTTTGCTTTGTTTCGCTTGAAAGAGAAGGCTGGCCTCTTTCAAGCCTAGCCTTGAAAGGGGTATGTAGCTTTATTTGTTCCTATAGGCTGCATATACTATGTATACGCTGCTTCGTGGTGACTTTGTTACATTGCCTACTGCCTGTTGCTATGGGTCAGCTATGCACATCATACGTATGTATAACCATTTGTCACTTACGAATTTTCATGTTCAAGGAATAATTAGTCATGTGTCTCTGCTATTCTAATTTTTGCTCTAATACATCATCCATAGCTAGAGTTCGGTTTGTTGTCTAAAGAGCTTCTTACAAGTGATTTAACCATCGACGTACCTCTTGAATCTTGATGTTCTCTATACTTGCTATTGATTTTTTTTTTGAGCTAAGGGGCATCTTGATGTTCTCTATACTTGCTATTGATTTTTTTTTTAGCTAAGGGGCATCTTGATGTTCTCTATACTTGCTATTGATTTTTTTTAAGCTAAGGGCAGGTTCTCTGCCATTTCATTACTAAGTAAAGGAACTGTACAAATTACAAGGAGGCGAGAGAGAGGGAGAGAGAGAGGGGGAGAGGGGGGCTATACAGACAACGAAGCAACCGAGGTGGCTGCGACCCAGGCCGCTACCCCTTCCTTAATAAGGTCAACCCCGCGGTCTGACGAAAGGGACTGGCTCTAAAAAACTATTCTATTACGCTCCATCCAAATCTCCCAAGCGGAGAAGATGATCATGCCGTTGAGGGTCATGGCAGTGTCCTGAGGGACCCCTTCTAAGCGAGCGAGCCACTAGTTGCAGAAGGTGGAGGGTCTCGAAGGGTAGGGCCCGCGGGGGAGTATCTCCTGCCAGATGGTGATGGCGAAGGTACAAAATCCCAAGAGATGATCAATCGATTCCAGTGGTCTATTACAAAAGGCCCAGGTTGTGTGGTGCGTCCATCCCTTTCGCGCAAGATGGTCTGCCGTATTTAGGTGACGGTGACTGAGGGCCCAGACAAAAAAAATGCACTTGTTGGGGGCTCAGGCGGACTAGACTGCGGTCGTAAGGGGGTGTCCCATGCTGCCTTAAAGCTGCAGGGAGTAGGCCAACTTGGTTGCGAAACGGACATCGGAGGAGAAGCACCAACGGATGGTGTCCCGGGTATCAGATAGAGAGATATGACGGGTCTTGCTCCACAACAGGAGGCACTCTCGTAAAAGGACTGTAAGGCCCTGTTTGAGCCACGTCTAGCCTAGGAGATCCTGGTCCATTTGGGCTTTATTTTTTGACGTGAGAGTGGGAGGCCAGTGAGAGATCGATCCTCCCTGGTGCCATTTGCCCTAGCCACCGCCGGAGGGATGTCGTCGCCGTCGTCTTGCCGGAGAACTGCCCCTCGCCATCATCATCTACGTCTATGGAGGAAGCCACC
Source organism: Raddia distichophylla (assembly GCA_005191435.1). Lineage (NCBI taxonomy): Eukaryota > Viridiplantae > Streptophyta > Magnoliopsida > Poales > Poaceae > Raddia > Raddia distichophylla. Next base: position 862,306 of record SPJY01008864.1, read on the forward strand.
GCTACCCCATTGTCCTTGTGCTGCCGCTCCCAGCGAGTAGCCGTCGCCCCAAGCCGCCACCCCACCATTGCCGTCGGCCTTGCTGCTGCAGGGCAGAGCCACCCTGGGCAGCTAGGGCGGTGGGAAGGGACGACCAAAGGAGAAGAGGAAGGAGACGGAAGGGGGCAGCCAAGTGTAGGAGAAAGGGAAGAAAGGGAAGAAGGGAAAGGGGAGAGTTAGGGTTCCACCCAAATCCGTGGGAAGGGTTGCAAGCTGAGGTAAACTTCTATGATTTTCCCTTGAATATGATGGGATTTGGGATAAATTGCAAGTTCTAGATTGGAAATTGTAGGATTTGGTTGGCGATCTATATGTGCAGCAAATTGTGAGTTAAATTTGAGGTATCTATGTCTAGAATCTGATCAAGGCATACTGGAAAGGATCGTAGTTTATGTTTCTAGCTTTCCAACGAGCCCAAGAACACACAATTTGGCTAAGCAGTTTAGAAATTATGGCTTTTGGAGCACTGCTGTCCTGTTTTAGGTTGTGGTGGGTTTTTGTTTTGATAGCATGTGTCCAGCTAATTAACAAGTAACTGCTAAGTGATTATGATCAACTGCATTAGGGAATGGAAAGGGTATGGGCTAGACGGTAAACTCGATTTTGTATAATGCTTGATAACGGTATCAAGTCGATTGATGGCTATGTATGTATGTAGGTGTCGCCTTTGGGACGGCTTAGACGTCTCGTGCTCCTGACTCATTTGGTAACTAAGGCAAGTGCATATTACATTGTCGGTGATCTTTCTAGGGTACACCGTATGTTTGAATGCTTAGTTACATTTACCGTATGTTTGAATGCTTACATTTTCCGTATGTTTGAATGATTACTTACATTTTTGTGATGGTAATGTATTAATGGTATGAGGTGGTATGATGGTAAGTAATTCATAATGATTAAGCCATGCATTCTCATCTATGAGCATGATGATGGCATGAAAGACCTACTTCGGTAGGCACCCCCACGGGATGGCGGGGTAGACTTGCTTCGGCGATCAACCTTCACGGGATGGAGTGTAGAGTGTGACATCGACGGATGTACACTCAGCGGTACTGGTACACACATATGAGAAATGAGCATGAGAATATGCATTGCATGATTGCATGTCAAATTGTGAAGAAGCCATGATCTGATGTTTTATGTTTTTTTAGAAAAGGATATGATCTGCCTTGTTTTATGTACTTGCTGAGTTTTATCTCACTCTTGCTTTCTATGTTTTTTTTTAGGTGACCATTGAAACATGCATGGGATGGGCATAGTACATTGATGCCACTCGCACTTTAAACTCCACATTCAATTCCTTAGTGATTCAAATAAACATGGTCGCATAATATTAGAGCTTGGAAACATTGCTTCCATTAGTTTGTTAAATGTTAGCTTGGTTTGTTATTGTTCGGTGTCGACTAAAGTTTAATGCTTGGCTGATACCTTGAATGTGCTTTATAATCTTAAGACAGTTTTGTTATATCTGTAGTGATGGATTGTTATTGTGAATTCATGAATTTCTTGTGTAAAATTGTTCAGTTTGCAGAGGGCATGTGTCAAAATTTTCTATCAAGGTATTTTGTTATGTATGTTATGTTCGTAGCACCTGAGCCATGTTAGGTTGGGGTGTTACAAGGATGACCGAAGTGTTGGGGCTTGAGTGGAGGATCCACCAATGGGAGGGCACAAGCTGCGCCACATAACCCTTGGGATGCCTGGCTTGGCGGAATAGGTTGGGTGCTATATATATGAGCAGGGGCGGAGCCCGAAACCCAGCGATCGCACCAGAAGGATGTATCCGCACCATTGCCTACGGTGACTACTGTGGCGACCCTAAAGAGGGCCATCTCAGACGCCGTCATCTATAGCTCTGAGTTAAGCCAGGGTTTAGAGGGGTCAGTGCGGCTCAACCAAAGCCAGCGTAGACAGAGGGCACAGTTGAAGAGGTCGAGGATCCCTAGCCCCCCAAGGCTGTCGGACGACAGACAGTTTTCCAATTGACGAGGACGTGGCCGGAAGAAGAGCCCTCTTTGCCTTTCCATAGGACAAAGCGTGTGATCTTGTCAATGTCCCAAATAACCCATCTAAGAAGAAGAAAAATCATGGTGAAGTATGTCGAAAGAGCAGAGAGGACTGCCGTAACTAAGGTCAGATGGCCCGCTTTGGAAAGGAGGCGACCTTTCCAATTTGGGAGTATGGCCCTAACCTTCTGGATGAGGGGAAGAATGTTAGTCCGACCCATATGCTTGTAGTGCAGAGGGAGGCCCAGATACTTGTAGGGGAAGTTGGTACGGGTTCCAGGGAAGGGGCTCAGAACATCATCCAGATTGATGGCCTCACAGTGAATAGGCAAGATGGAGCACTTTGAGAGGTTGATCTAGAGCCTCGGAATGTCCCCAAAGGCCTAAAGGAGCTCGATCATAGCAGTGATCTATGTCTGGTCCGAGTGGAGAAAGAGCGGTGCGTCTTTTGCATAGAGGGAGATTCTTAACTTGAGGGGAGAGGTGCCAATCGATCCAAGGATGTCGTCCCAGGTAGCTACGTCGATCAGGCGTTGCAAGGGATCGATTGCCAGGATGAAGAGCTTGGGAGAGATAGGGTATCCCTACCGGACACCGTGACCATGGCGGCGTGGGGGACAGGGCCAACCATTGAGGAGGACCGAAGAGGAGGCTGTGCTGAAAGTGAGCGAGATACACTCGTGCCAACGGGGTCCGAACCCAAGCCTCTGGAGGAGCTCAAGTAGATAACCTCAACCAACCGAGTCAAAGGCCTTTGTGAAGTCAAGCTTGAGGAGGAGAGCAGGTGTTTTCTTTGCTTGAGGAGGCGTTGAACGTGGTCTGAACTCCACGAAAATTATCCTGTATGCAGCGGCCCTTAATAAAAGCGCTTTGATTTGGGGAGACTAGATCATTGAATCTAGGGGCTAGGCGGTTGGCTAGCAGCTTGGTGATGATTTTGCAGAAGCTGTGAATCAGACTGATGGGGGGCGGAAGTCTTGGAGTCCTTCACAAATCTCCTTCTTGTGAAGAAGGACGATGTTAGTGGAGTTGAGAAGCGTCAGGTGGCGCTCGTCTAGGGAGTACAACTGGTTGAAGGCTTGCACTATATATGTCTGCTTTGATGATCGGCCAACAAGACTTGTAGAAGGTGCTAGTAAAACCGACAGGGCCAGTGGCCTTCTCCCCCGGGATTGACCTGACGACTGCCTAAATCTCCTCCTCCATGAAAGGCGCATCCAAATCGGAGAGGTCATGTCTAGGGGTGTCGAGACTCGACCAGAGGAAAGCCGCATTTCTGGTCTAGGGCTGGCCAATGAGGTTGCAGAAGAATCTCCAGCACTCCTCCTCCTTATCCTCTTGAGATATCGAGACTCCATGTACGGTGGTGATGGAAGGTATGTGGTTCTTTCGTCGACGACCACTGGTCCGAGAGTGGAAGAACTTGGTGTTTGCATCTCCTACCCGAGGCCAAGCCATGTGAGCCTTTTGCTTGTTGTGGCACCTCTCCAACGTCGAGATGCCTAAAAGGCAGTCATAGAGACCATGGAGGAGAAGGTGCTCAAGGTCTATCAGAGTGCGACCCTCCCTGGCCATCTCAAGATAGAGGATGAGGGTAAGGATGATTGCTAATTGGAGGGTGGCGCAGCGGACTGTGGACTACATGTGCCCTAGGTACCCGCATAGAAGGCCCGTGAGGCAACGTTTGGGGGGCGATCCAAGTTGGCTGGATAGAGATGAGGACCACTCGGGCTACATGTAACTTGATCACCAAGGATGGTCCTGAGGATAGAGTTTAGTTCCGTGTGATTAGTAGATTTGTACCTTTTAATGTCGATTCATGACATGTGCTGATATAACATAATACGGTATCATATACCAGATAGGATCATGTAACCTTATCCCCTGCACTATATAAAGGAAGGGGTAGGGGCCATAGACATATATTCATATTGCCGCACGCATACTCATACATAATTCCAGAGCACAGGATTAGGGTGTCACCTCCGAGTTGAGGGCTGAACATGTATAAATCCTTGTCTTGTGTTACCATTGAGCCTGGTTCTAGCGCATAACCCAAAAACAAATCTATTGCCGACGGTAACCCCCGATTAGCTACCAGTCGACAGTTGGCGCGCTAGGTAGGGGCAGCGTCAAGATCAATCTCATCAAGCCCGATGTCATCGTTTAACAGAGTCGCCATCGTCTCTGCCCTCGGTCAGGCTTTCCGCTTCAGGTGTTGTGCATCATCATTGAATTGGGCGAACTCCACCTCTCAGATTCGGATCAGATCCAATTTGGAGAGAACTACAACAACACCTACCACTCGGGTTGGGGAACGCTACGACCATCTACTCATGAGTAGTACGCCAAGGGCTCACTTCCTAACTCGGATACGGCGATGGCTCAAAGATAGATTCTGGACATCATTTTGTTTTGAAAATTCCTAATGATCTAGAGAGAATTTGAAGTCGGGACTAGATGCGTTGGAAAGATAATTTCGTCAGCTTTCCGTGAATCCTAAGAACTCACAAAACGGAGTTCGGATGTGTCTGAGGCGTCTGTTTGAAGGCAGACTGCGCAGGAAGGTTGCAAATCTCAGCAAGCTCGTAAAGCCCATCTGCGGATGTTGTGGTATGCGAATAGGCCGTGGTACACCTCCAAGGACACCAAGAATCAGCAAGGAGCTTCTCCAAACAATCGACGACCAACACTTCTTCCGGACTCGGATCCAGTCCAGTCTGAGGAGAATATCGACATCGCTTCATCCGGATTCCTGTTGGGGTCGAGTAACACCGCCGCCACCTACTCCCTAATGTTGTGCCGGGGGCTCAATTCTTGATTCGGATAAGAAGAGAACCTAACCAAGAATATGTTCAAAACAGTGGGTGCCTTTAGCAGCAAACCACCCCGATTCGACGACCGAGTTGCTCTTTTGGACTCGGACCAGATCCGATCTAAAGAGAGCTTCGTCATCACTATAATTCAACTCCCGTTCGGATTGAGGAACATTGCCTGCACCTACTTCTGAGTGGTGTGCCGCGCGGCTCAATTCCCAAATCGGATATGGTGAGAACTTAATCAGGGACCTGTACAACACTTTCATGGGTTCGGACATGATCCAATCCGAGGAAGGAATCGACATCACTTTGCTCGGGTTTTCGTTCAGGTTATGGCACGCCGCTGCTAGTTACGCACGGATTGGTTCCTGACTTGGATACGGAGAGACTAAGACCGAAGATTCTCAAGTGGTGGCTGCGACAACCATAACGACCAATAGAGTTATCATTGCCTTCATCCTCGGCAAGGCTTTTCGCTTCGGCAACATTTACTTTGTCACCGGCGAACTTCAACAAGTTTGCGCTCTCGGGCTCAGACCAGATCAGATCTAAGGGCAACTTCAGCAACGACTGACCCAGATTACTCTTCGAGTTGGAGAACGCCGCCGCTGCATACCAACGCGTAATGTGCCGGAGGCCTAAGTTTGCTCTTTTTGACTCGGATTAGATCCGATCCGGGAGAGACATCACCAACACATCAAGATCCACTCTTTCTGACTTGGACAAGATCCGATCCGGGAGGGAATTCAACAGTGCTTCGCTCGGACTCCTGGTCGTGTTAGGGAACGCCACCGTCGCCTACCGACGAGTAGTGCGCTGGGGGCTTAATTTGCGACTCGGATACGGCGAGGTTCCGATGTAGAACGAATCTTTGATGGAACCATCATCATCAGAAAATCACTCGGACTCGACGATTATGGCGTCCATCGTGTGACGATAGCTTCATCAACCGTGAGGCGAACATGAGAAGAAGATGCGATCTGTTCTCATTCGTAATCTGTACGGAACTTGTATCGCGATTTTCTTGACTTAGAAGGTGTTTCGGGGTGATAGATGCGTTGGAAAGCTTATCTCATTATGTTTCCAACAAATCTAAGAGCACCTAAATCGTAGTTCGGATGCGACCGTGGCGCTTGTTTGAAGACAGACTGCGCATGGAGATTGCAAATTTCAGCGAGCTCGTACAACTTGTCGGTGCCAGCCACTGCGTAAGGATCTGTTGTGCCACATTGTGTTTGACGTTGAAGACCTGCGAGGACTTTCATCGGCCTTCGTCAAGCTAAACCAACCGCGTGGAGATCATTTACGACTACGGCCGACTTCGCCGACCACGTACGAGACCTCGGTGAGCATGTGCTTTTCGACGTCGACCCATTCCCAGAGAGACCTCCCAACAAGAAGGTACAAGCTATCAATGTGACCCATTGCCTTTTGGCTTGGAGAACTCAGCATGTGCCTTCGGTAGATTGATCTGCTTGCGGTCCCACTTCGCGCCTTTCCATGAAGAGGGCGAAGAAGGACTCGGCGGAATCACCCCCATGGGCATGGATTCAATCCAGCCCGATGAAGACTCAGCACCCCCGACTGGATCTCCCTCCGATCTTAGGAATCTTGCAGCGACCTTTGTTCAGGCGGATCCTAAGACTGGGATAGGAGGTGACCACTCGGGGAATCGATCTATTAATCTAGTCGGACTCGACCGATCAGATCCAACCATGTTCATGGGTGTCATTAACACCGGCAAACCCATTGGACAAAGCGAGCTGGTTAGCCTTTCCCTCTCAGACTCAGAGTCCGACGGGAGCACGGAGATCTGCAACTACCGGGAAGTCTTCGTCCTTGGCGCAGACGGCCATCACTCTGCCTCTCAACCAATCGGGAACGAGGCGGCCACCACTGAGGCGGTCTACGCGGACCCGCGTCATGCCGAGGATCAAGATCGCCTACGACAACTTCGCATCCGTGGACGCAATGTCCAGAACGAGCTGCGTGCGGTGAAACTAAGGGATCAGGACGTCTACACAACCCCCAAGCAAACATCGTCACCTCGAGGTCTCTTCTTGAGACCATTGCACCATAGCTTCTTGAGAACAGTCCGCTTGTCCAGACCCTAACCGGCGCAATGGCCATGGTCGAGATGGCGGCCATTCAACAGAACGAGGCGCACCCTGCTCCCACCACAACGGCTCACAGTAGCTCTAGGCGCAATCAAAGCAAGGCACGCGCCTCCTCCGCTGGTGGGTCGCGCTTGTTGGCAGGCCACGACCTCGGCCACGACATCGAAGCCTGAAGGAGGGAGCGCGTTGAGGGCGATCGACACTCCTATAGCTATCACAGTCGGCGCAACGATGATCACGCGGAGAGCACCGCCAGTCGGGAGCACCATCACCAAGACTCGCGGTGGAAGCATCACTGTAGAACCCCGCGGCGGCGGCGGCCACGACCCTTGGAGGGGATTCGGGCTTTCACCCCGGACCTCCGCGGAGTGGTTTGGCCGGACGGTCTTAATCTCAAAGGCATCGACAAGTTCGATGGCGAGAGGGACCCCAAGAATTGGCTATAAGTTTACTCCTTAGTGGTCAGCACAGCAGGAGGTGATCAGAACGTGATGGAAACTGTCTTCCAGTTGCTCTGACCCCAACCGCTCAAACCTGGCTTACGGGATTCCTGGAGAACTCAATCGAGTCTTGGGACGACCTCCAGGAACAGTTCATCGCCAATTTTCAGGGTACCTATGAAAGGCCCGCCGGGAGATGGGAGATCGGACAGCTGCACCGACGCAAGAATGAGACTCCGTGAGTTTATGAAGCACTTCACCAAGAAGAAGAACGAGATCCCGGACATTTCGGAGCAAACGGTCATCGACGCCTTCTTCGCCGGATGCAAATCTGCGGAGTTGATCAGGCAGATGACTTGGGACCCCCCACGAACTTTCAAAGCTATGTTTATAATGGCCGATCAGGAAGACAACGCCAAGGAGGCCATCATGAACCATCGTGGTGGTAACGACGGAGGCCCCAAAAAGAAGCCAAACAACGAACAGAGCAAACCTAAAGACAAGAAGTGCGAGGGGGACGAGATGGTCGCCAACCGACCTAAGCCCCCCAACGACAACGACTACAATAAGGTCATGGAAGCGGTATGTCCCTTTCACCCGCGTGGAAAACATGCTGCCAAATATTGCCTCATTCTCCAGAAGTTCGCCGATAACTCCAAGCAGTCGGCGGCGAAGGGAGGATACGGCAAAAAGCCCGATGGAGACTACCAAGGCGCTGAGCGCAAGATCAGCTACATATTCGGGGGCTATGATGCGTATGAGTCCAAGCGGAAGTAGAAGCTTACCACTCGGGAGGTCAACGCAATCATGCCCGTGGTCCCTAAATATCTGTGCTGGTCAAAGGTACCCATCACCTTTGATCGATCGGACCACCTAGACCGGATCGCCTTCCCTGGGAGGTATCCTTTAGTGTTGGATCCGGTCGTTTGAGGAAATAAATTAAAAAGGGTTCTAGTCGATGGCCGGAGCGGAATTAACGTCCTATTCGTCAAGACTTTGGATCAAATGAAGATTCCTCGCTCCGAGCTACGACAGGGTGATCCCCTTTCCACGGTGTGATTTTCGGAACGTCTGCGACCACTCGGGCAAGTTTCGTTGCCTATCACATCTAGAACCAAAGACAATTATCGGACCAAGAATCTCAGCTTCGAAGTGGCCGATTTTGAGGCGGCATATCATGCCATCGTGGGAAGGCCAGGGATCGCCAAGTTCATGGCCGTCCCTACTACACCTACATCGTCATGAAGATGCCAGGTCCCAATGGTGTACTCACCATCCTGGCGATGTAAAACAATCTCTAGTCTACGACAGTGAAAGTTGTGAGATGTCACAGGCACTTGACACATCGATCGAGATGGAAAAGATTCGGCAAGAGGTCGCATCCCTTCAGGAGGAAGGAGACATACCCGCCAAGAAGTAGGTCAAGACTTCCATCCAAGCAGCCGAAGAAACCAAGAAGATACTGTTGGACCCGTCTGACCCGGCCAAAACAGCCATGATCGGGACTGGGCTCGACAGCAAATAGGAAGACGCCCTCATCACTTTCCTCTGAGCAAACCAGGACGCGTTCGCTTGGAAGCCTTCGGACATGCCTGGTGTTCCGAGGGAGGTGACCGAGCACTCTCTCCACGTCGACGAAAAGGCGCGGCCAATCAATCAACGCCTGAGAAGATTTGCGCCAGATAGACAACATTCGGGAGGAGATCACAAAGCTGCTGGCAGCACGATTCATCAAGGAAGTTTATCATCCCGAGTGGTTGGCGAACTCGGTCCTAGTGCAGAAGAAGAACAAGACATGGCGAATGTGCATTGACTATACCGACCACAACAAAGCTTGTCCCAAGGATCCTTTTGGGCTCCCCTGCATCGACCAAGTGGTGGATTCCACCGCCGGGTGCGAGCTCCTAAGTTTTCTGGATGCTTACTCAGCTTATCACTAGATCAGCCTGAAGGAGGAGGACTGCATTAAGACGTCGCTATTACGCCTTTTGGTGCTTTCTGCTACATCACAATGCCGTTCGGACTAAAAAACGCTAGTGCGACTTACCATCGCACCATACAGCGGTGTTTTCACACTCAGGTTGGCTGCAATGTGGAGGCCTACGTCGACGTCGTCGTCGTGAAAACGCGAACAAAGTCAGATCTCATAACAGATTTGACCAAAACATTCGGGAGCCTAAGGGTATATCGGATGAAATTGAATCCCGAGAAGTGCGTTTTTGGGGTTCCATCTGGTAAACTACTCGGATTTATCGTATCTCATCGAGAGATCGAAGCCAATCCTAAAAAGGTCAGCGCCATCATGAAGATGAAGCCCCCGACCAGTCAGAACGATGTGCAGAAGCTCACTGGATGCATCGTGGCACTCAGCCGATTGGTTTCCTGTCTTAGGGAGCGCGGCATGCCGTTCTTTAAGCTCCTACGCCGACAAGACGGTTTTCAGTGGTCGGCGGAAGCACAAGAAGCCTTCGAAGACTTTAAGAAATTCCTCACTACGCCATCGGTGTTGGTCCCGCCCATGCCCCAGGAGCTCGTTCTACTTTACATCGGCGCAATGACTCATGTAGTCAGCAGCGCGTTGGTGGTCGAACGGGATGAGCATGGCTCCCTCCAAAAGGTACAACACCCAGTCTATTTCGTAAGCGAGGTATTGGGTGATTCCAAAATAAGGTACCCCAATATTCAAAAGCTTTTGTATGCCATGCTAATCACGTCACGGAAGCTTAAGCATTATTTCCAAGATCACGAGATTTCGGTGGTTACTTCTGTTGAGACCCATGTGGAGGGTACCCCGGTTTGATGATGAATATATGTGACAAGATGGAATTTGAAGTGTTTTGAAGAATGTTAAATGGTGCTTTTGTGGAAATTGCCGTGGAATTGGAACCGGACCATTGTGCTGAGCTTGGGCGCTACGGCTAGGTAATTGTTTTGATCGGACATGGTCCGGTGGAATTTGTTAGGCTGACACGTGGTGTGTTAGGGATTCCTAGTTGTGATGTCACGAAGGGATTATGATGTTGGAAATTTTGTGATGAACTAACCTTGCAGGTGAGGTAAGGTGTGTTGGTTTCGTGTGTGTTCATCTCAGTGATGCAGGTATCGGCGGGTACGTGGTTGACGCTTCGCGGGGACAACTGGAGGCTGGTGCGTTCGGAGGCGTGCAGGCGACCGGGTTCGATGACCTGGCGGTCACATGAGGTGGTGCAGTCGAGAAGCTTAGCCATGGCAAGGAATCCGAGGCAGCTGGAGGCTGCAGCGTCGGTAACCTGATGGCGAAGCTGGTTCTGACCGGTGGGCCCAGGCGTGGGCTGGCGACCGAGGAAGCTACGAAGATATTTCCCAGAGGGATATGAGGAGAATATTCCCTCTCGGGAGTGTGTCTTGTAGTGTGTGTGTGTGGTACACCACTCATCCTCAAATGAAGGGTGGAAATGGGCTCTAGGTGCAGGGCATCTCACCCTTGGGCTATAAATAGAGGGGGAGGGGAGCACCTCCCCCTCATCCCCTTTGAGCTGAAAATTTTAGAAATAGAGAGGGTGAGTTGGGTGTGTAAGGGTGGCACATAGAGTGCTTGTGACCACATCGAGTGTGATTTGTAATCCCCCAACTTCTATGCAATGAAATATCTCATCTTCATGATCATCTTGTGTTGATTTGCTTCAAGTTCTTGTTTCATTTGTTTTCCCCTTTTAGGAGCTCTTATTTGGAGTTGAGTCTTGGTGATTTATGGCTGGTTCTTGATGGTTTATGAATCCTTGAGGTTGCTAATATGATTTGCCACACTCTTTGCAACCATATGAGAGGCAAGAGATCAAGTTCTTGACTTGTTGCAAATCTGTCCAGAAACATTCATCCGCGCAGTAGTCAGTAAACTATTTTTAGAAAAATCTACAAAACTCATTTTGAGATGATTCGAGATAAAAACGATGCGTGACTCGTATACCCATCTGTGGTAAAAATTTGAAGTCCACTGGTTTCTCCATTTGGGAGCTATGAAGTGAAAACCGAGCCCCAAACTTTCTGCTCGAAGTTCTTGACTTCTCTTGGTGTTTGATATTTCATATTTTCTGTGGATGGATTCTTGAGATGATTTTTGGTGGAGTGATTCACGACTCATGTTGGCATCGGAATAAAAATTTCCACAATTTTTGAAGCAACATAAAGCCATAATCTCTCTGCTCTAATTAGAAACAAACTCTGAAGAATCTGCTTTTACTTTCCAGAAAGCATCCTATATTTTTAAAATTTTCATATTTTTCCTGTAAGGAGTTTTAAGGAGATTTTTTCTGAAGTGCCTCATGACACATTGACACATAGGGATAAAAATGCCCATGAATTTTAGAGCACGTTAAAGCCATGAACCTCCCGCTCCATGAGAGGACAAGTTCTGAAAGAATCTGCTTTTGCTTTTTAAAAGTTGTTTTGAGGTTTTGTCATGATCTATTTTCAAAAGCAAGATTTGAATTAATTCCTCTTATTTGGACACTTGACAACTAGGATTGTGGCTCTAAAATCCCCACATATTGATATGGATATCATCCATACAAGTCATGGGTATGCATATCTCCGACACGAAACAGTTTCTCCGGAATGCTTAGAGGGGCTGCTTGTGCAAAAAGAAAGCGTCAAAATTGATTGGTGTCTATTCACCCCCCTCTAGCCACCTAGCTCGGGTCTTCAACTGGTATCAGAGCATTTGGTTTGATGCTTCTTTGCAAATCTTGACCGATTTTTGAAGCCGATCCATATTGCTATTTGAGCTATGGCGAACAAGTATTGCCGTGTTCTCCGAAGCCGATTTTTCCTATTGGAAGGCTAGGATGGAGACATATGTGATGGCTCAGGGCTACAATGTTTGGCTTAAGATCAAGAACCCATATGATTTTCCCAATGAGGTGACGGCTGCGAATCAAGCCGATGTGGAGCTTAATGCAAAAGCTCAAAATTTTTTGATTCAAGGCCTTAGCCGAGGGGAGTATGAGTGGGTGTCGGACATCACCACAGCCCACAAAATCTGGACGACCCTCCAAGCTTACCATGAGGGGACGGCTCAGGTTAAGGTGGTGAGACAAGACCAACACAAAAGAGAGTACAATCGATTTACTCAGAAGCCGGGTGAAACGCTTGACTCATGTTTTTCCCGCTTCACCAAGATTTTTGCATGGCAGATTCATATGCCAGCACAAGATCTACAAACGATCCCGATCTCTTGGCCTTTCGCCGTCTGGAATCTGGACATGGTAGGGCGTCTCAAGCGAGCGCAAGGTGGATTCACTCACCTCTTCGTTGCCATCGACAAGTTTACAAAGTGGATTGAAGGCAAGCCGGTTGCTGACATCATGGCTGCCAAGGCACGCGAGTTCTTCCGGGACATCGTCGTGCGCTTTGGTGTGTCTAATCACATCATCACCGACAATGGCGTTCAGTTCAAGACTAATGAATTCCAGAACTAGGGTGAGGACCTGGGCATCAAAATCTGCTACGCTTCTGTGGCCTATCCAAGGAGCAACGGGTAGGTTGATGTACCAATGGATTAATCCTACAAGGACTCAAAGCACGAATCTTCGACCGTCTAAAGCTGTATGCCACGCGCTGGGTTAAGGAGTTGCCTTCGGTTCTCTAGGGGCTTAGGACAACCCTAAGTCGAGCGACCGGGCAGACACCCTTTTTCCTCATTTACGACTTGGAAGCAGTCCTCCCGACTGAATTGAAGTTCCGCTCTCCACGAGTGCGCAACTACGACAGCAACCAATCGGATGAAGGAAGAATGAAAGACCTCGACAGGCTCGAGGAGTCCAGGAAAGCAGCAATGATCCAGTCGGCTAAATACCAACAGGGCTTGCGTCGTTATCATCAGCACAACATACGGGGTCGTGCGTTCTCTAAAGGAGATCCGGTCCTCCGAAGGAATCAGAAGCACGAGCACAAACTCTACCCACTTTGGGAAGGCCCCTATGTGATTGATGAGGTGACACGCTCGGGGGCTTATCGGCTGAAGCGAGAAGGTGGATCAGACGTGCCTAATACCTGGAACATCGAGCAGCTACGTCATTTTTATTCTTAAATCTTTTATTCAAGTATTTTGTATTTAGTCTCTTGTCTGACTTGCAGCTCAGGCATGCACGACTAAGCAGTAAGTCGGGGGCTACACTAAATAGTGTGCGGAGTCACCGCACCCTATCTTATCAATGAAGTTGTTTTCTCTTTAATGTGATTGATCGAATTTGGGTATTATGAAATTCCTGAGTAGTGACGCTCATACCTGTCAAAGACAACGTTTAGTCGCTCGGTACGTGCATAGGGAGAAGGCCAAGTGCTTATTCCAAGCACTCGGGGGCTGGACTATTCAGCAGAAGCGTTACACGAAAAAGGATAAATCACATACTCAGAAGCATAGAGGATCAATTAAAATATTCAGAAGATTAAGCCGTCTACAAATTCAAGTGTCTTGCCAACATGGCGGAGATATCCCAACTTCCTCCATAAGAGCACAGGCCTCCCTTCATCGCAGGCAAATCCTTCTCGCACGGCTTCGAGGTCTACGCCGGGATAGTTCGACTTCGTAATGGCCAAAGCTTGGCCAGCGCAGGTCGTCGCTGCCTCCCTCGCAAAGACCTTGATCTGGGTGGGAGTATCTTCCAGTCGCGCCATAAGAACCTCGGCATCTGATGGCAGCTCTTCTTCAAGATTGAGGAATTGGAGTACAGGAGCTACTGCTTTCAGGGTGCGATCGTGAAGCTCGACGGCGGACTTCACCTTTTCGTCAAAGACCTAGAATTGGGCCTTGGTTTTCTGTTGATAGGCTGCAAGACCAGTCGGATATCATAAGTTAATCGGGCCCCAGTGGGGTTTAATCAGGGAAAGCCAAAGGTCGAGAGTTACTCTCTAGCTCTTTGGCCAATCTGTTGGCCTTAGTGCTAGATTGGAAGACTTCTCCCTCCATGGCCTTCTGCCTCGTCTCCATCACCTGCTGGTTTTCTTTCAGAGCTGTGTACCAAAGGGCACAGATGAGGGATTGATTTTAAGGGAGTGTTCTATCACCACCACGGGTTTGACACCATTCGACGGATCTCACCTTTGATGGTGTTCATTTCTTCTACGTGGCGAAGTCGGAGCTCAATGTTTTCCCTTCGAAGCTCCTCGAAATTGCGACTTGAGCACGTACAGTGCGTTGTCGAATTCGTCACGTGATTTCAGCTCACCTACGGCTCTTCGCAAGCACAGAGACTTCTGTTTAGACCTCTTGCTCATGCGCTGCGTGGGGACAGGAGGGAAGATCAGTCGGATTCTTTGTGTAAAACGAGAATTCAAGACATGAGGGGATTTTTACCTCAAGTATGTTGGTACTGAATTTTGATATGTTCTGCAGCATCTCCCACTCTTCCACCTCCTGCTCGTCATCATACTCATAGCCTTCCATCACTTTCCTCCATTTTACTCTGAGGGGAGGGGGATTGGCACCGGCGGCGGGGCGAGGAATTTCCTCGATTTCCGGCTCTGAGCTTCTCGGAGCCGGGGCTAGGATCTTACCCTTCGCCGATGAGGATTGGTGAGCAGTAGTGTGTTGACATCAAATAAACACCAATTTTATACGTCAACATATTCCGGAATTCCGGCTTTTCGAGGGAAAATCAAGGTTTATACTAACATTTTAATTATTCTAACAAAGTTCAACCTGTTCCCGCATGAACGATATTCACAGCCCCACTCTTAGGTTCATGCATAGGTAGCTGGGTATGGTAGTTAATTCAAGGTCAGACATGCGCACTGTGCGCCTTGATGAGCTGCAGTACCTGTTTGCAATGGTCAATAAAAAGCCTGTCAATCCGACCGCAAATATGGTAGCTCACTGGGTAGAGATGATTAACCAAAAGGGGGATATTGACTGCACATCCCTAATCACCCGCATTGCGGAGGGTATGGGATTGTTAGATCATTGTGAATTGGCCTTTCTGGACACACAATTCCAAACAATAGGAATGGACCATTTCATCCAAGGCCACATCCTTCGGGTTGATGAGTCGGACGCTAATTTCATGAGGTTTTCGGGCACATTTGCCGTGATCCGTTTGCCTAATCCAAGGCTCGGAATCTACAGAGCCCGGACGTTGACCATCGATTTTAGAGCCCTGGAGCCCCATAGGCATAGTGTCTCTGGCCCTGTGACCCGCAGCCGCGCACGCCAGCAGCGAGAGCAACCTGAGCCCAGCGAACCCCACCACGATCAGTGGACGGGGGCAGCTGCAGCCCCTCATCACTCCGAATATAGCGCGGGTTGGGATCAATGGAACCCATCCGCCATTGCTCCACAAGAGTATGGAGGTTGGGGCACGCACAATTTTGAGGCCGGTAGCTCACGGCAGCATGATGCCGGATGGACCCACCCACCTCATGAGCAAGGACCCGAGATAGGACGGGTAGGACCGTCGTCGGCCCGCTACCCTTCCTACTTCGAGCCCTTCGCACGAGACGTCCATGCCTTAGGACAGAGAATGGATACTTTAGTTGATGATATGGGCCACGTACACCAAACGTTGGCCCAACACACTAGGTACCACGAGGACATTACCCGTGACTTGAGAGCCAATACCACCGCAACACAAGCTACGAACGATGCCCTTGCGGCATGGTTCCAGCACATTGGTTTTGACCCTCCGGCTCATTAGGTGAGTCCTGCTCTCTGTCACTGCCTGCTGTGGACACTCTGCCTACTTTCCTACCATGCCTTGCTAATACTCTACCAGATTAATTCCCAGTAATTCTTTCCTAATCTGCCTTGCCAAAAATCCCGCATTGTTTTTGCCCCGCATGTGAATAAGTTTTGCTTTGTTCTTAATTAATAGTATGCCCTTAAAAAAAATTTCAAAAACTATAAAAATTTGCATAATCTAGAAAATACCAAAAATATTTCCCTTTGAATAAAATGTATAAATGTTGATTTTACCTAGAAAGGATATGGTAAACATTGCTCTATTATTGCGATATAATGCTGAGTATACAACTTAGTACTCTCATTTTAAGTTTGACAATTATTGGTATGAGTAGTCATCCTGCTTAATCTTACTCGTCGAGTCTTGACACTATTGAACCAATTCTAAGTTGTTGAGAGATATGATATAACAGAGATAATGACCTAGTTACTTGTGCCCCTACTAAGGCATAGTCTCGGAATTTATTTTAAAACAAGAAAATTATTTTGAGGTTCCTCATTAGACTTCTTTATCCTACCAGAGCCAAAAATGCTAAATAAATTTAAAGCCTTCATTCAGCGACTTTGGTTGTGTTGAGTTTTGTCAAAAGTAAACCCTTAGGAATTAGTGCTCATCAAAGCTGGTCATTTCCTTTCGCGTACCCTTTGATTGCTAGCCTCTTGTATCTGGTAATGCTAAATTCCACATTGGAATACATTTCGCAAAATATTCCTCCCTACAAAATAAGCCAAGTTCTTTTCGTGAGTCCACCATATATCTGCCTATTTGGTCGATCAAAAAGACTTCCAAAATAATAAAAGATTCATTCCTCACAATTATAGAAAATTGAGGCAATCAAACAAAAAGGAAAGAGGAAGAGAGAACCATCATCTCCTTCTATCTTCATTAAAAAAAAGCCTCTCAAAATTCTAGAGTGAGGAATGACATCAAATAAAGAAGTCAAATAAGACCTTTCCATAAACACAAGATCCGATGGAGCGGACTCATTAGTACCCTTCATCACTTGTACTTGTGTTTCTTCATTCCTTTGGCGTGAGTTCATTCTCTCCCTCATCCCTGAACGTTATTAGTCCAATGGCCAGAATGCGAAGTAGTACCAAATTCTCTAGACCACTTCGATCAGATCCAGCCATGTTCGTGGGTGTCATCAATGCTGGTCAACCCATTGGACAGAGCAAACAAGTCAGCCTCTCTGTTTCTGACTCTGAGTCTGATGAGAGCGCCGAGGTCCGTAATTACCGGGAAGTTTTTGTCCTTGGCGCGAGGGATCATCACTCTTCCTCTCCGATCGTCGCATACGAGGAGACCGCTACTGACACAGCGAACCCGGATCCACGCCGAGTGGAGGACCAAGATCGCATACGTCAGCTTCACGCCAGCGGTCGCGACGTCCAGAACGAGCTTCGTGCAGTGAAGTTAAGGGACCAGGAAGTCTACACCACTCCCCAGGCAAACGTCATCGCTTCGAAGACTCTTCTCGAGACTATCGCGCCACAACTTCCAGAAGGCAGCCCGTTCGCCCAGACCCTCGCTCGAGCAACGGCCATGGTGGAGATGGCTGCCATTCAGCAGAACGAGGCAATCCCTGCTCCGACTGCTTCGGCTCGCAGTCGTTCTACGCGTAATCAGAACCGGGCTTGCGCCTCCGCGGCTGGCGATTCCCACCAATCGCCGGCCCACGATCTTCGTCAGGACATCGAAGTCAAGCGGCGGGAGCGCAGTAACGGCGAGCGGAACTCTCGTAGCCATCACAGTCGCCGTATTGATGACCTGGCCGAGAGCACCGCCAGCCGGCGCGACCACCGTCACGAGCATCGCCAAGGCCCGCGGCGGGAGCATCGTAGCAGATCCCCAAGGCGGAGATGGCCACGACCTTTGGAGGGGATTCGGGCCTTCACCCTGGATCTTCGCCGAGTGGTTTGGCCAGATGGTTCAACCTCAAAGGCATCAACAAGTTCGATGGCGAGAGGGATCCAAAGAACTGGCTGCAGATTTATGCCTTAGCAGTCAGCGCGGCAGGAGGTGATCAGAACATCATGGCAAATTACTTGCCGGTTGCTTTGACCCCAACCGCCCAGACTTGGCAAACGGGACTCTCGGAGAACGCTATTGAGTCATGGGACGACTTCTAGGAGCAGTTCATCGCCAATTTCCAAGGGACCTATGAAAGGCCCGCGGGGAGATGGGAGATTGGACAGTTACACCGGCGCAAGAACGAGACTCTCCGTGAGTTCATCAAGCGCTTTACCAAGAAGAAGAATGAGATCCGGGATGTTTCGGAGCAAACGGCCATAGATGCCTTCTTCGCCGGATGCAAATCCGAGGAGTTGATCAGACAGATGACTCGGGACCCCACGTAATCTCAAGGCCATGTTCACTATGGCGGACCAGGAGGCCGAAGCCGAAGAGGCCATCACGAATCATCGTGGTGGCAATGACGGAGGCCCCAAGAAGAAGCCTAATGACGAGCAAGGCAAGCCCAAGGATAAGAAGCGAAAGGGGGAAGAGATGGTCGCCAATATAGAATGCAATCGCCCTAAGCCCCCCAACGACAACGACTACGAAAAGGTTATGGATTCGGTATGTCCCTTCCATCCTCGAGGAAAACACTCTGCCAAAGACTGCCTTATTCTGCAGAAGTTTGCCGAGAACTCCCAGCAGTCGGCGGCCAAGGGCGGTCAAGGCAAGAAACCCGATGGAGATTACCAAGACTCTGAGCGCGAGATCAACTACATCTTCGGGGGCTCTGATTCGTACGAGTCCAAGCGGAAGCAAAAGCTTACCACTCGGGAGATCAACGCTATCATGCCCGTGACTCCAAAATACTTGCGCTGGTCCGAGGTGCCCATCACCTCCGTCCGATCGGACCACCCGGATCGGATCGCCTTCCCTGGGAGGTATCCACTGGTGTTGGATCCGGTCGTGCGAGGAAGCAAATTGAAGAGGGTTCTGGTCGATGGCGGGAGCGGGATTAATATCCTTTTCGTCAAGACCTTGGACCAGATGAATATTCCATGTTCCGAGCTACGGCAGGGATCATCTCCTTTCCACGGGGTAATCCCAGGACGTCCGCGATACCACTCGGACAGATCTCTCTGCCCGTCACATTTGGGACTAAGGATAATTATCGGACCGAGAGTCTGAGTTCCGAAGTGGCTGATTTCGAGATGGCATATCATGCTATCTTGGGAAGGCCGGGGATTGCCAAGTTCATGGCAGTTCCCAACTATACCTACCTCGTCTTAAAGATGCTAGGTCCCAATGGTATAATCACCCTCCCTGGTGACGTTAAACAGTCCCTGCTCTTCGACAGCGAAAGCTGTGAGATGGCGCAGGCACTGGATTCATCTACTGAGATGGAAAAGATCCGACTGGAGGTCGCATCCCTTCAGGAGGAAGGGGACGTCCCCGTCAAAAAGCAGGCCAAAACATCCATCCAAGCAGCCGAAGAAACCAAGAAGATTTTGTTGGACCCGTCCAATCCGGCCAAGACAGCTGTGATTGGGACAGGGCTCGACAGCAAATAGGAAGACACACTCGTCACTTTCCTCCGGGCCAACCAGGACGTGTTCGCTTGGAAACCTTCGGACATGCCTGGTGTTCTGAGTGAAGTGATCGAGCACTCTCTCCATGTCGACGAAAAGGCGAAGCTAATCAAGCAGCGCCTACGAAGATTTGCTCCGGATCGGAAGGACGCCATACGGTAAGAGATCACCAAATTGCTGGCAGCACGGTTCATCAAGGAGGTGTATCACCCCGAGTGGCTTGCGAATCCGATCCTGGTGCAGAAGAAGAACAAGACTTGGCGGATGTGTGTCAACTACACTGACCTCAACAAAGCGTGTCCTAAGGATCCTTTTGGGCTCCCCCACATTGACCAAGTGGTGGATTCCATCGCTGGGTGCGAGCTCTTGAGTTTTCTAGACGCCTACTCGGGCTATCATCAGATTAGTCTGAAGGAGGAGGATTGCATCAAGACGTCGTTCATTACGTCTTTTGGTGCTTTCTGGTTTCTGCTATATCACAATGCCATTCGGACTAAAAAACGCTGGCGCAACTTATCAACGCACCATACAGCGGTGTTTTCACACTCAGCTCGGACACAACGTGGAGGCATACGTCGACGACATCGTCATAAAATCAAAATCCAGATGGGATCTCATAACAGATCTATCCGAGACATTCGAGAGCCTAAGGGCATACCGGATGAAGCTAAATCCCGAGAAGTGCGTTTTTGGGCTTCCGTCTGGTAAACTACTCGGATTCATCATCTCCCACCGGGGGATTCGAGGCCAATCCCGAGAAGGTCAACGCCATCATCAAGATGAAGCCCCCGACCAATCAGAAGGATGTGCAGAAGCTCACTGGATGCATCGTGGCACTCAGCCGATTCGTTTCCCGACTCGGGGAGCGTGGCATGCCATTCTTTAGGCTCTTACGCCGACAAGACGATTTTCAGTGGACAGCAAAAGCACAAGAAGCCTTTGAAGATCTAAATAGGTTCCTCACCACGCCTCTGGTGTTGGTCCCTCCCATGCCCCAGGAGTCCCTCTTACTCTACATCGACGCCACGACTCACGTCATCAGCAGCACCCTGGTGGTTGAACGAGATGAGGAGGGCTCCCTCCAGAAGGTACAACGTCCGGTCTACTTCGTAAGCGAGGTATTAGGCAAATCCAAAATAAGGTACCCACAAGTTCAAAAGCTTCTATATGCCGTGTTGCTCACATCACGGAAGCTCAAGCATTATTTTCAAGAGCATGAAATTTCGGTGGTCACTTCTTTCCCGCTTGGAGATATACTTCATAATCGGGAAGCCACTGGGAGGATTGCATAGTGGGCAGTTGAGCTTGAAGCCTTTGAAATAAATTTCAGACCTCGACTAGCCATCAAATCCCAAGCACTGGCCGATTTCTTCGTGGAATGGATAGAGGCTCAGACCCCAGCAGCAAAGGAGAATTTCGAGTACTAGACAATGTACTTTGATGGTTCCCTCG
Source organism: Raddia distichophylla (assembly GCA_005191435.1). NCBI lineage: Eukaryota > Viridiplantae > Streptophyta > Magnoliopsida > Poales > Poaceae > Raddia > Raddia distichophylla. The sequence goes on from SPJY01008864.1 coordinate 883,438, forward strand.
TGCTCAGCGGCGCGGGGGCTGGGATTTTGCTCTTATCGCCGACTGGAAAGAAGCTACGCTACGTCCTCCAGATATTGTTTCCCGTCAGCAACAACGCCGCCGAGTAGGAGGCACTCATCCATGGGCTACGTGTCGCCATATCGCTCGGAGTAAGGCGGTTAATTAATGGTGCGCGGTGATTCCCAGCTCGTGGTCAACCAAGTTCAAAAAGAGTGGTCTTGTATTGGCGACAGCATGGCGGCTTACTGTCAGGAGGTACGAAAGTTAGAAGACATGTTCGACGGACTGGAACTGACACACGTGCTCCGCCGGGACAATGAAGCAGCAGACGAGCTAGCACGGATGGGATCCACTCTGGCACAAGTACCGACTGGTGTTTTCGTCCAAGAGCTACGCGCGCCATCTATCAAACTACCATCTGCACCGAAAGAAGAACAAGAGAAGCGGCCAGAACCTGATGCGGAGATATTATCAATTAATCCCGGGTGGACTCAGCCTTACTTAGATTATCTTCTTCGTGATGAGCTGCCTGAGGATCGAAGCCTTGCCGAGTGCATTACACGCCGAAGCAAAAGCTACAAGGTAGTCGGGGACGAGCTTTTCAGAAAAAGCAGTTCCGGGGTACTAAGGCGTTGCATATCTTAGCAAGAAGGCAGAGATCTACTCAATGACATCCACTCGGGAGAATGTGGGCATCACGCGGCGGCCAGCACCCTGGTAGGAAAAGCCTATTGGCAAGGATTCTTCTGGTCGACTGCTGTCACCGACGCGGAAGACATAGTACGCAGACTTGACGGGTTTCAATTCTTTGCTCGGCAGATCCACATGCCGGCTCAGGATCTACAAACAATTCCAATCTCTTGGCCTTTCGTAGTCTGAAATCTCGACATGGTAGGCCCCCTCAAGCGGGCGCAAGATGGATTCACCCATCTCTTCGTGGCCTTCGACAAGTTTACAAAGTGGATTGAAGCCAAGCTGGTGGCTGTAATCACGGCGGCCAAAACACGCGAGTTCTTCCGGGACATCGTTGTGCGTTTTAGCGTACCCAATCGCATCATCACCAACAATGGCGTTTAGTTCAAAAGCAGCGAATTCCAAGATTGGGGCGAGGAGCTGGGCATCAAGATCTGCTACGCTTCGGTGGCCCACCCAAAGAGCAACGGGTAGGTTGAGCGTGGCAACGGATTGGTGCTACAGTGGCTTAAAGCCAGAATTTTCGATCGCCTAAAGCCGTACGCTACGCACTGGGTTAAGGAGTTGCCTTCAGTGCTCTGGGGGATCAGAACAACCCCAAGCCGAGCCACCGGGCAGACACCCTTCTTCCTAGTTTATGGCTTAGAGGCGGTCCTCCCAACTGAATTAAAGTTCCGGTCCCCCCGGGTTGCCGGTTTCGACGATAATCAATCGGATGAGACAAGATATGAAGACCTCAATCGGCTCGAGAAAGCCAGGGAAGCAGCATTGATCCAGTCGGCAAAGTACCAACAGGGCTTGCGTCGCTACCATCAGCGCAACGTACGGGGACGTGCGTAAGGGAGATCTGGTCCTCCGAAGGAACCAGAAGCACGAGCACAAACTCTCCCCACTCTGGGAAGGCCCCTATGTGATCGCTGAGGTGACCCGCCCGGGGGCTTACCGGCTACAACGTGAAGATGGATCTGAGGTGTCCAATACCTGGAACATTGAGCAGTTACGCCGTTTTTACTCTTAATTCCTGCATTCAAGCAGCATTGTGTAATTAGTTCCCTTTTTTCTGACTTGCTACTTAGCCGTAAACGTCTAAGCAGTAAGTCGGGGGCTACACTAAATAGTGTGCGGAGTCAACCGCACCCTATCTTATCAATAAAAGTTGTTTTCTCTTTTACATGTGTCGATCAAATTCGAGAGTTATGGAAATTCTTGAGTAATGGCGCTAGTACTTGCCGAGGACAACGTTTAGCTACTCCGTAGTTGTATGGGGAAAGAGCCAAGAGCTAATTGCTGGCACTCGGGGGCTGGACCAGTCGGCAGTCGCGTTTCATGAAAAAGGATAAATCTTACTGCTCGGATAAATAAGATCACAAGTATTGAGGATCAATCAAGCGTTTGACCAACACATTCATCTACAAATCCAATGGTCTACCAGATGCTCAGCAGTCGGGCGAACTTCCTCCAGCAAGGCACAAGCCTTTTCCTCGGTGCACACAAATCCTTCCTTTACTGCCTCATTGTCTAAGCGGGGGAAGTTTGATTTTGCAACTGCGAGGCCCTGGCTGGTACATGTTACCGCTGCCTCCCGCGTGAAGACCTTGATCCGCGCAGGAATGTCGTCGAGGCGGGCTACGAGGACGTCCGAGTCAGTCGACAGCTCTTCTTTTGGATAAGGGCGTTGAAGTGTTGGAACTATCCCCATTAAAGCACGGCGGCGAAGCTCGTAGGCGGTTTTTATCTCTTCGTCAAGATGTTGGAATGGCGCCTTGGTCTTCTGCCGATGCTCTGCATAACCAATCGGGTGTGACAAATCAGTCGGACTTCAATGGGGTTGAGCCTGGGAGAGTCAGTGGTAGGAAGTTACCTTCCAGCTCTTTGGTCGATTTCTCGGCTTGAGTGTTGGCTCGGGAGACTTCATCCTCCAGGGCCTTCTGCCTCGCCTCTAGCGCTACATCCGAAGGCAAGTTTCGAAGTTTATCATCTAAGGATCATTCTTTTTTATAAAGGTTTAGCACTATTCGGGATCTATAAAGGTTCAGTAACTTCTCGTTGGAGCTCTTCGATCCGGCCGCGATATTGCGACTTGACGGCGTACAGCGCGTTGTCATATTCGTCGCAGGTCTTCAGCTCGCCCACTGTTTTCTCCATGCACACGGACTTCTGCCTTGACCTCTCTTTCATGCGCTGCATGGAGATGGGAGGGAGATTAGCGGGATTCCCTTATGCAAAGTGTGGATTCAAGACATGGAAAGGTTTTACCTTGTATATCACGGCTTGAGCTGCCGCCATGTTGTCTAGCACTTCCCACTCTTCGGCCTCCTGCCCATCGTCGACCTCGTAGCCCTCCATCTTCTTCCTCCATTTCAGTCGGCAGGCTGGAGTGTAAGCTTTGGCGGAGGGCGAGGAATCTCCTCGATTTCTGGTTCCGAGCTTCCTGGAGCTGGGGCTGGGATTTTCCCCTTCGTCGACGAGGATTGGCGAGTGGCAGAAGATGGACCGGAGTCTTGACAAGGCGCGGCGTGCCGGGCCGAGTCCTCTGCTGATTGAGGCTTGGCTTGGTCATCGGACTTGGGAGGCGTCGAGGCTGGCACTTCGCTGCCATACGAGCTTGGCGCTTCATCATCATCATCAACGGGTCTTCTGAAAGCATTTGAAGACTTTTTCAGGACACAAATTATTTACAATTCATGAAGGGAGAATGTTGTGGGAGATACCTTTGCAACGACATAAACTTAAAGCCAAATCGGACGCCCGAATCACTCGGGCCCGAGCTGGGAGGTTTCTCCGCCCTCGACGAGGCCTTTGGGCCAGCAGATTGGGGAGATGGAGGGCTTCGTGGCTGCGTCGCCGGCGTAGGAGCAGGACGTTATCTTCGTCATCATCTTCGTCCGAGTCCTCTGAAGCGATCCCCTTGCCTTTTTTGGCCGCAGGAGCCCTAGCCGAGTCCTCCGCAGGACGCTTGCGAGGTGCCTCCTTGTGGAGTGGAGCTTCTGGGACCGGATGGGTGGAGAAGAAGGCCGCGCGTCCCTGCGTGTGTATCAGATTATGTTAATTCCGGTATCGTCCTAAAAAACCGTGGTTGAGTTGAGAAGAGTCTTTTCCTTAGCGCTGGAGGAGGATATGACAGGCGGTACGCAGCCGGGCAGTCTATGCGGGCTATTCTGAGCCCGGGGCGAACAGCTCAGTCACTCGGCTGGTGATCTCTTTATGTGAGATCGGATCTTTAGTCTCCCTAGTGGCGTCTTCTTGCCCTGAGTACTCGAAGGCGAGGTGCACCCTCTCTTTGATGGACTGGACACGGCGCTGAGTGTAGTTCAAACCACACCAATGCCAGTCAGCCCGGCGGTTTTCGCGCGATGGAGAAGAACAAGAAGTTCCTGTACTTGGCCTCCCTCATCATCAGCGAGAGAAGAAGACCAGGAGAGATGGACTGTGGGGCACTCGTCGGAGAAGGAAGGAAGGAAGGGCTGGGGGAGAATTGGCACAGTAGAACCATTCCGAGTGCCAACCCTTGTTGGAGGTTCTCAAAGGAAGATCAAAGTAATATTTTCGGGCCCCTTTCCGCAATTGAAATCCTGCGCCGCCGGCGGCCTTGGGAAAGTTCTTGTTGGGAAAAGGCCTGAGAAGGTAAAGATATCGGAAGAGGTCGAAATAGGGGGCGATTCCCAAATAGGCCTCGTAGATGTGAATAAAAATAGCAATTTGGATGATGGAATTGGGGTTCGGATGGGAAACCTCGATCCCGTAGAAATGCAGCAGCCCCCGAAAGAAAGGAGAGCAAGGGAGGCCGAAGCCACGGAGGAAGAAAGATTCAAAGACCACTACCTCATCAGAGCGAGGAGTGGGGCTAGATTCACCGGCGGCAGGGTACCATGCGACGAATTCTTCGGAGGGGAGCACGCCGATGGAGACTAGCTTCTGTAGCCTTCGTTCGGTCGTGATGGACTTCATCCACTCCTTCCCACTCTTGGCAGCCTTCGGGGCGGCAGGAGATGGTGGAGCCATTGCGGATCGGAGACGGTGGCGGTGGAGGTTACGACGAAGAGGAACCCTAGCGGCGGAGTTCGCTGGGAGAGGCTAACTGACTGGCGCAAAAAGTGAGCGAGGTGAACAAATTTCGTTCTCCTGTTCCTAACTTATCGTAACAGACAGTGTTTTGCATTCTAGGCCGGGCCTTAGTCTAGCGCTGGATGTGGCCTTTTCGGGAAGGGCATGGTGAACCACTCGGTTGGCCGAGTGATTCCCTCCGAGAGGTTCACATTAAGCACTGAGTGCCGGTCTGGGAGCAGGCGGTCCTAACGACTCAGATGAGGCAATGTTGCGGATTCAAAATCAAAACAAGACGAAGCAGTGTCGAAGATTCAAAATCAGAGCAAGATTGAGGAAGAAAGACATGCGGATTCCCCAAAAGATCCTCATTAAAAGGTGGCTCTTAGGCCTAATTACATTTTCCGCGGCGCAGCACATCGAGCTAGGGCTCGTTGCTGGCTCGCGGGGATACAAAAGAAAGATAAATCATTCCCCCGACGGCCACTTCATGTCGAGGATGGAGGAGACGAGAGCGTCCTTTAATGGAGTGCGCACAGCATAGAGTCGCGGATGGCCGTTGACGAGGATTCTGATGGCTCTTTGGGCGGTCTGCTCTGCGAAATCCTCCCGCCAGCGCTGCCATTCGGCGGCTACGGCGGCTGTTGCGGCGGCGAGGCAGGCATGCTCCTCGGCGCGAGCGGTTGCCCATGGATCCGCCATTGCTTTTGAGGAAGAAGAAGGTGGAGATTTCTGGGTTTCGCCGAGAAGTGGACTAAAAAACTCGAAGGCTGGTGGTGAAGTAGTACTCTGCCCCTGAGCTTCTTTTATACACAGAGAGAGTTCAAAGGGTGCACCTTGTAATCCGTTTCAGACACAGTAAAACCATCATGGTGATGGGACGGAAGTGGATGCGAATACGGTTTCCGACGGAAGCGCGTGTCGTTCCGGCTGTGTGAGAAAAGGGCACGAAAACGCTTCGCCTCCCCCTAATTGGGCTTGGGCTAAAAACTACAAAGGACAACCCCCTTAACAGGCTTTCTTAACATGCCGCTAACGGTAGCAATGTGTTAAAATCGAGCCTAATTCGGCCTCGGTATACCCCGGAGGGCATATGACCAGAAGCGCCAAAATTAAAAATATTTCACGGAATACCCCATGTTGGGTCACTAGCCAACTTCGCATGCTCGAGGTTGGGTGTTGGTGAAATTTGGGTACAGTTTCGGAGGTACGCCTTTTCTAAGGTCGCTAGTTGTATACCGCTCCCCGGATACAAATGCCTCTCGGCCAAACTGCGTCCAATCGGTATGCCCCTAGGGGCCTATGCTGATCCCTTCTCTGGTTGGGACAGGTACCACCCAGCTGAACGGTGCGCCCCATGTTGGGCCGAGTGCTGGTTCTAATAAGTTAAGGCCAGGCGCCTGATGCTGGTACATCTTGAAACGCTAAAATTACAGCATGCTGCAAGACAGAAGTTGTAATGGCGTGGCTTAAGGCATGCCCCATGGTGGGTCAATAGCTACGTTTTGCAAGAGTGGGTGCCCAGTAGCCGAATTCATCTGTTGAGGTGATGTGCCCAATGGGCCGAGTATGCTGGAGTTTGGTATTACCAATCCGGGCGTTGTTTCAACACAAAAACCTAAGATCTCTTGAGTTCTTTACAACCTCTTTTTAGATTACAGGAGATATCGGTGAAACCAGTCGGCCGGACATTTGATTCGATCGTAAAGCACTCGGGGGCTACTGTGGACTACATGGGCCCCGAGTATCCTCTAGAAGGCCCATAAGGGAGCAGATGGGGGGATCCAAGTCGGCCGATCAAGGATAGAAACCACTCGGGTTACATGCGCCTTGAGCTCCAAGGAAGTTCCCGAGGATATAATCCATCTCCATGTAATTAGGAGATCAACACATGCATGACATGTAACGGCATAACAAGATTAGGTACCGTGTATCACGTGCTACCGTGTAACTCTATCTCCCCCTGCACTATATAAAGGGAGGGGGTGGAGGCCATAGGCATATAGTTCATTTGATAGAGCATACGCTGTAATCATCTTGGTCATCTTGCATCCTGCATCTTGATCAACCATATAATCCCAGAGCACAGGAAGTAGGGTATTACCTCCGTTGAGGGCCCGAACCTGTATAAACCTGTTCTTGTGCTACCATCTAGCCTAGTTCTTGCCAACGCCTCCTCGTACAAATTCATTGTCGACGGTAACTCCTAGTTAACCATCAGTCGAGAGGGAGTTAGAGTTGAGTCGACCTAAACCTCGGAGTTTCGGAATCGTCTTCGGGAATTCGAGTAATAGCTCTTGTATCCTTTCCATTTTGTAAGACTTTGCTTTTATTATATAAGTGTCTTTCAATATCTGTGCTGAGCATATTTACACTAAGTGGGAAGTGTGAATTATTAGAGCGGTTGATTAAGTTTATCTGGTTCCGAGTCTGGGTTCATTCTCATATGCTTAGAAAAGCCTAAGTATTGACTTGGATCGCCTTCCTAGGATCCGGGGAGGAGTGATCGGATATAATAGCAGACATGGTGTTTGAGATTATCTTTGACTTGGTTTACACCCAGTCCAACGTACTTTGTGGTAGGTGGTGATAGCCCTATCCATTCGAGATTTATCTCACGTAATACGCTGCGTTAGGATCTAGACCAGTAGGGCCCAATCGGGGTGGTCATAACCATTCGATGTTCTTAACTGATAGTGGGTGGTAGTGAATCGGCCGAGCTCCGACGAAGTTCTTATAACAAACCTCCAAACTCATATATGCTAGCTCACCTGATAATTAATTGCACTATTAAAGAACTTTATACTCTTCTCGCTGTCCTTCCAACTATCAGCCTAGCTTATCTTTTTATACTCCTTTGTGTGTGTGTGTCACCGGTCTTATTATCATTATATTATTATCGTATCTTTACCCCCGTTAACTAACTGACTGGTATATTAAATAATATTGATATTAGAATTATCCTTCTCCCTCGTTCCCCGTGGATTCGATACTCTGGAATACTCCCGGGTGAAAACTACAAGCGATATCTGTCCGCTTGCTAGGGAACGCAGGGGTTAAAGATAATTCAATTTTTTCCTAATATATAAAAAATATTTGTGTTATTTAACATACAAGCCTAGCTTAGTGGGTTTACTCTGCTTTGTTTTTGTTTGTCAAAACTAGCAGAGTTGTGTATGACCGGATGTGACCTTCTGAAAAAACTTCCACCAAAATCCAGAGTCACTCGTACAGAGGACAAGACCCCGAGTCTTACCTCCGCAACTTCGAGTCTCTAACTTGCAAATCCTCAAAAGTAATCCTTTCCTCTCTACCGAAATACCGTCATCTGAGATGGCTGTCGAGAAGGCCATTCTTGAGTTCTCAACCCAGTCTAGCACAAACGTCCCTGCTGGACCTACCACCAATGTGGGCTATGGAGGCTTCGAATTGAAGCCAACTCTTATCACCATGGTTCAGGCTAGCCCCTTCTGTGGCAAGCAATCGGAGGATGCCAATGCACATCTCCAGCATTTTCTGGAGATCTGCAGCACTTTCACTATCAAAGGAGAACCTGTCGATGCCATCTTGCTACGCCTATTTCCATTCTCATTGGTCGGGAATGCAAAACAATGGTTTTATGCAAATAAGGATGTAGTTTCAACTTGGGAGAAATGCTCGAATGCCTTCCTCGCCAAGTATTTTTCGTTTGGCAAGACCAATGCCCTCCGGAACAAGATCTCTGGTTTTCAGCAAAACACTGGCGAGTCCATTTCGGACGCCTAGGAGCGACTTCAGGAGTATATACTGGCTTGCCCCCACCACGGGATGCAAGACTAGTTTATCATCCAAAGTTTCTACCATGGGCTAAGCCGCATGGCCCGTAAGCACCTTGATGCTGCCTCTGGCGGAGCTTTCTTTTCACTAGTGTGAGTGCTACGCGCACTCTCATTGAGAAGATGGTCTCAAGTGAAGGCTGGAGCGATGAACGCCTTCATCCCCGCACACGAGGAGTCCACCAAATCGATAATATGGATATGCACGACGGAAGAAATGCTGAGCCGCCACATGTCTAGGCCACTCCTGCCAGCGTGCGGCCGCGCCGATCGTCTGCTACGACCCTGAAAACAAGGTTAAAAGCGTTGAAAACGATATTAAACGTTAAATCATTTTCCCACTCAATTAGTTGCTTGGTCTCTGCTTTTAAGTTGCACTCTAATTGTTTTAGACAATGTTGTAACATTTTATGTAAATCTTAATAAGAGGTACCCCCAACCTTATGTTTAGGAGTATTATATTTATTTTAATCATTTACGCAGAAATGTAATTATGGGATTGATAAAATTTTTCTAAAATTAAATGTGATTGATAAAATTTTTCTAAAATTTGAACAAGTTGTGCCCTACTCTGTTGTTTAGTACATGGTATTGTTTGATTAATTTGTTCACTCTGTTGATTTAAGTAGGAAAAATAAAAACAAGTAAACAATCCTAAAATTAGAAACGTTGATTAGTTCGTTGTGTCGGAGCAAGTAAACGGTCTATGGTTTTGAAGAACCGGAAATTAAATAATAAAACATTAGGATTACATGATACAAGTAATAATGGCACATATGATGCATAAAAGAATCTACCATAGTAGTGCATCATAACTAAACCTACAAGCCTTAGGAGATTTAAAAACATAGTAGTGTCACATGATAATCATACTACTGGGTGCAGTGGAGGTATTTCCCCTTCGCAAATGCGCTAGGTCCTGCTTCCCTGGATCTAGCGGCCCTCTCGCGCTTTCTGGCACGGTCTGCCTCACGCACATTGAAGTGCCGCTGCCGGTCAGCCTCGTGCTATGACTGAAACTCTTCTCTCGCACGCTTGTTTCTTTCTTCCGTGAGGGTGTCTTGCCGCCGTTCCTCGGCCCTGGCCCTGCGCCCCGCCGCCTCCCAGTGCATCTGCCGCTCCTATTCGGGAGTCTACTCCGTGTCCAAATATTGCACAAACTCGCACAATGGAGGGTAATAAGATTGAGGTTAGCATTTGCGTATATATGTTCGTTAGGGAAGAAATAATTAAGAAGTGACTTACATGGTACTTTGTATTCCTCTCCGACTCGTCTGTTCGGTCATACGCATAGTTTGCACATATCCAATACCTTGTCCCAAAAGTGTAGAGCATGTCTTAGGACTTTCTTGGAATGCAAAAACTTTCGCATAGACACATAGACGGCTGAATACCTTTTGGGACAGATTCGAAGAGAGTCTCCCTTGATGGCGATGGGAACTCCATGTCACTCCCTTGATGCTGAGAGGTTGTTTGTTTGTGAAGTGGTTAGAACGGGCTTTTTGGTTGTGTTGTTCGGAGTGAGACTGTGTGGGTTTAAATAGGTGATATTGGCCAAGATCCTCGAATTGAATAAGACATATGCAACGCACAATTGAATAAGACCTTTGCAGTGACAAGTCACTTTTACAGGGACCGCTTGTGACATCCTCTATTTTGTCGTATGTCACTTTTATTTTCGAAAACCCAAAAGTAAATTAAAAGGGAATTGTTATATACGAAACCCTGATTTAAATTAATTTAAACTAGGTTTAAGACAAAACCCTAGCAAACCTTTTGAGAAAATTCTGGAAATATTCCAGTAATTCTTTGAAGCCATCATCAAGCAACCCTCCAAATTTCATGTCCAAATTCCAAAGCTAGCTCGTGATTCCTTGAAGTTTTGCTGTTCTGTTGGGAGCTCGTCAAACCAATAAAATAATGAGCAAACGAGGGAATCTCGTGCTCAAATTTGGAGGGGACCTTCTTGAAGCCTAATCCGACTTACCCTCCAAATTTCAGCCCAATACAGCAAAGGGAACTCTGTTTTCTTGATAAACAAGCCCGCAGCCTATCTGAATTCTACTCGGATTAGAATTCGAGTCCTAACCCAACACCTCTTAGCCCAAGGCCCAGCCCTGGTCGTCCTTGGCACTATATAACCCCCCCAAGACCCCTGTCCCAAGTCCCCATCACGAAATCCCTCAAGTCCCAAACCCTAGCCGTAAAAAATCCCTCCCACCGAAACACTTTTCTACAGATCCCTCTCTATGCCATGCCCAAACTCAAGATTAGATGGTGCCATGTTGTAGATCTCGTCGAAACGGTCCAGTTGCATACTTGGATCGTCGGTTTTGGTGGAGAATCGAGGGAGAAAAAGCTCGCTGGAGTTGGCCATCGCCGCCGCCGTCTCCGCCTCGCCACCGGCGACCTCGCCCAGCGCGCCCCGCCGCCGGATTTCCCGCGCGCGCCACCCCTTGCTGACGCGTGTCCCCGCCCGCCTCCACCAGCGCCCGCCCGCGTGCGCACGCGCTCAGCCCCGCGCCGCCACGCGTCGGGTCACTAGTGGCCGCCGCCGCCGCCCAACCGAGAGCCGCCATGTGTCGCGCCGTCGTCTCCTCCCGCCCGCAGAAGCCACGCGTCAGCCGCCACGTCGCCTGCGTCGCGCCCACCAGTCCGCCATCGCCGCGTGTCGCCCCTGTCCGCCCGCGCTGCGCAAAGCCGGACGGTTCGGATGGTTCGCCGGTTTTCTCTGATTTAACCGGTTTAATCTTTTCAGCCTTTTCTGATTTATCCTAAACTTCCAGGAATTGTTTCGGAAGCATCCGAACTCCAAATTAGGTGATTCCAGAGCCATTATTTTCCATAAATCCCCTAGAATTTTATATATTTTATTGAGCTATATGTTTTGTTGATTGTTTCACTGTTTCTTGCATATATGCATATACGTGTAGATGTCCGTGTCCGCGCTGTTCAGGAGCCGTTCGGAAGAGGTTCCCAAGACCCGGAGTACTACCAAGGCAAGATAGTTGCATCTTGCTCTCCCAATTTATAAAACTCATCCGTTTATTGTTTCTATTTATTTTCTCATGCATAAATTGATGGGAAGGGTAGAAACCTAATATTCACACTGCGTCATTGACATGTGCTAGTCCTGGCTTAGTAGTTAGGGAAGACTGTTAACACACTTTACTTTGAAAAGATCGGGCTGCGGTCCGTTGGCTCAAGAGGGGGCCCGAGTGCTAAACCTTAGAGGGGGTATCGGTGTTAACAGAGGGAACTAATGAATCGCCTTGTATTGTTACTTGGTCTGGGCTCCTAAGGAAGAGCTAAGACACAAAAGTTTCACTCGGCTTATGGGTAAAGTGTGCTACACTCTGCAGAGTTAAAACTATCATGATAGCCGTTCCCACGGTTATGGGAGGGGAGGTAGGCCGTACATGGTAGTCTCATGTGTTTAATAATAACCTGATGGGTTGGTTTTGGTTTGAGTATTCGAGGCTTGTGCAGTTTTGCAGAGGGGCTTTCGAAGCCGAGCTCTGTTTGTTATCTTGGGAGTCTATTCATCTTATCAACTGTTCAACAAATGTTTTCACAACATTTAAATTAATATTGACTAGAATAGGTGTTTATGCAAATTAACCACCCTGTTCTTGTTTATATCCTTGCATCATTTATAAGGACTCTTGCTGGGTAGCCGTGTACTCACTATATAAAAACCACGGATATATTTGTTCAGGAGAAGACTCGATTTGCCCGCAGGATCAGGAGGATTCTGTGCCGGACTTCGCGGAAGACTAGCTGTCGCTGAAGGGTTGGATTAGAGAGCATCGACATATTTAATATTGCATATCATTTGGATTTTCGCTACTCTGAATATTGTTATTATATGGTTTATGAAGACTATTGTAATAAGTGGTTGTGGTACAATTACTTTTGCATCTATCATAATATTTTCTTAGTTATGATGATTGTGTTGTGATGCTCGACCCACGTCGCTCATGAGTTGCTAGTATTGATCTCTCGGACTAGCAATGGATCATGGGTAGATCCCGATGAAGCCGGGGTTGTGACACCGCTGGACCACACAGGATGGCCTGTTTTACAGGCAGGCTAGTCACATCTAGACCTGATCAAATGCCGGGCCGGGCCGGGCTTCGGGCGGGGCCTGGAAAAGCCCGGTCCCAAAAAACAGGCCCGAGCCCGGCCAGGGGCGTCGGGCTCGGAAACCGGGCCCGAGCCCAGCCCGAAGCCCGAAAGCCCGGCCCAAAGCCCGACGGCCCGGCCCGGCTGCGGCTTAACTCGACAAAATCTCGGGCCCGGGCCCGACCCGGCCCGACCGCCGGGCTTCGGAATTGAGGCCCGAGCCCGGCCCGATGCACCGGTCGGCCCGGGCCGGGCCCGGGCCGGGTATCCCGTGAACAGGTCTAGTCACATCCCACATAAATACATCGTGCACAGACGTATTAATGGCCGACATGTGCTTTGTAGTGATGGGTCACGTCAGTGGTCTTTAGCTGAGTTATTATTGTTCAAAGATTCGTAGTGCTAGGTGGCAAGTTAATAGTAAATGCATCCGTGTTACAGTAGACTGGTACATTTGTGACATATTATGCCGGGTACATTCTGCATGAGTTTAAGGCTTCTGGTTTGGATAATGACATATGCAAGGGCACCATCGAGTGTTACGTGAATAATTTGGTTCAAAGTCAAGATCAACATTAGGCGTGTCGGGACAGTGACAGCCACATAAGCATGTGAAGTTTGTACACGGGGGTTTACTTCGTACTGTGGGTCAAGAACCAACTCTTCGCTGCGCTGCCATCTGTTGTGAATCTGAACATTTGTTATTCGATCTTCCAATTCGTGAATCCTCGCGTGTAGGTGTTCTATGTAGGTTGAAGAAGCCATCGGGAATGGATCGTCCATCCATTTCGTGAAGCCGCAGTCCTGTACAAGTGAGGAATTAAATCCCACCATGTTGGTGTTAAACATGTTAGGGCATGTTAAATAAATTCTATACGCACCTCAAACATGGCACATCGGTAAAATCTACGGCCTGTGAATCCATCTGCAATAAGGTCAAATGTCTACAAAATGGTGTCTACATGGTGGTGGCACTTAGGCCAGCCTCGATAGAACTCAGGATCGCGTATTTTGGCAGGGTTTGTGTTGTAGTGAGTCCTACATACGAACGATAAACGAGAAGAGGGTGTGTGTGCTTGAGGTCCGGGCACATAAGATTGCCACCATCTTTGTGGCACAAACGGGTGTGTCGAAGAATGAACGCTATCCATGCGTTGCCGCACTAGACTGCACTACTGGTTTTATATAGGCACGTTCGCAATGAGGGTTCACGTCGCGCAAAGGGTAGGGCACTTTGGCAGTGATGAGTCACGTTGCGAAGAGACTAGGGTGCTTTGGCAGTGATAGGTCATGTCGCATAGAGACTAGGGCACTTTGACAGTGAAGGGTCAAGTCGCGCAGAGTGTATGACACTTTGGCAGACATGTTACTGGCCACATCCCACATGGGCATGTCGTGCATAGACATGTTAATGGCCAACATGTGTGTTGCAGTGACGGGTCACGTCAGTGGCGAATGGTTAAATTATTATTGTTTAGAGATTCGCAGTGGTAAGTAGCAAGTAAGTAATAAATGCAATGTCCATAATTTTCGCAGTGGTAAATAAAATGACCACGGATTTTACATGTTTATAAATGTACATACAAAGGTACATGGATATAGAGCAATACAAATTGTTAACAGAGACAGCTTGTAACATTTTATTGTGGTCCCCTTCTTTTGAAGTCTTCGGTTGTGAAATGGAAATGAGGTCGTGTTTGACGCATCCCCGCAGCTTGTGATGAGACAAACCGTGCCTGCTGATGCGGCATGTGTTGGTCGGCCATATGCGACGTGGTGCCAAATTGATACGATTGTCCACTATATACATTCCAATTCGCAAATGCATACTCCTATGGTGACGGAGCTGGTGTCTGCATGTACCAACTCGACCCGCCTGGCTGCTCTGGCCGCGGGACGGGTGGGTGGGGTGTATTAGTCGTATGTAACAATTCAGTAAATCCTACTCCCGACCCAAACAGTTGTTGCCATGCGTTGTTCACGTCATCCCAATCAGTCATGGTTTGCGCGGATGCGTCACCCCTATACCCGAAAGATTATTGCGTGTTGTACATGTCTTCTTCTCTTCCGACCGATTGAGTTGGTTCACGATTGATATCTAGCCCATGGGGTGACTCATACACCGGTGGTGATATAAACGGTTTAAATGGTGAATGTTGATGGTAACCGGTATCATGCGCCAACATTGAAACTCGTGCCGGATCGGGAGGGTCAGTAAACGGAACATTTCGAGGATGCCTCTTCATGGACATTGTCCTCATGAGTGGGGCCAAATGCTGTAGGACAAGCTTGTGCGTCTCGACAGTCTCAGACCTGTCTCCGTATCTTCTACGTGTGTTGAATCGGTGGCCTCTGACTACCCGTATTGCAGATCGACACGGTCGCCCATCCTTCGAAACAAACTACAAAGGGGATTCCCACTGCACGATCCCCCGGGCTGCCTCGTTTGGATCATGAGGACGTCCGCCTCGTCCTGCATGTACGCGGTCTCATGTGTCTGTATTGAAAGACATAAAACCGTTAGGTACGTTAGATATGAAGTTTAAACATATGATCATCTATGTGCACAATCACATGTACCAGACAGTAGCACTTTGTGCTCACGACGGGTGATGATGCCGAAATTGAAAATGAAGTGTTGCGCCTCCTACTCACTCCCAAAACTTTGTACTACTTGTATATCGTTATGCTGATATCCCCAGTTAGAAATCTAGGAGAAATCAGTCATTACGCAGTTCACTGCTTATACTTGGCGAAAGTATGTGACCGCAGTCCCTGCATCATCCTCACCTTCTCCCGTCACGTCGACCTCATCATCTTCTTTGACCGCCACCAGTGGCGGGCACAGGTTTTTGAAGTTGGGTGTGCGAGATTTGAAAAATCACAATGACAACATCACAATACAATTTTTGCAACGACGACATTAAAATATAAATTGTTCATGATAACAACAATTCTCAAGTAGAATAAAGAAATTACAGAGTAAATTTTAAAATTACAACACAATTCTACGATCTTTCATATTTTGGAATCTAGATATAATTGTCTCATCATCAACTCGCAAAAAGACGTCTCGCTCAATAAATGTGACCAAATAATCATTCATGTATTGGCTTCCTATTTTATTTCTTAACTTATTCTTCACATAGCTGTTGCCACTGGAAGAATTAGCACCAATTTAAGAATTCTATAAACAAGCTCAAAAGTGACACTTTTATTTGTTTTAACAAGCATCATAGAAAGATCGGGAAGATTTTTCACATGTTTAAATCTTTCATATTTACGCATATCAACGACATAGTTTCTCAGTTGATTGGGGAGTCTTAACAATTCATCCTTTGTGAAATCCTTAGGATAAAAGTGAGCGAGCTTTGTCAAACTATCCCTATCAAATGCAGCATAGGAGTCAGCGGGATTGAATGATGCCATGCAAATGAGTAGTTCTGTGTTCACCTCATCAAACCGGTCATTAAGCTCTCGAAGTTGCCTATCAATGACATCCAAGAACATATCAAAATGAAAGCGATGTTTGTTTGTTGTGTTACCATAAAACCTTGCCGATCTTCCAACCGGTTTGTAGCGACCATCCATGTCAACAAATTGAATCTTATGTTTCACACAGAAAGATGTGACATTTCCAAAAAAGGTGTCCCATTCATCATCTTCCCGCAATAATTGTAATTGTTCCTTGCACACAGAAACGAGAGAAATAGCATTGACAATATCTTGTTCTCTCTTTTCCAAAGCATTGCCTAAATCATCTGTGTAGCCAAATATTTCTAGCATCAAATGCAACATGAATAAAAACTCAAATGATTCAAATGATGTTAGCATAGTTTGAGCTGCTATAGCCTCTGCCCCATTATATTCTTCCCCAATCTTAACAAGAACTTTCCTTATGAAAGAATATAAAGCAATAACATGTAACACGGTTTTGTAGTGAGATCCCCAACGAGTATCACCTAGCCTACCCAAGACCATCTCTTGATTCAAACCTGAACTGGTTTCAATTTCACCCAACTCCAATGATTCAATGATAGATTTAGCTTGAGCAATTCGAAGCATTCTTATCTTTTTGCAAGACATCCCAAGAAGATTCAACAGATATAAAAGTTGTTGAAAGAACCATTGGCAGTCACCACTCTCTTTTGCAACGGCAACAAAAGTTAATTGAAGTTGATGCGCAAAACAGTGGACATAATAAACAGAAGGAGACTTATCCATGATAAGTTTTTTCAAGCCATTAACGTGAACCTTCATGTTACTAGCCCCATCATATCCTTGCCCGCGTACCATAGAAAAGCTTAATTGATTATCCATTAGCAAATCCCCAATGGCTGTTTTAAGCGTTAAAGAAGTAGTGTCTTCTACATTAATAATACCAAGAAATCTCTCAACTAGCTTTCCTTCTTTATCAACATAACGCAAGCAAAGGGCCAATTGCTCATTTTGGGACACATCACTAGATTCATCATTAAGTATTGAAAAGCACTCATTACCAAGATCATCTAAGATAAGTTTCGTAGTCTCCTTTACACAAGAGTTGATGAATTCTTTTTGTATCTTGTGGTCTACCATTTTACTGTTTTTTGGAGCATTATCTAGAACCACCTTGTTAACTTCTTGAAAATTTTCTGCTAACCAATTCAAAAGCTCAAGGAAATTACCTCTATTTTTGGAACCTTTGCTTTCATCATGTCCGCAGAAAGCCAATCTTTGCCCCAAGAGAAACCTTATGCACTTAAGTGACCATGTCAAGCGAGTTTTGTAAAAAATCTTGCTTTTTTCAATGGCTGAAACAAATGTTTGTTGAATGGATGTTGTAGGTTTCACAAACCTATCATATTTCTCTTGAGCCTTATTGTGGGCACCAGTGATCTCACCAATATGTTTTCTAAATGCTTTCCTGGCATGGTTCCAATTTCTAAATCCCTCATTCACAAAAGCATCTCCACCGGAAGGGTACCACTCTTGAACAAATAACAAAAAAAGCAAAACGTAGCCTCTTTTTCTACACTATACTAAAGCCAATTATAAGAATTAAACCAAGAAGGCACGAATCGGCGCATACCTCCAACATTTCTTCTTTCAAAATTATGGTCATGTGGTCGACAAGGCCCCAATGCAATAAATCCCCTTCTAACTCTATTTTGATCATTGATATTGTAACTTGCAATTGGACTTCTCTTCCCAGGGTCATGTGAAAGAAGATCAACATCATAAATTGCATCATCGCTATCATCCACCTGTGTCTCTATATTGTTTTCCTCTTGAGCCTCTTCATTCTCTTCAAGGTCTACGCTTGCAATATTTTCAACAACCGTAGATAATGCAATTGGGATATCAAGTTGACTGCTCACACCCTCATTCTCATTTTCAGGCACGGGTTGTTGAATGGAAGTAGAAGGAGAAATGATTTCAGTGGTAGATGTCCTCAGGGTCTTTGCAGCTCTATTCCATATAGTTCTCAGATAAACCGCCTTCCTTTTGATTTTTGAGTCCTCCATAATAGCATTGAAATCTCAATGCCCAAAATTTATACAACAATCATTAAGATTTTTATTTGCTACGTATCTAAACCGAGGATTAGGGTTAGGGTTAGACGGTTAAATTAAGTTGAGATTTGAGAACAGGAGGACTGGAGGAACCGAGGAACCGAGGAGCCAGCCGGCCGGTAGGCCGGCTCGTCGGTGGCGAGCGGTCGGCTGGGGACAAGCGGCGCGCTGCTCCTGCAGTCCCACGGTGCCGTCGCGGCGTCGCGCCGTTGAGGGGAGGCGGCGAGCCGGCAGGCGCCGGGCTGCAGGGCTGGTGGCGCCTGGCGGGCGATGGGCAGCTGACGGGCGGCGGCCGGTAGTGGCAAGCGAGGGCCGAGGGCGTCGTGTCTCGCGTGGTCTTTAGGTCTTGCCGTCTGGACTCTGGATACAGATAGATACTGCGAGAGGAGAGGCCGGGAGGGGAGACCGCTGCTGGAGTCTTGGCCAGCTGGGCGCTGGGCCTGGGCACCGGGGTGGCCGGGCTAGTGAACTGGGTGTGGCCTTCACTGGCTTGGGCTGGGCCTACTAAGTACTAACTAAAATTTTTTTGCAAAAATATTTGGGTGTACATCTGTACACCTTTGGGCCTTATTGGGCCCACCCCTGACCGCCACATCAATCTCCTCAGCTACGACAACCCTATTATGTGCTCCAAACCTCTCCTCTACTTCCGTGGTTAGGCCTCGCGATGATCCCACAATCTCTACCGTGTTACTGCGAACATATGTACCATCCTCTACACCCGTCGATGATATTTCGCTTGTGCCTCCCTCCTCCCGTGGTACCATTACAGCGTACACACCAATCTTGAACGATTCCTCAACAGATTTTGCAACATACAAGTCCTAGGAACTTTGGTTCCGAAGGTCCCACAGGTTGCACACTACATGCAAAGTGTTCGGGACGTAACGGGGCCGAACCACCTGTAGGTGCACTTTGAAGTTTCGCCGATCTATACCAAGTGTTCTGGCTACCACCTCTATTAAGTCTTTAAGTCCTATAGGAAGATCTATTGCGGCTTGTGTGTGCATGCAACTCCGTATGCTAACAAAAGTACCCTGCACTCCTGTTGGAGCATCCCCATAGAAAATATGCAGTGTTGTAGTCATAAAGATCTGTCCTTGTGTCATTCAAACAAAATTGTCACTCATCTATATATGCATGCTCGCTTTCAGTACTACAAATTTTAAGATTTTCACAGAAACTGCACATGGAGACACCTTCAACAATACTTGTTATTTTTATTCCGCCGGTCTAGAATAACTCAGCACATGCATATATGTCATATTCTATAATTTCGCTATATTCAGTACAAGTTTAAATAACTCCGATAATTTTTAGGATTTTTTAATTCAATATAACATATTTTGAATTTATGCGCTAAAAAATCCCCTAAAAGACTGCAATAATTTTTATTCCTAAAATGTCGTAAGTACCGTTATTTACTAACTGACTTACATTATTAACTAAAGAATTAAATAACTTAATTTATTAAGCATAACAAGTTAATTAACTAACTTTTTTATTACGCATGCAACGTAACAACTATTTATGTTACGATTTAATATCACATGTGCAGCTTTCGCCTTAACAGTGTCTTACATCTACTATAAATTATTATATAATTAGTCATTATTCTATACAGATTTTGTATGTCTGGTCATGACGACATTACCATTTCACTTATTTCTTACATAAAATTGTAACTCTTGTTCTTTATTATGCATGCTATGAGTTAATAAAACGTTCATGTTAATTAATACTTGCTTCTACTACATTCTATAAGTCTACTCGCAATGGTTTATTAAAATGCATACCTTCTAATAATACCTCAAATGGACAGTCTACTCACGAGGTAGCAACACCGTGCATGAAATAATGCATTGTCACGGGATGACTATTTTTTACATGCGCATGCATGCAACATAACAAACTAAATAACTAGCTGACTTTATTAAACATAAAGCATAACAAACTTTTTATGGTAGGAGTTAATATCACATGCATATTTAGCTTTAATAGTTTCTTAGCACTATTACAAACTATTTATAATTACTCATTAATCTATGCAGATTCTACATGTCTAGTCATGACGAGATTACCATTTAACTTAGCTCGTACCTAAAATTATAAGCATTGTCAGTGAACAATTATTGTCTTACATGCTCATGCTTGCAACGTAATAAAATAATTAACTAACCAACTTCTGTTCTTTACGCATGCAAGTGCAACAACCTTTATTATTCAGTTAACTTACTCCTTATATGACATGTAGATTTGGACTAAATATTTTCTTAGCACTAATATAAATTATTCCATACATAGTTATTAATCTATATAAAATCGACACATCTGCTCATGTTGGTTTAATAAAATGCATAGCTTGCTAAAACTACTTCAATGAACATTGCTTTACTAGATTATGTCTGGTACCAATACCTACACATCCAAACGCATGAAATTAAGAGGAAAAGCAAAAACAGCAGAGTACCTCGACAAGGATAGTGAGAAAGCAAAACCAGCTGAGGCCTTAGTGAGCACCCGAGGCAGTGAGAATGGAGTGCAGCGGACAAAGTACAACCCTTCCTTTTATAGCCGAAGTCATGGAATAAATTATCGTAAACATGTCATTTATTACTCACTAATTAAACACGGTCCAAACACTCCTGGTAGACAGGAAAATAGGTGCGTGGCAGACCACGAATGACCGGCCACCAGCAACGTATTTTGCTGCTCACGCCAGCCCGTGAATGATTTTCAACGAGAGGGAATCCAGGCAATCAGGCACACGGTTCAAGGCTGTACAGTGCAGTGGCACACAGTTCAATGTAGAGAATCCGATGCAGCCAACGCGAGGCCAAGCGCGAGGTAGCCTGGACACGTGGCAACAACTGGCTGTTTCCTCCACACCGCAAGGCGGAAGCCAGCGTTTCCGTCGTGGGCGGTGGCGGAAACGCCATTTCCTCCGTGGCTGGTGGCGGAAGCCATCCCCGATGACGGAAATAAGCTCAAAATCGGAATTTCAAGCTGATGCGTCATATTTTTGCAATTTCCATTTATATATGTATTATTGCACCAATTTTTCTAAAGCTTTCACGTCCAATCTCTTTCGTCCAAGTGTCTAGACCGAGTCTGTACAACTCAAGGGAACCCTTCATCACTTGGATTGCCGGATCATGCATCACCCAACCACATCCTCAATCCCCTTTTTCGACATCAACCTATGCACGTGACACGAGTAAACAAATTTCTTAGAGCAAATCTAGGTGGCCCTCTATAATACTGTAGCAGATATAGAGGGGCTGCTAGAGGGAATGAATCTTTTAGAGGGTAGTGTAATTTGTAAGGGAATGAATCTTTTAGAGGGTAGTGTAATTTGTAAAAGAATTTTAGAGGGATGGATAGAAGGTATTGAGCTGCATGCCCAAACCAATTCACTCAAAAGCCTAAGCTGATGGGGAAATGAGGGCAATTCACTTATACTTTAACACTCCCCCGCACGTGGAGGCTCCCCCAGGCCTCAAACGTGGAATAGAGTGGGCGACTTATTTAATTGCGCCAGCCAGGACTCGAACTCGAGACCTCTGGCTCTGATACCATATTGAGCTGCATGCCCTAACCAATTCACCCAAAAGCTTAAGCTGATGGGGAAAGGAGGGCTATTCACTTATACTTTAACAGAGGGGATACTAATAATGTTTAATATAGAGAAGGAGTTGGAGCCATTACGAATCTATCAAATAGCACATTCCAAATAGCAGTTAGTGAATCCAACACAAATGACTACATGCACCTAAATCCTTGCATAGTAGCTCTTGGACACATTTTTGAATAAATTTTTCTGTTGGTCAAATGAAAAAGTTATCAAAATAAAAAAAAAGATGCATCATGAAATTTTTTTACAACTTTTATATACAATACAATACTTAGGCCCAGTTTTTCAGCTTAACGGCTTAACAGGTTAACGACTTATCTGCGTTTTGAAAACACAAATGCTTTGAGTTTTTTGAGTCCTTTTTTCGCTATTTTGAAGGTGTGTTCTAACACTTTAAAAAGCAAGTCAAACGAAATGTATCCGAATCTCGAGACTACCTCGAGAAGCTCTCGAAATTCAGTCATTTCAGCCTTTAGCTGTTCAGATCAGCTCAAAAGAACAGGGCCATATAATTTTTCAATCAGAGATAGGTCTTCAAAAGTACATAAAACTATGAGCCACACGACCTGATTTGTCACACCCATGGTGCCAGACTTTGTCGGTCCGCCAACGCCAACAACAGGTCCATGCTAGACCAAAGTCCACAGAACTCCGGCCTGAAACACTCGTCTAAATAATGTAATTTCGATTCAAGTGTCCTTTTAATTTTTACTTTAAAAAAGTGTCCTCCAATTTAAAGTTTGCGAACATGAGTCCGGTTCAATGCACAAAGACTCGAAACACAAAAATTTGTCAATATGATCTCACAGAACTACTTACTGCATGTGTAGACATCTCAAGTAGCGTCCTATTGCTCCCATCCCATCTCCCACGACCGCAACAGCACAGGCTGCTAATGGCCTCTAATAAACATAAGCAGCCGTTGATCAAACACCTACATAGAACACATAAATGATTCAACAAGGATCTAGATACGTGAGAAAATTGATAAAGAGATAAATAAGTTTCAGTCGCCTGGTTATTAGCAAAGGTGTTTTTTTATGGTACATATGCAGTTTCTCCTAGCTATAGCTAGGCCCATTTGGAATTCCAGATGCTTTCATCTTCTAAAAAGCCTCAAATCTGAATTAAACATTACTATGCCACTTCTCAAAG
>SPJY01008881.1:0-11737 GCA_005191435.1 Raddia distichophylla
TCAAATTTGTTACAGTAATACACCGACGCAACGATACGTTGAAAAGAACAAGGCCTAAGCCATGGTTACTGGAGACTAGCTGACTTGAACTCAGGCTGGTTTATCACAAAATAGGCTAAGGCCTTGTTCTTTTCAGCGTATCGTTGCGTTTGCGTATTACTGTAGCAAATTTAAAAGCCCTCAAAATGAGGTCTAAAGATTATAAAAAAATAATTAAAAAATAGCTATAGAATCTTTGAAACGACTATTAAAAGTCACGAAAAAATCGTCGCAAATTATGACAACACATAGGCTATATAAAAATAACAAAATTTGCTACAGTAATACGCAACGGTACGATACGCTGAAAAGAACAAGGCCTAAGTTGATGGTTGCTTCGCCCCTAGGGACTAGGTAAGGCTGGGCTCGGAGCATTAGTTGCTAGGTGGATTTTGAGTAGGGGCAGTCCATGCAGAGATGATCAATCGTCTCTTGGTCCACACCATAGAGCGGGTAGTAGACAGGTTTGGCCAACCCTTATTGGCTAGGATATCTGCGGTATTAATCTTTTCGTGGCTAAGTGCCCGGACGAAGAACTTGCATTTGTTATCTTTTTTTGCCTTCCAGATAGTGGAGGCAAAGAGGACAGGGGATGCTTCCTAGGAACTAGGCATTGTAGGCTTATGTTGAGGTGTAGTGTTCCGGATGGATTTAGGGTCCCTGTCATGTTATCCTCAACCAGGAGTAGTAGTTGCGCTTGACGTGCACTAGAGGAGCATATATTCAAGTAAATGTTATTGCATGGAAATTTGTTGCGCCGTATGGATCTAGTTTTTGTTAATGAGAAGGTCGGCTACTTTGTGGTGTTTGTGTTTGACGAAACGGCAGATGTTGGGGCTAGGTTGCAAAGTGCAGTACCATAGAGCCATCTGTCGTGCCTGAAGTTCATTTTCATGTCATTTCTGACAAAAATGATAGTGGCAGCACGAAAGAGAGCTTTATCGCTAGCATTGTATAGGGTGTGGCAGTGTTGACCCAAGACTTGTCGACGATCTTAATATGATTAAATTCAGCATAATCTTTTTAAAAAATGTGTTTCTAGGCTTATATCTATGTCTAAATTTAGATGTGGCCTTCTTTGGATCTGTATCCAGACTGAGTTATCCAAATAAACCCGACCGGGTACTAAAAAATTGACGAATCTTGTCCCGACGGTCAGATAAAAGTATCCGATCCATCTTCACATCCATCATTTCGATTTGTAGATGCATTGCCGCAAAAATGAGCTAACTAAAGTGATCTATATCTCTACTCCTAAAAAGCAGCTTATGGTGATGAGTGATGGCTCATTGGATGTATCATGACCATTCAAACTTCTCCAACGGTCTACATGCCTAGTGATCCGTAGCCACAGTAGATGGCCAATCACCAGTCCATAGGCCTGCGCGCCCGCCGCCCTCCACGCCCCGCTCTCCATGGCCTGCGCGCCCGCTGCCCTCCACCGCTTGTACACCCGCCGCCGCCCTTCCCCGACGGCGCCGCCGCCTCCGCCGCCCCCTCCCTGACCTGC
Organism: Raddia distichophylla; assembly: GCA_005191435.1. Lineage (NCBI taxonomy): Eukaryota > Viridiplantae > Streptophyta > Magnoliopsida > Poales > Poaceae > Raddia > Raddia distichophylla. The sequence goes on from SPJY01008881.1 coordinate 1,550, forward strand.
CGCCGCCTCCGCCGACTCCACCGCCTGCGCGCCCGCCAAGAATCCCCACCAGCTGAGGGGGAGATGGGCGGCGGCGCGGCTGCGGCTGCGGTCGAGCGAGCAGCAAGGCGGCGCGGCTCGGGCGGCGGGCTCCGGCGGCAGCAAGCGGCCAACGGCGGCGGCTGGGCGGCAGACCGGGGAGAGGAGGAGCGGCGGTGCGCGGTAGCAGAGGTGGCGCGGCGGCCTTGGAAACGGCGACGGGCAACGAGGCGGCGGCAGCGGCTGGAAGCGGTAGGGTTCACCTACGCGACGACCGGCGGCAGCGGTGGCTTCTTCTCGGCGACAATTTCCAGCGGCCTCGATAGATGCCTCCGGCGGCGGCGCTCGGGGACGACGTGGAGAGCGCACCGGCGGCGTGGGGAGGCGGCGAGCTCGACTCGCCGGCGCGAGCTTAGCCCATCCCCTCGGTTCCTTCTTCCAGCTTAGGAACGAGAGGATGGGAAGAGAACATGGGAGAGAGGAGAGAGAGGTAGATGGGAGGGAGAGTCACGGGAGATGAGAGGTTGGAGAGAGAGCCAGGCCGCGGGCTCCACCGGCGACAGCTCCTTCCCCCAAGCTCACCTTTTCAGCTTTTCCCTCGCCTCGTGTCACGTGCGCAGATAGCAGATCGATCTGGTCCTCCTCTCTGCTGCTGTTGCGCTCGAGATAAGGAGGAAAAGTCCCCAGAGCCAGCCGACGGGGTCCTTTTTATTGTAGCAGATGGCAATTCGTTTAATTCAAGAAACGTGCAAAAGATCTGGTTGATCTCGTGATTAAGGCCCTGTTCTTTTGAGCTGATCTGAACAGCTGAACGGCTGAAATGATTGAACTTCGAGAGCTTCTCGAAGTAGTCTTGATATTCAGATCCATTTTTGTTTGACTTGCTTTTTAAAGCGTTAGAACCCACCTTCAAAACAGCGAAAAACAGACTCAAAAAACTCAAAAAAATATGTCTTTTTAAAATGTAGATAAGTCGTTAAGCTATTACGTTAAGCTGATAAGCTGAAAAGAACTGGGCCTAAAAGATAAGGACTAACACATGTGTTTTTTAATGTAATTTCGCACCACTGCCCAGATCCATCGGTGGGAGGAGCGCAGCCGCTGGGAGATCCCAACTTGCCACGCGGACAAACCTCTTGTGATTCCCCTTTGGCCTCTGGTGTGCCAACACTGCAGGTTTCGATTGTTTTAAAATTTTCTTTAGGTCATGTAACACAAAATTCACCTTTGGATTGTACTGAGAGGCGAGAGTAGCCATTTGTTGATGGCGCTTACTTAGATGGTAAAATCGACACTGCAGGTTTCAGTTTTTTTAAAATTTTCTTTAGGTCGTGTAATACAAAATTCACCTTTGGATTGTACTGAAAGGCGAGAGCAGCCATTTGTTGATGGCGCTTACTTATAGATGGTAAATTGAGACAAACAAATAATTCATTTAGACGTAGAGCTTATATGTTGCAATTAGAGTTACTCCAAATTTCAGTTTTTTTTGAACTTTTCTTTAGCTATATAGGTGGTGTGCATCGAGATGGCATGACCCCAATGATCCAAACTGGGTTAAGTAGACTACTCATGCTGATCAAGGACTCGATCCAGAAGACAAGAGTTTCTTTAGAAGGTTGAAAGTTACCGCCTACTTATTTTGTTTGTAAATGTCAGGAGCTTTTATTATTTGTGCATAATGACATATAGTCTAATACCGCGCAATCACCAAAGATGTAGTGGATTCTTGAAGTCTTTTTGTCCCTAATTATCATCTCTACCATTAAAAAGAGCCTTGTGGATAATCTTTTTTTTTTAGAGCTATCAATTTAACTGTTACATTACCTCACGTGCCATATACTCGATCTAAAATGAGTTCATGTATAGTGTCTTTTCTATAAATCACCCTTCATGCTTATATATTTTTCTACGAACTATGTTTTCCTTTGATCCCTTTATAGTCCGTAGCAAAGCACGGACATTGTACTAGTCTTTTTACATGCGTCCAACGAAGATAGGCTGCCTGCATGCAACAGTGATGCGGATTTTTTCTGGGCCGTTTGGGCCATGAGCGTCCGATCAATTAACGTCTGGACGGACATCCGTATGCAAGTCTCTCCCATAACATAAACAACGCAGACCGATTTTAAAAAACAAATTAAAGAACCTCTCAAGATACAACTTAACATTCGGTAAGCCAGTCTGAACACTCTTCCTTCTTGTATGCCTTCTGATCTTGGATATGTTCTTTCTGTGTTAACACAGCGTCGTCGACGTCGACCAGCAGGGGCCTGAGATTGCCTCAGAGAAGCTGAAGAACCTGGGCTGGAGACCTAGGAAGCTGGAGGAGACGCTTGCAGATAGCGTGGAGTGCTACGAGAACGCAGGCCTTCTTCGGCACGAAGCAGATGGGGATGGGAGCCCTTCCCGTCTCCCCCATTTCCTCCGTCTGCCTGCAAAGAAATAAACAGCAAACTGCACTCTGCACGCTACAACTGCCAGCATTTCTGCGCCATGCTCTTGTGCTTATAATAATACAGCTCATTGTACAAGCTTTCAAATTACTTTTGTGGCCAACAAACTATGGTTTGATGTGAAATTTATTGTGAGATATATATTTATGAACTTATACATACAAATGGTAATTATCATGTGTTCTTTATGCTTCAAATATCTTTAAATTAGCAAAGTTCATGCCAAAATTTTTCAATAATCTTACAAATTCACATGATGCACATTGTAAATAATTACTATTTTCAGAAATTTTCTTATTTTCACACACATTTTTCTTTCCCCCCCATTTTTCACATTATTAGTAATTTTTCGGTTAACTGCGCGCTAAAACAGGCAGTTCCTCACAAAAAATCGTCGAGAAACCACTGGCTGCGTTTGAGTTTGAATTCAAATTCATTCAATTTTTCATCGGCTTTTTTAAGGCTTTCAGCAGTTTTTGGAGTTTCCTCGGTTCGGTGGAAGAGCGGGTTCCGAGACGAAAAACGAAATTTTAAGGGAGGGACTACCTCGCTGGCGCCTGCGCCCGAGCATTTGGCGCAGGCACCGTTTGCATGCTGCCGCTGCTCGTATTTTCGGGAGGCCACAGGGAGGCGTGACGCCATCGAGAGCAAGTGCGCGAGCGCTCGTCCCACGCAGGTGGCCGCCACCGGCGACCCCGAGTCGACGCGCGGCAGTGCCGGTGCAAACGATGGGGGCGGCGGGGGAGGCAGCACGAAGAGGAAGGCGAAGAAGAGGGAGATGAAGGCCTGCGTGGTGAGCAGTAGTAGCCGGTGGAGGACGGTGAGCGTGCGCGTCAAAAAATTCCACTATCGTGAAACATTTTTTCCAATAAAAGAAAATGTGGAAAAACAGTAGAAATTTAGTGAAATTTTTTACGCCGCACGATTTCGCAAATTCCGGGCGCGTGCCAAATAGGAACGCTGACACCGACCCATTAGTCGCCGTGGTGCCGGGCGCTGCTGCTGAGAGCCTGAGACTTTGTGGCCTCGTGGGACGGCAAAGCTAACTTGGATCGCTCCGGCCCGGAAGCCGTTGGTCAATGGCGCCGCCGCCGCAGCCGCCTCGCGTGTGCGTCATCGGCGCCGGCGGGTTCATCGCCTCCTGGCTCGTGAAGCTCCTCCTCTCCCGCGGCTACGCCGTCCACGCCACCGTCCGCGACCCGCGTACGCGCCTCGCAGCCACCTGCTGCAACCTGCAGATCTCTCGCTGATTCCTCATCCTGTAGAGCCTCTCGATCTCTCTTTCAGGTGACCCCAAGAACGCGTTCCTGAACCAGCTGGACGGGGCACCGGAGAACCTGCGGCTGTTCAAGGCCGACGTGCTCGACCCCGGCACGCTGGCGGCCGCCTTCGCCGGCTGCGAGGGCGTCTTCCATCCGGCCACTCCGGTGCCGGAAGGCGAGATCGTTGATCCTGAGGCAAGTGTGGATACTCCCGCATGTGTGTTGCTGCATTTCTCTTAGCCCTGAAGCCACTTACACTCTCTGATTGCAACGAGCCAACTTGAATGCAGCAAGATGCTGTCTATGCAAAGCAGATTTAGTGCGCCTTTATCGTAGAACAAGATGCGGTTTTGGTAGATGTATTTGCAAATGCACATTCGCCGGTGTTTGGTTGTTCATGCCGTGTCATGCACTCCCCTCATTCAGTCGTGCAGAGACTAGGCTAGTCACTAGTAGTCATTACTCACTAGTGAAGTAGTGGAATTTGTCCAAATGCATTTGGGCTTAATTACTAGCATGTTTTCAGGAACAATTTTTTTAGGGAGTGATGCTCCTGCTTGCAGATTGCGGTAGTACTAGTTCCAAAGAGTGATGCGAGTACTGACGTAACTTCAGATCAGAGTTTTTGGACAAAACCAGCGCGGATGAAGAGTAGCATGTTTTGGACCAGCTCATATTTACATTATGAATGATACAAGCCACCGATTTTCAGGATGCATATCTTGTTTGAGCTGTACATTTCCTGTGTTTTTTGCTGGCCTTATGCTACACAATTAATCGTGCAGACAGAGATGATGGCTCCTGCCGTGAAGGGAACCAGAAATATACTGGAGGCTTGCCTGGCAGCCAAAGTTCAGAAAGCCATCGTGGTGTCATCCATCGGCGCCGTCGGTTTTAACCCCAACTGGCCTCAAAAGACGCCCAGAGACGAGACCTGCTGGTCAGACAAAGAGTTCTGCAAGGAAAACCGAGGTATGAAATTTGCACCTGAAATTCAGCAAAAATCAAAGTGAATGTGCCCATGCATGCCGCTTTCAAGATCACCTAAAAATCAAATAAAGCAAGATTGAGTATCGAAGAATACTCAGCAAAGTATATGTATAAATATAAGGGGCATCCAAATCTCATCGACAATTACAATAAAAGAAAACAACTATTACATCAGCCACTCCATCAAACCCACTCTTTCAACATTCAATGGAATGCAATGTATATGCGTCTGTACTGTGAGCTCATACCTGTATAGCTAGGTGCGCACCCGTCGATGCCACACCTTACCCGTCCTTTTCAGGCGGGGACCAATTACTCCACTCCCGTGGAGTGCCTACCAAGTAGGACGTTAGAGCACTCCGGACTAGTCACTTTTGACTTTCTCACCGACCTCATCGAACTAGTCAAAAGTGACTTTCTCACCGACCTGGCCCATATGCACATGATGCAACATGCTCTTCTTTCATACAGTCATCACTTACTCCCATCATAACAAGAACTATCAAAATACTTAATTTAATCAACACATAGCAATTAGAACTACTCATTTACAAATAAAGGTCCAAAAGCATAACACTATCTGTTTAACATATACTTGCCTTTAACCGCGAGGATCCGAACGAAGTGTAGATTGACACCGATCCACTCCCACACCTAGCAAAGCGTCAAGTCTCAATACAATACTCATTCAAGAGCGCAATAAAGAAAACTCCATTGCACCCACTCTCGTCTCTCTCCTGCCCAATACTCAATTAACAAAATCTAGGACCAACCGATTACAATATCTGGACAGCAATACTAAAATCAACGCATCTTCAAAACCACTTGTCCATTTTCTGTGTTCTTGTACTCGAAACGAAGTTAAGACATAGGCGCACATTTTCTGTAATAGGACCATGATCCGAATCACGCCCTAAATAGGTCAAATACTTGCCCAAACCTGCTGCACGAAAACAAATCTATCGAAACTTCACCCCCACGAATATTCCTCTCAAATCCACGAAGTTCATCAACTAACAAGGGGAAAACTTTTGGGAACATGTCTAATCTCACTATTGAAACCAAAACTGCAAACCCTAGTTTTACTCATCTCCTTCCCTCCACATCCCTTCATCTTCCCTCTTCTCTTTTCTCCCCTCCTTCCACTACCATCCCCCCCACTCAACTTCTTCGCTCTCCTTGAGCCCTCCCTTCACTCATGGCAAGGCAACATGAGGTTACCTTGAGGATCGAGTGGCCGGCTAGGCGACGACGAGGGCGGTGACGGCGCGGCGGTGCGGTGCTGGGCGGCGGGGCTCTGGACGGCGGTGGCGCCGGCGTGGCTCGGCCACGGCAAGGATGGCGGCGAGGTTCTGGACGGCTTCTGGGGTTTGCCTAGGAGGAACCGTCAGGTTCCCTCCCCCCCCACTACCTATTAATCTCACTAAGTGGGCCGGGCTAGGACAAAGGCCCACGGGCTATCACACACGGCGCGTGGGTGGGGGCGTTGCTAGGTTTGGAGCGGCGCGAAGGCGGCGGGGTCACATGTTGGCGTGGGAGATGGTCACCTGGCGACTGCAATAGGTGGGACGTGGCTCGGAAGAGAGGAGGGGGGAATAGAACTCAATTGTTTGAATTCAGAAAGTTAAGAGTTTTTTTTTTGTAAAATTACTATGTAAATAGGAATCGATATGAGCGTGGGTCTTGGAGTGGATCTAATGGTTGTGGTCTTGTAGATGTGTATGGAACCACGGCTATTTACTTACCTTGGGGATTGCTTATCCGTTCCTTCGCTTTTGTTGCTGCTACGTCTTATGTATTGAACCAATGAATCAATCACATATATTTTAGCAGAAACAAGCTTGCATTTTACTCATCCCCATATGATTTTCATTCATATGGATGATTCGTGATTGGAACTGCAAAGTCATATAGCCAAAATTTAAAGATGCAAGGAAACAATATCATGTCGCGAGTGCTCCTGTGATGGGATACCTCCTACTCTGCCTCGTGATTCCACCTTCACCGCACATTACCCTCGTGATTCCTTCATATCATAGTGTTATTGAAGTTGGGCCAAGGCGCCAAGCCATGGAGGTGGGGGCTCTCTGACACAAGGTTTAGGATAGGAGGCCGATGTTGGAGTAGAGAGGTTGGCATCATCAGATTGAGCTGGAGAGAAATTGAGGGGGAGAGAGAGAGAGAGTTTAGGGGGAACGAGCTGAAAGTCAATGTAAATGTTGAAAACAATAGGGTGGTAATTCTTTGAAAGGCTCCGCCCCGCCGCTGGCCACTCCGGCCACCGCGGCCTCCGCCGCCCCGCGCTCTACCACGCCGGCGCTCATGGCCTCCTCACCCCTGCCATGACGACCCTACCCTCCTCCTGGAACCGCTGGGCGCCGAGCCGTCCATCCCGCTCCAGCTCGCTGCTTCCACTGCCTTCTTCGCTGAGCGCCTTCAGTGCCCCTTCCTTTGCTCCTACTGCAGTGCCGGTGTCGTACGCCGCCGTGGCTCGCTCCGCTTTCATTGCTCCCCTTCTGAGCAATACTTCCCCCAACCTCCTGATCCCTGCTTTCACTCTCCCCCTTCCTGTCCACCATTCATGGCGCCCCATCTTCCAAAGCCCGGCTCTCCGCTCCACCATCACCGCGCCCTCGGCTGCCGTGCCTCCTTCCCCGAAATGGGAGCGTGTTCGCCCCAAGGCTCGCCGGCATGGCCTACGCCCTCCCCTCCCGACGGTCGGAGTCAAGGCCGCCAACGCCCGCCGGCCTCTTGCGGCTGGCCTTAAAGGCCGCTGTGGCCGATGCCTCGCTAAAGATCACGCCACAGCAAGCAACCATGACCCGGTCCGGTGTCTCTCCTGTCGCCGCTTTGGGCACGTTGCCCGGCAGTGTGGCTAGCGCGTCGCCGCCATCGCGCTCCGCGCCACTCCTTCACCCTAGCCGCTTCTCGCGCCCATGTTTCTGCCCGGCATGGCTCCCTCTCAGCGCCCCAGTCTCGCCGCGCTCCGCCCGCCGTCCGCTCATGTGGCCGTCGAGGTCTCCGACGCGGTGGGCGCGGACGCGGAAGAGCTTCACCGCCGTGCGGTAGTTGTTGTCGTCTCCGGCGGCCCGCACCTAGACACCAAGGTCGTCACCACCCTCATTAGCTCCTACACCAACATCCCCCTGATGGACTTAACAGTCACCCACCTTTCCCACCATCACTACCTCGCCTGCTTCACTTGCCCGGAGCAGGCCCGTCATACTGCTCGTCGCTCCTTCCACGCCAACGGTAGGGACTTTCGCCTTGAAAGCTTCCCCATCGACGTCCATGCCGCGGGCGCGCCTGGCAATGCTCGCTCCCACGTCCTTGTCTTCATTGAGGGTCTGCCCCTGCAGGCGTGGTCCATGGCCGTCGTCGATCGCGTTTTTGCTGGGGTCGGGCGCATCGACGTCGTCGTGTACGAGACGCGCCTTCGCCTGGACACCGCAACTTTCCGAGTCTGGGTCTGGACCCGTGACCCGGCCTACATCCCCCTAGAGCTAGAGCTTGAGCTCATTGACCAGTCCTCGTACATGGAGGTCGACCAGGGTGGAGCCCGTGGCCCTGCCCGCCTCGCCGACGCGTCGCGCCCACGGCCGCCTCGAGTCTCCGTCCACCATCTTTTGCTGCACCTCGACTCCGTTGAAGACTACTCCAGCCTCTTTGCTCGTGTCGGTGGTGGTGCCCCATCCTCAACCCCCCACGCCAGCCTCCGTCCCGCCACCATCGTGCTGCTCCCTCTTCATCCCTCAGCCGGTGGGCTCGCGTGCTTCCCCGGAGGGCTCGCCGGCGAAAAATCGGCCTGCCTGGAGCTGTTCCCCGCCGCGTCGCCGAGCTGCCGACCACCAGCACCGTCGCCCCTGCTCTCGCCCGCGCACCTCTCCCCGCGACGGCCTTCCCCTTCGGGCTCCGCTTCGCCTCGGCTGCCTCGGCTGGGCCGCGGCGTCACTCCGGCGATCCCGCCCCGTCGCGTGGCGTCTTCCTCGGAGGACCCGCTGGTGCCACACGCGCGCCGCTCCGTCACATGGCGGCGTCCTTCACGGACACGATGGTTCCACCCGTGACCCTATTGCAACGGGCCCTGCTCGTGGCGCAGGCGCAGGCCGCCTCGGTCACCCCGCTCTCGCAGACCTCGGATGGGGGAGTTTCAAACTCCCCCCTCCAGTCAACGGTGCCCAAGCCCTCCTGCCACGATGCATCCCAACCATCTGTCCTTGTTGGGCCATCGGTGCTCGCTGGCCCATTGTCTCTGCCGCCTCAGCCCAACCGGGAAAGCTCCCCTTGCCAAAACGTGCCTGCATTTCCTCCTCCTCCTGGGTCGCCGGTGCTCCCGAGACCTCCTTCTGTTTCACCCCCCATCACCTCTACGGGCCCCCACACCCTTCGGGCCACAACCCATCCTAGCCCCGAGGTGTTGTTTTGGATGGGAGACTCTCGCCCAGCACCGGTTCCCCATCTCTTTCCCGTCCTTGACCCGATGACTTTTGAGGCCACCCTTCCAGTGGTACTCACCCCTTCCTCGACCCCTGGTTTCCTCGCCAAGGCTACGGTCGACGCACCCGCCCCTTTGATTGCCTCCCGTCCGCTTAGGCGCCCCCCGTCCTAAGCAGCCCACCATAATTCATCGCAGCTCCCGGCTTGCCTCTTCCCATCCTGCCCTAGCCCCGTCGATTCCTCTATGGTACCAGCCATCCGCGGGGCGCAGGGTTTGCTTGCCCGACGCCTGGGGCTCTCCCCCTCGGATGCCGTCGATGCGCTTGTCCTGCAGCTTGAGTCACTCTTCTCCACTGCCCCGCTCGACTCAGCCGCACGCTCCACTATCTCCGACCTCTGCGGACTCACGCGCCCGGAGATTAACCTAGCAGAGATGGGCCCCGCTGGGGTCGAGGGTTGCCACCCCTACCCGCCCAGTAGTTCTCTAGCCCCCACCTTCTTCGCATCTTTGCAATATTTAGTTTCATCCCAGTTTGTTTCACCTCCCCCACCTGCGCGCGGGCTTAGTGCCTAGTTAGCCACCTGCGTGTGGTCCCCACCTGCACGTGGGCTTAGTGTGATGTCGTCGACCACCTGCGTGTGGCCCCCTTCTTTTTGTTTTTTTGATCCCTGCCTGCGTGCAGCGAGCATCCGCTCTACCCGCCTGCGTGCGTGGTGTTTGGGTTGAACCTACCCCTGCGTGGGCCATGGTCCCCCCATCTACCCCTACCACCTAAGTGTGGTGTTAACCTTGGCCCTCCTTCTCTCCATTGTGTTCTTCTCAACCGCAGGCCCACTTCTCCATTTTGTGCCCCCCTCTGGTGCCCATTATGAGGATCCTTAGCTGGAATGTTTGCAGCCTCAACTCCGCGGACAAGCGCTACTTTGTCACCTTCTCTCGTTCGGGCTCAAAACACTACAATCCTGGCAGTACAGGAATCAAAACTCTCCAACCAGACCACTCAGCTCTGAAAGAGGATCCTAAG
>SPJY01008919.1:0-28981 GCA_005191435.1 Raddia distichophylla
CCCCGATCCGCAGTAGTGGTTCCTATCACACCTGTTGCAACTTGCCACTTGAATACCATTCATATGGTTCATTGGTCTTAGCTAGCCTTACCAAAACACAATGTGCCTGTCAACCCTCAAAGTTACTTATCTTGAGAGTCAGAATCACATACACTAGTCCCTAGATCAGTACATTAGTGCGGAAGATCACATAGCCGGAACAAGCATACATCGATTAACACATAAATCCCTGAATATTACATGACCAAGTCACGCCCTTAGGCGATTTTAGTAAGGCGATTATCATTAGCCTTTAATACAAAATATAGCTCAGAGTATTGCAGCTATCCCAAAATATCTACCCAAAAGAATGTGCTAACGGCTAGGTGACTTGCAAGCGATCGGAGCGTCCCCTAAGAATCATCAGGCCCATCGAAGTCATGTCCATCGTCTTCATGGCACTCGTAAGGATTCACCTCGGTCCCATCGTCTATAAGAATATAAGTGAGCGAGGTCAGCGTAATCCAAACGTTGGCTAGTTAACACTTCCCTTAATGCACTTAGTGAATAGAAGTTCTTTATTTAGGGAGAGGGTTATTTTATTTACGTAAAGCCAAATTTCAAATGAGTTTAAAATTACCCTATCTAGCATTAGGTATTCATAGTTAATATTACTCAAAGGGTTAAGCATCATACCAAATACATCCCCAACCCAACCCAACCCAACCAACCCTCCTTAATAACCAACCCTAAGAAGACCAACCCAAACACGATACATACTTGACTTTGAAATTCACCACACCAACTCCTCGTTGCCCCAACATTCTCCTAAGCCCGTCATCCTTCTAGGATTTGGCAATCCTGTTGTGGACCACACTTGCCATAGACTGATCGCCTCGGCCTAGGGGGTTGCCAGCCCGCACATGGATGCCACACTTCCCCAGGATGATTAACAAGTGGCGTATATATTAAGCATGCTCATTTGATAATGAAACAAATATAGTTTAGGAAAAACTAGGTATTGAGCATGATTATATCAATGTTAATCCGCACTAGGGAAAGTCGCAATCTCTCCCTAATACGAGTAAACATCTAAAGAGTAAGTGTTAACTCGCCTTGCTCAAGTGGAAGGTCTTCCTCCGTGTCACTGAACCTTCCCTCGGTATCGCCTAAGTCTAATCACACATATAATCCAACAATTACTTACTGGTGCAAAACGGAGAACATGATGCATGTACGTGATCTAGGTCCTATCCTCGGCACCATGATGTAAAAAGTCGGATAACGATGCTAATTTTCGTATGTTATGCAATGCATGCCCTAATGCATTAATAATTAATAATACCATTAAATAGTAGTCTAGCGGTACCCCAAAATACGATTTCGTACGCTATGGTAGTGATAGAGTGATTAGGGTTTTAAGGCGGCATACGATAACGACACTTCGACAAAAAGGCTTCCTACGGAGTTCAACAACATTTCTAAGTCTTCTCTAAGTTATAAAGGAGAGGAATTTATCTATTGCTAGACAGACCAAGAAGCAATGAAGTTTTTTCCCTCCTACATATGTGTTCAATCTATTGTGTATTATCCTAATTCTTTATCTATGATTTACGTACGAATAGACAATATCGGACTACACTTCATAGTGTGCTTGTTTAACAATGACAGATCTAGCTACGAGCTTCCAAAAGTAGTTGTTAAAATTTTGCCTGCACTCAGTTAGCTACATTTCTTGCGGTGTGTATCTATGTTCGAAATTTTGAAATGATGGAATAAACACATCTCCATCAGCATATTTGAGGGTTTTGGCGATGCAAAAAAGAAAACACCTGAATTGAGGACAATTTGCAAACCTTGTGAACTCAACTTGGTAGTTTATATATATTTCAAAACTCGTGAACCGGTTTCTGGTGGTTTGTTGTCGTGCACTCTAGAACCGTCTTCATCTTATACCAATTCTAGAAACATTTTTTTTTTTTGTTGTAGTATATTTCAAACACATGCATTGGCTATATGCCCAATAAATAAAAAGTAAAAGTAAAATAATTCATGGAAGCCACATTGAGCCCATAATAAAACTGCAGTGAGTCCATTCCATCACATAGCCCATCTATCGTGCCTTAGCTTACGAATGTGCTTAAATATTGGCGCATACATTTGGAGGGGTAGCTAAAACGATTTCCACCTGGTTCGGATTCATCTCTTTTTTCATCTATCTGTGTCCCGGGTTTAGGCTGTCTCCAACAGGAATCCCTAAATTTGATTCCCTATAGCCTCATTTACAGGTTCCCTTTAACAAAAATCTCACCCTATATTTATTCCATCTCCAAGAGTGTTCCCTATATGAAGAATTGTATAGGGGGAGGAGAGAGAACCCCTATATATAAGGGGATGGAGAGAAAAACTCGATTTTAGGGAACGTAATAGGGAATGCTGTTGGAGCACATAGGGGAAGAATTCATCCCCTATTTTAGGGTAGAGGGTGCTTTAGGGGATGCTGTTGGAGACAGCCTTAAGGATCGATATCTCCATGATTTAGTACTATTCAGCATAATTTATAATATTTTTTATTTTATTTATTACTGTTTACCATAAATTAGGCATCAAGGTTGCATTAAAGGGAAGCCGTGCATCCACGTACAAGCCATTTTGACTTCAGGTCCAAATCTGAATACTCCCTTCAGTTCCATAGTATTTGACGTTTTAGATTTGTCCTAAGTCAAACTTATTAAACTTTATTCACAAAAAATCTTTTAAACTATTTGGATTGTGTATATAAAAACCATTCATATAAATTAGTCTTGAAAAATACTTTCACAAAATCATATTTTTGTGAATTTTATTAGTAATTGATGGTTAAGTTGCATTTTGAAGATCGTGTCAATGTTCAAAACAACAAGTATTATGAAATGAGAGGGAATAGCGGACGGGATCCCGGTCAACAGGATCGTCCTCTGCGTGCCACGTGTACCCCGTGCACCTCACTCGCTCGCGCTCTCTCTCCGCCTCGGCTCCCACTCACTTGCTCGCTCTCTATTGAACTCGTGCCCGCTCCCCTTCCCCGCTGCCTCCTTCCTTTTCCCCAACGGTGCTCCGCGCACCTCCGCCGCTCCCGTCGCCTTCTTCATCCACCCCGGCCGGCGGCGCTCTCACTGCCAGCCGCTCCGCCGTCCCAGCCTCCCCCTCCCCGGCTCCAGCGGCGCCACCACCGCCTCTGCCGCCGCCCCGACGAACCCCACCCACCGCCGTGCCGCCGCCTACCTGGCCCAAATCTAAACCCGAACCCCACCCCGAACCTTAACCCGAACGGCCGGCAGCGAGGTAGGCCTTCTTCTTCCTCCTCCCTCCTCCCTTCTTCCTCCTCTGCACAGCGCGCGCGCGGGGACTGATCCCGTCCCCAAGAATTTCTCTTAGGAAATTGGAGTGAGTATCTGATACGCAAGGAGCATCACGAAGTCATAATTTGAAGAAAGCTCAGAACCACAAGTTGTGTTGAGGCAGTAAACCAAGCTAGCTAGTGAGCCACCCCAAGTTCTTATTGTTGGAGAGCGACAAGGAAACTAGTTGTCGTATACTCCTACGTACGTGCATCGATGCATGTGCCAGCCCTCAATTTTATACTTACCAGAGATTTTTATACTTACCAGAGAGCCGCTGTTCACATGCACTAGACCCTGGATCAGTACTTTAGTGCGTGCAATACATAGCCAAGTATCATACAGACATGCGTTTCAATATTCAGAGTATTACATATCTGGTTGCATTACACAGGCTTAGTATTAAATAAGCCAAGCGGCCATACAATTGTTATAGGGAAATCATCAGAGTCCGCAAGACATATATAAGGTGATCAGAAAAAAAAAACCCTCCAATGGCTATGCATTCCTATAGGCGACTGGAGCAAACCCTAAAACGCATCATGACCATCGCAGCCCCGATCATCTCCATGGCACTCAAACAATTCCTTCTGTTTAACTTTCATCTAGAAGAGAGGCAGTATGCAAGGTCAGCGTCATCCAAACGCTGGCTAGTTAACACTTACCTTAATGCACTTAGTGATAGATGGCGTTGAGTGGGGGAAGAGGTTATTTTATTTGTGTAAAGCTAGTTTTTAAGATGAGTTTAAACTACCCTATCTAGCATCAGGTATTAATGTTCCTTTAATACACAACGAGGAGTGCAACACCGTAACAAACACAACCAAAAGCACACAACCCAAGCCTAATCGACCGACCTTGACGACCAACCCAAACTCCACAAACATACTTGACCTTGACTTTAACTCCACCCAAACTTCATGTTGCCCCAATCCAAAACTCACCATCCTTCCGGGATTGGCAATCCTGTTGTGAACCACAAATGACATAGACTGCCCCCGTCTTCCTAGCAGGATTGCCAGCCAGCTATAAATAGACCTCACCCAGCGCTTTGCATCCCCAAGCCACCTTCCTCTGCCACCTTCCTCTGCCACCTTCCCCTTCTATCCATACCGGAGCACCAACGCCGACGATCCCCTCCGCCGCCGCCATGCTGTGCTCGCCACGCCACCATCCACGTCCATCCCAAGCACCGCCGCCACCACGATTAGCTCCCTCACATCCCTAATTTCATTCCTCGAGCATCTACACCCTCGTCTCCGGCCGCCCTCGCCGCCGGCGAACCCCACCCGACGCTCCCCTCCATTTCCCCCTCTCTCTCACTGCCATACGGCCCCCTCTATCAGCACAGCCCTCAGAGCTCCGCCTCCCTCATGGGCCGACCCTGCTCCAGCCCAGTTAACCCTTTTTGTTTTTTCTTTTTTTATTTAAATTTTTGAGATATAGCTTCCCAATTTTATTTAAATAGCAAACCTTCATCAAAATTCTGCCAAAATTTCCAAAAATCTGAAATTCAATCTAGTATTTTATAAAAATATAAAATACCCTCTTTTCAGTTCAAAATTTTAAAAATAAAATGTTTTTACTTCTCTTTTCATAGGAAAATAATCTTAAAATTTATTTCCATTTTCCAAAAAATCCAAAATTCGAAATAAAAATATTTTATCTTAATATTTCATTTAAAAATATATTTTTAAGATTTTCACCTTTTATCTTCAACAATTTCCATCTCGGAACTCCGATAATTTTGTTGTCGTCGACCCCGATCTCTGTAAATTTGTTGATCCACACCTATTCCACGTACACATACATAAATTCTTGCTATCCGGAGATCTATCAAAATAATGCCAAAATTAACGTTCCATTCTATCCGAAATAATGCCAAAAATCCCCATCCCCATTTCCTTTTATAAGAAATTTTCTCGAAGATTATTAAATCATACAAACCATCACCATCCTAGTCAACCCTAACCTTTTTTCTAAAAACATCCATTTTAAAAATGATTTCATGCATTCATGCTCCATGCATTTTTCTTTTTTTTAATTAAATTCCCTCTCGTTTTCCCTTTCTCCAATGTGTAGAAAACGAATTCATTGTCCCTGAATTAGCCGAGCAAGAATATCAGGGCAATAGTGCAGACATCGAAGATTTAGCCGAACCAGGCAGGTTTCCTGTTCTCTAATGTTGTATTATGCATTTATTTTCTAGTTAATTAATTTCTATCCAATTTAATTAAAAGTATTTATGTTTGCATATAGCCATAATCCCATTTAGATTATAACTTCCCTATTATGTCATAGGAAAATCCCAGGAATTTAATCTAGCCATAATAATGGCAAGGTCTCATATAAGCATGTAGGATCCTGATTGTTGCATTTTAATCTAACTTTTGGTTGAGTTGGAAAGAGGTTGAGTTGTTGACGTTTTGGTCGTGTTAAGGTTGGTGTGTTGTTGGTGTTGTTGGAAGTTTAGCGTGAACAAACAATGGGAATGTTAGACGTATGCGCGGACTAGTGGACACTTGTTTGGGGGCCGGTGGTTGCAGGTTTGTTCATTGCTCTTAACTGAATTATGTCATGATAGAAAAGATATAAATTTCTGCCCAAGCCGTATTACTGATCATTTTACGGGTAAAGCTGGGCAGATTCTGCAGAGTCATTAAAAACAAATCATCGATGGACCATACTTCTGGGATATAAGGTTGTATCGCAGGGGTGATGCCTATTCTAAATATTGACATAAATCAGGTTAGAAGTGTGGTTGTAGGTTGTTCTTGGTCTGGTTTAGAGTCAGTTTTGAAAGTCTGGTTATTATCAAAAATCTTTTAGAAAAGAATTGACAAAATATAGGTTTTTCTAAAAACTATTTTAAAAATATGCATTAAGTCAATTATTAAATCTACCTGTGAATTTCTGTTAAAACCTTGCATATAGTTAATAGGCATGCATATGGAAACCTATTAGGACGTAAGTGCTTACTCGTTGTTTTTTGGGCTACCCTTCTTTTGGATAGATCCTTTCTTTTCAGCGGAAAACTTTTCATTTGAAGACTTGGAAGAGTTTGCTGTAGATTTTTAGTTTATCCTACACTCGTGACATGCCTGTGGTTTTGAAGTGTAAATTTTTGGAGGTGTATTAAAAATTGTAAGCCATATTGTAAAATAACTCTAGTTATATAATAAAGTTTGAATGTTCGTACTATTTCAAAATGCAACTGAAATCCTAAACAGTTGTATTTTCGGGGATCTCTTCGGGTCCCAACACAAATAGTGTCAAAAATCAATCCCAGGAGTTGATTGCATATTTTTATAAAATCCAAAACAGCCTCATCAAATTGTCTAAATTTTTCTAGGATTTTTAGGAGCATCTAGATATTTTAATAAATCAATAACGCTTTCTGTAATTAGTTATTTTACTAAATCAGAGGAAAAACCTCGACACAGTATTGGGCCAAACCAGCGCACGCGATCGGCCCAAAAGCTGTTCGGCCCAGGGCCTTCCTGCGCGCACACTGCGCCGTCCAGAGCTGCATACGCCAAAGGCGTACTTCATCGGGACGCTTCTGCATGAAGGCAGCGCCGCACCGGTGGGCGTCTCCACTTACCTTACCCGATGGGCCAAGGGCCCACACGGCAGTGGCACAGCTACTACGGGTTTTCTTTTCTCACGCGAAGGGGTATGTTGACAAGCGCGACCCGCACAACAACGACCCTATTAACTGTGACCACACGAATCTTGGCACAGATCGGACGACGGATGGTCATCGTCTACCTCTGGCTAGATGACACGGCCGGCGGCGACTGCGCACACCGCGACGGCACTACGGCCATGCTCCGCCCAATATCATTCATGCGCTAGCATCTACAGGCCCTAGCGGTCTTAACGACGCTCACGCCGTGACCGGAGACGGCCGGACGCGGCAGTGCGACGGCGGCGGCGATACCGAAGGTTCACCGGAGTTGTTGTGCCAATTAGCGGGTCTACAAGCTAAGCAATTTAACGCCGGTGGGATAGAGCAGTGAAGAGCATAGCAAGGCAGGGCCACATGGAAGAGAGAGATAAGAGAGAGATGACCCACTCGGCATCCCAAAATTTGAAATTGCTTGAAATTGGGATGTTAACAGCATGCCGATCAAAGAAAGGAAATCCTAGTGGCCAGCTAGTAGTATTAACCAAATCAATCTGGCCATATCGATTCTTTTAACAATTAGTTCGTGCATTGCACTTATTAGCTTAGATCATTGCTTTGTAGCTTAAAATGAATTTATCATTTTTATCGTGTAGAACTTTCTAGATAATTTTAAGGTTTTTGATGGTTATTCTGAGTCCTTTTAAACTTTTAATACATTATTAATCTTGTCGATGACTGGGAACAAGCTTTTCAGTCGAGCAAACTTTTCATTGTCAACGATAGGGGTCGCAATCTGGACTTACGAGATGTCCAAGAGGTCTTGACGTAAAACACAAAAAGGGACACTGGATAGAGTTTTATCTTGGTTCATGTCTTTTGAGAAAAAAATAATACGTCTAGTCCTTTACGTCTTGATTTACGTCGTAGTATCAAGAGATTAGAGTCCAAGGTTTGCGTGATAAAAACCACAAGTAAGATCCTTCCCTAGAAAAAGAAAGTGATATGATGATAATTGAGGAGTTATGCTAAAGTCGATGGTTGTGTCGATGTGGATTATTCTAGATGTTGATTGTTGTAACCTTGTGCTGAAGGTGACTATTTATATTAAAATTTAAAGCTTTCGCTAAATTATGTGTTTTTAACTGTTCTCTGGATTTCTAAACTAATTTCTTCACGATTTGTTGGACCCGCAAGACTTCTATTAACACGTCACAATTTCAAATTATTTCCGCTTAAAAAAAAGACACGTATATGTTAGATCTATAATGACTGATGTGGAAGAGTAAAGAACGTGATTAGCATAATACCGAACCACAAACCTTAGGCCTTAGGTAAGACTCGGTGCAAAAAGTTGTAGAGGCAACTGTGATGCCCGATTGATCCTCTCCACTGAGAATTGATAGTGAAGAAGATGACGGAGACGTCCTCATAGTTGCAGTAGCGGTACACAACCTTCCAACTGCTACAATGCTGATCTAGATCGGTAGGGGCTTAATGAGGCGGGAGAGGCATGGGCAACACCACACACACTAAGAATTGGTCCTCTTCCTTCTATATATATAGCACTGCACAGTAGGGGGCCGCAACCAAAAGTTGGTTGTGCACCCCTTGATCAGGGCGCGTGATTAGGGGGCATAAATAACCATGATTAAGGGCGTTAATGATCATGATTAGGGCTGGCGTGAGATTAGGAGAAATTAACTACCTTGACTTAGTCTGGTTAGCTGTTAGCCAATCGGTCAAAGCTCAACAGTATCATCAACAGCAACAAGAAGCTGGTCGACGACGGCGTGTGTGCGAGTGTAGCAGCCCATGGAAGAGTGGAGTGAGAGAGATCGAGAGGGGGAGCAGCGGCTGTCCCTGCCCGGCAGATCCAGCCATCGCATCACGTGGACTCGTGACTTGTGTGATTTGATTGGGGATCACGAGAATCGTCTCGATCCCGGACAGGACGGCGGCGGCGTCAGGGGCCGTCCGATTGGGCGACGGCCTGGTTGATCCACCGATCGGACGGGCGTGGCCGCCGTTGAGCGGCGGGCCTCTTGCGCTGCGGTGGATGACGACTGATCGATGATGGATCGTCAATGAATGGAAATGTGGCTTGATTTGCTCCGCCTGCACTCGTCTTAGGAATAGTTCATGCATACTTCGTCTTAGGCCCAATTTAGGCTCCATTTTTATGTTGACAAAATAGATTCGACTCTCGAGACTACCTCAAAAAGGTTTTAAAATTCAGTCATTTCAGTCGTTCAGTTGTTCCACCGTTCAGATCAACTCAAAAGAACAAGACCTTAGTCTACAGTTTTTTGTTTGGTTCAATTCGATTGGCTAAAAATTGAGAACTATAAAACAGTATCAAAAGATTAAAAAAATTATGTAAATATTATTTTGAGATCTTTGATTAAAATCGTACCAAGCTACGAAAATTATTACAAAATATTGCGGCGAATATTCTTTTAAAAAAACAAATTTTGGTTCAACTAAATCAAACCAAACAAAACCGAGAACCAAAGAGGGTTTTATTTAAGGTTTAAATGTTGCGAAATATTCTTATTCGTCCGTATATCATAATTAGTCCTATATACGTACTTAGACCGCCGATCCTTTTGAAAGATACTTGGAACAGTCACAAATACGTAGAGCTAGCTTCTCAAAAAAAAAAAAAAACGTAGAGCTAGCGTAGAGCCAGTATTGTGCATGCCTTTGTCTCACATTTTCAAGTCAACCGGAAAAATATGCTTATGTAGATGCTTACAAGAGAAAACAATATTTAAGTTGACATTTCTTCGAGTTGCTAACCGGTGATAGCTCTATCCATCCGGTGAGTGGTACAGCTGGCGAACCCACATATCACTGTACACACCGAGTGAAACACAATATCGAAAGGCTCATTTGTATCACTACAGGAATCCAACGTAGCCGACGTAAATAGCTATTTATATCGGCATGCCGACGTAAATAAGCCGACGTAAACTAAGCCGACGTAAATAGCGGTATTTACGTCAGCGGCCAACGTAAATAGATATTATTTACGTCAGCTTCACGGCTGACGTAAACAATGGCCGTCAGGGAGAGGCGTCGCCATGGGCCACTCATTTACGTCGCCGACGTAAATATCTTCTTCCATGTTTACATCGGCTCCGGCTGACGTAAATACAGTGTCGTCGGCACAGCACGCTGTGCCACACGGCCCTTCTAGTATTTATGTCGGTCAGGCTAGCAGACGTAAATACTGGAGCTGCGCGGCTGGCAAAACAGCAGCCTTTTTGCATCCAAATTACCATTTTCAGCAAAATTCGAGAAACAGCAAATATTAGCAGCTTTATGTCAATTTCATAATCTCAAGACACAATACAAATGATGTCAACACATATAATCATCATCACATATATATTCCATCGTCTTCGTATTGGCAAACACTAGAATATATTACATTACAATTCAAATGACTGTCAACACAAGTTCACACACATAGTTAACACATGTTCAACAAAGCATCACAAGTGTCATCAATACAATCCAAACGACATTCAACACATATTCGCACATGTACAACATCAATTTGAAGGAGTATTATTAAACCGATGTCCGCTACCAGCATCGCCTCCTGAGGCAAGGAAGTCTCTAACGGTCTACAGAGTCCTCGAAAAAGGCGCCTCCAACATTAGCATATGCAGAAGCCACCGAACCCTAAATTGCAATGGAATATTAAAATTTCTAAATTTCCCCATCATACATACACAAAAGTGTAAATTTGATACATACTGTGATAGGAGATTGTTGTGTAAATATAGATGGAGGCTGAAATGGAGGAAGACTTAATGACGTTCCAAACTGTTATGTCATATATGCCTACAAATAATTTTAACAATTCCAAGTTCGAAAGAGTGATTTGCATGTATTAGGTTAAAGTATGAAGGAATGAGTAATAATTAGACTATTTTCATGAATTTGAAGTAGAAATGAACAATGATTTCAAATGAATAAGATTACCTGTATAGCTGCTTGTTGTTCTGTTTGCCATGAAACGAAATATTCTTATTGTTGTCTCAACTGCTCCTGGAGCTAGGCCTCGCATGCAGCTTGTTGTGCAGCTTGTTGCCTCAACTGCTTCTGTAGTAGTTGGGTCTCACGAGCGCTCGACCCACTACCTTGCGAAGAAGCCGAGGATCTTGCTGAACTTAACACAGCCGAACTATCCAGGACGCCATTAAACATGGAGAATCTACCATGTTTCTTGCCACGTCCACTACTATATAGAGTCACATGATCAACATCTTTTCTTCTCCAGTCATACTCAGGCCCGTGAGCATCGGCCATCACTTGCCCATAAGAAGTCTGCGTAATATATTAATCCATAAGGATACAATAAAGAATTCACTTTAGTTATAAAACAATTATACTAACCAGGCTCTGTGTCGCCTTGTCACTGCATAGTTGATCTGGCTATGTAGGATCCAAATCAAGATGACCTCTAATATAAGCTTCGACCTCAGTAGGTTGAGACCCACTTTGAACTTCCTATATTTAACAACATAGAACAATATTAGTCAACATTTGTAAACTAAGCTAATCGAATATCGACAGTGAAATCTATAAATACCCATATGCAACCATAAGAAACTTACCATACGTTGCACAAGACGAAGGTGTCCATCGGCTCTGTACCGCTGAGATACCCTGGGCCCGCCTCCCTATTACCCCTCTTCTTGTTTGAATTCTGAACAAAGTCTGGTGAAACCCAGTATTGGCTAAGAGCATGCCATGGTTCTAAGCATTTGTTGAACCAAGACAACATAACTTCTGACCACTGGTACTGATCTTCGCGAAGGTAGATTTTTTATGTATTAAACTTCTTACTCATATCTTGATGTAGCACCCTCTTATAATACAAGCTCACCGCCTGAATACGAGCCTGGTACATCATTTCCTTGACCGTCCTGGTCGCTGCGTTCTCAAAAACATATCTTTCCTTCTCTTAGAGAGACTGTTCCTGATCACTTGGCAAACGGTATCACTCAATCATGAGAAATGGATAAATTAGTTAGACATTAATTGTATATAACAATATTTAATGCGAACAAAAAATTTAGAGAATTACCCAAAAGTCCACCCACACTCGTTGGGCAACAGTCCCATGCATCCCATCTGTAGCAACCTTATGATGAGCCCACTTCAGAGTTGGCAGCGTTACACCATTGATCACCACTAGGCCAGGATAATGGTAACGCGAGAGAGAACCCAGCGTACCATTCACTTGCCTTATACTGTTTGTGCCTATACATTCTACATCAATCCATTGACTGCAACTAGTGTACATTATACAACTTGTGAAAACTCTAGTAAATAATTGATGTCCAAACAGTAGAATGCTTACTTACCAATCACCATGTGGCAGGATAACTCCACGTGCTTGAGGAACTGCTACCGGGGGAATCTGATTAGTACCTCTATACCTGAAACAAAAACAGAATATTATCTGAATTCCATTTTATTATTAATATTTTCAAATATATATACATGCCACCTGAAGGCAGAAGCATCCAATCCCTCAGCCGTAATAACTTCGTATAGCATACATTATACGAAGTTATACGATTGATAAAAAATTAGTACATGCATATTACAAAATTGAAGATATCACAATTAAAATTGTTACCTCTCAAACTCCCGTCGAGCGACCTCCTCTAGGCACCTCTCGAACTATCTCTGCCTGCTCTGCTGATAACTGGATCCTCTAAAAAATGATTCTTTTTCGATTTTCCAATGTGATGGAAAAATGATTTCACTCTATTTTATAAACACTATATATTAGTATATAAACATGTGTAAAACATCAAAAAAAAGATAAATAAATATGTGTAACATTTGTACTTTCTAGAAGTAATCAGCGTCCACAGGTTCATACACATCGGCTCTATGTTGTCTCGTTTCTGGACTACCAATCTCTGCTTCATATGGTAGATGCACCAACAAAATGTTGCATTGCATTCATGAACCCAGGCGAAAATATCTTCTCCATTTTGCATATTAGCACAGGTATGGCTTTATTCAACTTTTGCATCATTATTTTTTTAATTTCCTTCAAACAAAGTTGCCGATAGAAATAACTAAGCTCAGCCAAAATTATCCACACGTCATTAGGAAAGTACCCGCGGAACATTATGGGAACTAATATTTCCATTGTTACATGATAATCATGGCATTTCAGGCCATTTAGTTTACCTGACTCGATGCTTACCACACGTTTTAGATTCGCCTCGTAACCATCTGGAAACTTGATATTTTTCATCCATATTAGAACAACCTTTTTATTTGGAGCTCTTAAGACAATAAGGGGCGTGTGGCTTGCCTTGTTTTCCTGTTGGGTCCTCTCTCACTTTAAGGGACGGTCGACTGCAAATATCAGTCATGTCTCTTCGAGCCACAACATTATCTTTGGTCTTGTACTTGAAATCAAAACACATACTGATAACATTTTCAGCAACATTACGTTCCTGGTGCATAACATCAACATTAATTGTGCGGTAAGATTAGAAACGTTGCATATGGCAAACACCAGATACTAGATATGTGAGTCCACTTGTGTGACTCTTTAAATGCTTCAAAACCATCTTCCGTTGAAATTAGCTGACGATGCCTCAGATCCTGTCAAACGTTTGGGCGGGTCCTTTGTGATTACCGTTTCTTTATGAAATGCGTTTCTCTGTCTTCTGAATTCATGAGAAGGAGGCAAGAAGCGATGGCGGCAATCGAAGAAACTAAACTTGCCACCATGTTTGAAACGGAATGCATCAGTGTCATTCATACAAATTGGACAAGACATTCTGCCATGCGTGCTCCATCCCGAAAACATGCCATATCTAGGAAAATCATGGATGGAACAGAGATAGGCAATACACATGTTGAAGTTTTGTTTTCTACTCTTATCATAAGTTGGAACCCCTGTCCATAACTGTACAAGCTCATCGATCAAAGTTTGCATAAAGATATTTAATTGCTTTCCAGGATGCTCTGGTTCCGGTATGACAAGGGATATGAACACATACTCGTTATTCATGCACATCGAAGATGGAAGATTGTACGGAATTGAGAACACAGGACAACATGAGTATGATGCAACATTCATGTTGAAAGAAGAGAACTCGTCGGTCACTAACCCGATCCGAACATTTTTTGGGTCTTTGGCAAAATTTTCGTCATGCTGGTTTAATGTCTTCCATGCCTCGCCACCGGATGGATTACACATGAAACCTTTGTTAAACCGTACTCCTTCCTTATGCCACATCATGTGTTGGGCAGTCTCCTCACATAGGTACAATTGTTGTAGCCTCGGTGTTAGAGGAAAGAAACGTAGAACCTTCACTGATGTATCACTTGTCACTACATTTCCCTTTATATCAATTGTTTGTACAAATCTAGACTACCCACAAACTAAACAGTTTTTCTTTGCAACATTATTTTTTCAAAATAACATACAATTGTTAACGCACGCATCTATCTTCTCATAAGGCATTCCTAAACCAGCCAAAATCTTCTTCAAGTAGTCCATATCTTTTGACAACTTATGATTTTCAAGGAGGATATCACAAATCAATTTGATCAAATTGTTGTAACATCCTTGAGAGATACTTTGATTTTATATTCATAAGCTGTGTCAGAAATGATAGGACTGACAACTTACTGCCCTCGTGTAAAGGCTTATATGAAGCATATAAGAGGCTAAAAAATTTCTCGGCTGCTATGATCGGTACATCCTCATAACGCATAGATTCATCCTCCGGAGCATTCTGAAATTGCCAACCCAAGTCCTGAACCATCTCACCCATCCTGTTATCCACTCTATCAATAGTATCATCTTCATCAGATACATCTACCGCCCGTGACTCACCATGTTCATACCATGTGAGGTAATTTGATGGGGACGGGGGTCCCGATCTTCCGACAGGTATGGATAAACACGATTGGTGGAGAACTCGACGTTGACGATCCGACTTCCAATCAGAACAGATCTAAGCCTGCAATCGCTACACCACTGTCTCCGTTCGTTATCAACCACGCCAAGACACGGTTGACCTCACCACGAAGGTTTATTCCTGCAAGCGAATCGAGAACACGAGCAAGAACACGGTAGATGCAATCTGAAATTACTGATTACCGAATAAGCACACAAAGTTGGGGTTCAGCAAACCGATACACGGCGAAACTGCAACGGCAGAATAATCTAAGCAAAACCCAAGTCTAAACTAGCGACGGCTACTGAATTTATAGCGACGGCTAGGGTTTGGGGCGCAGCCCCTAGGGTACATGGGCCATGGGCCCAAAGTGGAGCGGCGTAGCGCCCGACAGATCCCGGCAGATTCTGGTCGCAATATTGTTTCGACGATTCCCGCTGATCCGTATGGAATTTGGAGGTGGGACCGGATCCGTTGGAAAGATCTCGTCGAGAGCTTGTCCGTGCATACCAAGAACGTCCAAAACGGAGTTCGTACGCATCCGGAGCATCCATTTTAAGTTGACTGCGCGGAGATGGCCGAACTGGATTCGTGGACCAATTGAGCTCTTTCTTTGGCCCGCCTTGGAACGACGTGGCTTGTGGGACCAGAGGGTGCCGAAGAGGTGGAGAGGCGTCTTTCTTCAGTATGTCTTCACGTAGTGGAGGCGGCCAGGGTGGTGGCCGAACTTCTGGATAATATCGCGCCTTGTCCAGAGGTCGATGATGCTGACGGAGTGATCGACCTGGCCATGGTGGAGGTCGATGATGCCACGTAGTCGATGATGTCATCATAGATAATGTAGACGATATAGAGGATGCCGTGTGGTGTTGCCAACTTGTTGTAGACGAAGTAGTCGACGAAAATCTTGATGACCAACATATTGACGTAGTGTTGGTCATACCTATGATGGGCATGGTCACATCATCCTCCCTTTCTTGATTGTGAGTCGTCCTCGACTCATTCTTGTTTATCTGCAAAAGATTAGCTCCAAAAAAAGACAAAGCAACAAGCATATCGTTTGCAATCAAATTGTTAGAATCAAATCGATTAGGATCCACATCCTCCCCTTCTTGAAATTTTGCATATAATTTCGAAACAGAGCTAGAGGCACTTGATGTCTCATGATTATTGATAATGTAGCTCTCTAACTGATCACATGGTTGTACATCATAAGAAAAATTCATATTTGAGCAAATGTACACTCGATTAACCATGTACTTTTCATTATCATTATATTTGCCTATAGCATGAAAAGTGTTTCTAGATAACCAAGGCAAATTGTATTGATCAACAAGTCTCTCCTCTAAATTGTCTAGATCACATAGAACATCAAATTCAATATAACCCAGAGCATTTAAAGAAGACAACAATTTCAGCTCATCATTTTCGTTGGCGATGTGAACAACATGTTTATTTTCAGCACAAGTGTTATTATGCTCCAAGTCAAAAGTGACATGTTCATTCACTAGTTGTGGTAGAGGTATAAGTGAAGCATTATCACACAACTCTTCTTTATCACAAGAAATATCGAGCAAATCATCTTGCGACAAAGATAAATCAGAAATTGGTTCCACAATTTGTTGCTCTAGCATATCATGATTTGTGGAAAGTTTCAGCACATCAACATCATTCTTCTTTTGAGTGAGTATTGTACCTTTTTCATTACCTTTATTTTCCTCCTCAGCTGATATAGGTACATCTTTAGTTGTAGGCGTTGGAAGCAGGGGTGAAGCGTCATGTATCTCTTCATTCTCCTTGTTATCATTCATGGTCAAATCTTGCTTATCCTTCTCTTGATTATTCTCATTGTCCTGCAAAATGTTAGTCACAAGTGGAGGCACGACAAAAGGTCGTTCTTCCATGACAACATGTCTATCGTGTTCAATTTTAATTTCGATCTCACAAGCAAGGCTAAACAAACAAGAGAGAGAATCATATTCTTTATCGACAAGAACGTTTTGAATTTTCTTATCAAGTCCACGTAAGAATATAATTTCCTTTGCTTCTTCGGTTTTCTCTAAACCACAACGCAACAACAATGTCTCGAATTGCTCGTAATATGCCTTTACAGATTTATCACATTGTTGTAAACATTGCAATTCATAGAGTAGTTTTTCAGAATAATATGCGGGAACAAATTCATCTCTCAAATATCGTTTCATATCTCTCCAAGTTTGAGGCACCTTGTTATATTTACAAAAATCATTCCACCAAATTAATGCACAACGAGTAAAAGCACTAGCGGCAGCATTAATTTTTCGTTTGTCACAGATTTTATATTGTGAAAATATTTTATCTACCGCTATTTCCCAATCAATATAAGCATTAGCACCAAATCCATCATAAGAAGGAAAAGACATTAGACTTTTACCTTGGTCGGTGGAAGCAGATATAGTGTTGGTGGAGTGTTTTTCTTCCAACCTCTCTTGTGTATTCCTAATGTTTCGACCGAAATTGTCGATCTCGGCCTTCATCTCTTGTGTATTATTGTTGATCATGGCTTTCATATCCTTCAATAAGTCTAGCAGCTCCTTGTGACGAACAAGCTTAGTATCGTTTTGATTTTCGGTCGATGATCCTGCCATTGTTAGTAGAAAACAGAAAATAACACAAGAGTATTATCCCTATCAACTACTAGGTGGTAGAAGGTGGAATCACACGCTCTCAAGCGTCTTACCACGCTCTTACAAGTGTTCTTACCAATACTGCAGGAGGTACAACCGGTGGCTGGTTCATGATACCGAACGAGTGTGAGCGAAACGATTGCAAGTTCGAACCAGAACTGATAAGAAGTATGTGGAGCTTGGATAGGCAAAATATAGTAGCAAGGAATATGCAATTATCGAAATCAGATTAGCAAAGCTGAATAAATATCCAAAGTTTTTGTCAAAGTTGCTGGCCTAAACCCGTCCTTAGACCTAGCTCAAGCAAGCAAAACAAATAACACAATACTTTGGATACAAAGAATGCAAGCACTTCTGATTTCTTTCTTTCTTTCTTTTCCTTACTTTTTTTTTTTTTTTTTTTCTCTTTGTGCGGCTTCTTTTTATGCACTTGCCTTTTTCACCTTTTTTTTGAAATATCAATAGTGCCGCATATGAGAGATTACAAGATATATACTCAAACACTCAATTTTCTCTCGCTGGAAAAACAGATCTACTATGCAGAAACTTTCTATGCTGTTTTCGGATTTTTGGAGGCTTCAAACACTAAAACGTATAACAGCAAAGTTGTAGATCTTTTCGTGCTGATCAATTTGCATATATGGAACACCCAATTTGGATAAAGGATCTAGGAGATTTGGGCCCCGCAATACAGACTGCTCAGAAAAATCCGAGACACATACAGAAACACTTCCAACGTGATTTTGGATCTGAAGATGGAGTTTCTGGAACTTCGTGCAATGGACAAAGTTGTAGAACTTTTTCCGGGCTACAATTTAGGATCTAAATTTGTTCAATTTGGAGTTCGGATAAGGGAGATAATGATAAAACACCGAACTATACAGATTGGTACCCGATTTGGACGCGGCGGCGACGACGACGTGATGGGACTCGACGTCAAGATGCAAGAATTAAACTAGACCAAGAACTTACTCTAAACCAGCAACAAGACGATGACGATGGATACAAATTCAACAACGCGAAACTGAAAACGAAATCGCGAAGGGCACAAAGTGGCTTGGACTATGGATAAGACGACGAACTCAAATCTTTTTGTGGGGCAATTTTCTGGACTCTAGGTGGAAGATGGAACAGAGGGGATACAAGTATACCTGACGGGCAACCGAGGCTCTGATACCACTTGATGGGGGCCGGGGTCCCGATCTTCCGACAGGTATGGATAAACACGATTGGTGGAGAACTCGACGTTGACGATCCGGCTTCCAATCAGAACAGATCTAAGCCTGCAATCGCTACACCACTGTCTCCGTTCGTTATCAACCACGCCAAGACACGGTTGACCTCACCACGAAGGCTAATTCCTGCAAGCGAATCGAGAACACAAGCAAGAACGCGGTAGATGCAATCTCAAATTACAGATTACCGATTAAGCACACAAGTTGGGGTTCAGCAAACCGATACACGGCGAAACTGCGACGGCAGAATAATCTAAGCAAAACCCAAGTCTAAACTAGCGACGGCTACTGAATTTATAATGACGGCTAGGGTTTGGGGCGCAGCCCTATGGGGTACATGGGCCATGGGCCCAAAGTGGAGCGTCACAGCGCCCGGCAGATTCTGGTCGCAATCTTGTTTTGATGATTCCCGTTGATCCGTAAGGAATTTGGAAGTGGTACTGGATCCGTTGGAAAGATCTCGTCGAGGGCTTATCCGTGCATACCAAGAACGTCCAAAACGGAGTCCGTATGAGGCCAGGGCATCCGTTTTATGTTGACTGTACGAAAATGGCCGAACCGGACTCGTGGACAACTTGGGCTCTTTCTGGAGCTGGCCTGGCAGGGACGTGACTTGTGGGACCAGAAGGTGCCGAAGAGGTGGAGACGCGTCTTTCTTCAGTATGTCTTCACGTAGTGGAGGCGGCCAGGGTGGTGGCCGAACTTCTGGATAATATCGCGCCTTGTCCAGAGGTCGATGATGCTGACGGAGTGATCGACCTGGCCATGGTGGAGGTCGATGATGCCACGTAGTCGATGATGTCATCATAGATGATGTAGACGATATAGAGGATGCCGTGTAGTGTTGCCAACTTGTTGTAGACGAAGTAGTCGACGAAAATCTTGATGACCAACATATTGACGTAGTGTTGGTCATACCTATGATGGGCATGGTCACATCATAATTCGGCATGAAGCCCAAATTGCATAGGTGGCCAGCCATAACAGATTTTGTCACTCGAGCAAAAAGATGACATTTCAAACTTGTACACTTCGCTACCCCGCCTGGAGAATCTGGGGTGGAAACCTTATCCAAAAAACTTTATGTGTTAACTTTCCATTCTTGATTGTGCTTCATACCATTATCCCAACTGCCATACATCCATCTACAGTCTTCAGCCATCTTTATTACTCCCTCCGGTGTCAAAAAACTAGTCGTTTTAGCCTTTTATCCAAAGTGCCAAGAAACCTGTCGTTTTAGCCTTTGATCTACAGTAGTAATTAGATGAGACCTTTGGAAAGCCAAATAGAGAGACATGCAGGTGCATCTATTGGTGAATGGAAAAAGTTTCCATAAATTCATTGCTAGCAATTAATGAATCAACTAGCCTTTTATAGGGGTCTTGATATTCTAAATTGTGTCTAAAACGACTAGTTTTTTGACACCAGAGGGAGTAATAGTAAATGCAACAATACATGAAAAATAAGTTAATTATCCTAACAGGATATCTAGACAAAGATAGGTCCTAAACCCACCTAGGGATGAATGGGTTAACACGGTTTGTCGTAACATGTGGTGCAATCTGAACGAAATTTCGGCAGCGTAACCTCGCTGTTCTCCAAATGCATGCTTGATAGTTGTGCATCGGAGAACAAAGGGCTTACGTAGCAGAAATTCCGTTTAGATCGCACCACATGCCACGACAAACAGTGCTAACACGTCCATCCCCAGGCTGTCCAATAGCGTGGACAATTCGGAAGCGACAAATATCACAATTCAATGTGATCAATGTCGCTCCCAAACGGGTGACGTATAGGTTTGATTGACTTTTGTTTTAAAAAGTGTTATATTAAAACATATGTAAATCATGACAATAATATGCGGGACGGGCAGAGGCTAGAGGCAACCAGAAAGCAAAGCTTAACAATAAAATAAAATATAATTCCTCAATCACGAATTCTTGCCATTGAGACATAGCTTAACGGTTGATGCCATAGAATCAATAAAAAAATAACATTACCAACACTATGAATTGAAATAAACATATATACCATGCTACCACTTATTATAATACGGAGTATCAAAGTAAATAATAGTTGATTCAACGTACAATACAACAAGTACGAGTATACTGATGTACCGCACTGCGGCTAGGGTGAGGCGGCGTCGGCAGCGGCTAGGAAGGGGGAGGCGGCGTCAGCGCGGTTAGGAAGGTGGAGGCAGCGTCGGCGCGGCTGGGGGAGGTGGCATCGGCAGCCGCTAGCTAGGAAGGGGGAGGTGTTGGCAGCGGCTAGGAAGGGCAAGGCGGTGTCGGCGTGGGCAGCACGATGCTGCCGCTGCGGCAGGGGAGGAGGCCCGGCAGAGGGGCGGCGTCGGGGCGGTGGTGGGGGTGCGGCCGAGGGGCGGCGGTAGGCGCGAGGAGGAGGGCGGCGGCGGCGGCGCGGCGGCGAAAGCGGGGCAGAGGCGCGGCCGCAGAGCCGGTTGCGGCGGTGGGGTGTGGCCGGGGCGCGGTAGCGGGCTGGGGGCGGTGGTGCGGAGGCGGCGGCGCAGTGGTGGCGGCGCAGGCAATGGGAGGTAAGGAGAACTGGCGGCGTGGGCAAAGCACGAGCTAGTGGCGTGTGCTAGGGTTAAGGGAAAAGAGATGTTTACGTCGACCGGGGAAAAGCCGACATAAATAAATGCTTTATTTACGTCGGACGGGGCAAGGTCGACGTAAATACCGTTATTTACGTCGGCTAGGCCGACATAAATACTTCTTCCACGTCACCTGCTGCTGCCGTGGCCTGATCCGCTGTGTTTACGTCGGTCTGGCCGACGTAAATAACGTTATTTACGTCGGCTGGACCGTGCTAACGAAAATAACCCAATTATTAACGTCGGCTTCGTCCGGACTGATGTAAACTACTTTGGCCGACTTAATAGTTCGTTTTCCTGTAGTGTATTTGTTCAAAACTAGCATTTGCGCTGGTTTTTAAATTGGCGTGAATTAGGTATAGATGAGCTCAATCATTCGTGTCAGTATTTGAATCGACACAAAAGATTCTAGCCACAAATTGACATAGATGTGCTACATATCTATGCCAATTCCCATGTGCTCGCCGACTCTCCTCGCAGCCGCCTCTCTCCTTCAATGTGCTTGCCACCTCCTCTACGCTCCCCTCTCCTCTCTGCGACCTCTCCTCTCACAACCGCTGCTCCCTTCCCCTCTCTTCTCCTTGCTAACGCATCTCCCATCACTGCTGCTCGCTGTAGACTCTCCCTTTCCCTCTCCTCGCCACCGCCCCTCCTCCCCCGCGTGCTCACCGCCCATGGCTGACCAACCCCCTCCACTGCCTCCGCCCCTCCACTGTGAACTCCCCAAGATATGTATACCCGGCCATGGGCCAGGTGGCCTAGGAGTAATCAACTTAAGATTACAAAATCAAGCTCTTTTGTTGGAACACCTGCATAAGTTTTTACAATCAACTTGGTACACCTTGGGTAACTTTACTATGGTCTCATATGTATCCAAACAAGTTACCTGGTAATTCAAACATAAGAGTGTCTTTCTGGTGGAAAGGCATTTTGTTGCTTTTGGATCAATTTAAAGGTGTTGCTCAATGCTCTGTTGGTAATGGCAAGACAATTTCCATCTAGCAAGATATGTGTGAGGGGTAATTTCTCTCTCACAGTTTTCCGCCTCCCTCCTTCATGCCCAAATTGGGGTCCACCTCCACCGGTCATCGACTTGAGAGAGTAGTACAAGAAATTAATCCTAACCAATCTGATGATTCATCGTCCTCAAGTTATCATGATGGTTCCGATTCAGACAAGGAAACTATGCAAGTGACGCAATAGTCATCACACATAACCTACAGATGTTACGATGATTAATGTGTTGCAATATGACAATAATTAGTGTGTTTGTGATAATTAGTGTGTTATAGTATGATTAATGTGTCGTGCTGTTGTATGAAATAATTAATGTGTTGTACTATGATAATGTATAATTAATGTAATCTATATGTTAGTATCTTAGCTAGACCGTGAGGATAAATAATTAGTGTGTTGTACTATATGATAATGGATAATTGTATTGGTATTGTACCATTGTAAATAAATAATGTACTAGTATAATTCTACTTTGCAACAAAAATATAATGGAAAATATGCTAGTATATATTTCTCAACTTGTAACATTTATCCCCACATGCATCTTATCATCATCGGGTGAAAAATCGATAATATGACACATGCAATCCTGATCAATGATCCAGAAGGTAACAGGAACATAAATCAATAGAAATTGATTGTATCAACCCTTTAAATAAGGGTTGCGAACGCCGATCCTCAAGTCCACCTATTAAGATCATGTTGCACAAACAAAATATTGGACCGTATCCACTCATAAAAATTATGAAAATATACTATTATCATATTGCATAGAAAAATATTAATTTAAAGCATAACACGAACAAACAAGGAACCTTGAGTACATCATGCAAGTACCAATACCACCAATGGTAGTGAAGTTTAATGACCAGCGACAGACAATAATAAAACTTGAAATCTTAAAAATACTCGAGCAAAAGAGGAGCAATTGCTAGCTCGATTATATGGGCTAAGAAATATTTGTACCGGTTGTAAATAGAAACACGCACATATGCTAATTTATTTACGCCGGTTTGTGGTTACAGCAGGCACAAATACATCCATTACACCGTTTCGTGGTTAGAACATGCATTTTGCCGTTTCGTGGTTAGAACCAGCTATGTGTGATACTGTTCATTTGACTTTTTGAATATATATAGAGGCTACTAGACATGCGTGGATCATCAAGGCGTGTTGAGTATAACCGTGCACCCTTATAATTTTTAGAAATCTAATAATATAATATCAATGAGAAAACCAATGTATTACCAAACACATGTTTTTAAAATTTTTAAAAAGCACATAGTTCTGCATGGCTCGATCGGTGGATGATAGAGCTTCCTATGTCAGGGCGAGGTCCCTCGTTAGATATCTGATTCCTGTAACGTTACTATTTCATTTTGCCCCTCCTTTTTTTGCTCACTAGCCGGCCGCATGGCTGGGGAACGCGCGCAGCACGCGGGGGAGGAAAAACCAAAAAATGGCGTTAATGGGATTCGACCTGCAGCGGGCGGGGCGAAAGCTCGCGTAGCTAGCCAGCCGAGCGAACTGTCAGGCTCGCGCGATCGGACGGCTATGGCGACGCCGGCCGGACAGGCAAGCTACGTGGCGCACGTGCGACGGGGTTGTGGCGACACCAGCCAGACAGGCCATCCATGTGGCGCGCGTGCGTCGACAGCCGGTCTCGGCTTTGTACTATTATTATTGATTGATACGTGAGTGCACTCCCTTGTTCGATACTTGATGCCTGGAACGTTTCTCTTGTTGCCCCTCCGTTTTGCTAAATTAATGTTGATATCCATTAATAGCCAAGGACCGATAGAAAATCAAAGCATGTTTCATTTACTGAGTTATTACATTTCCTTTTTGCCATTTAAATGATGATAAGTGAGTCTATTAGTCAGAAACCTATAGAAAATCAAAACAACCAATTTTTAAAAAGTAAAAGAACTACTGCAAATAATTACTTCTATTGACTATATAATTTAGGATCTTGGCAATATGTGAGAAAATTCTCACTAAATCTATAAAAATGAGGAACTTATCCGAGCAAAATTTGATGTTTTAAAAAGAAATTATGCTCAAAGTTTTGCGATGTTTCTAAAGAGCGTGCACGCTACAATTGGCTTACACTAGGTCATTGTGATGTTGCTGATATGTGAGTCCATTAGTTAGGGACCTGTAAAAAAAATGAAAGCAACCAATTTTGAAAAGGTAAAAGGTTTTTTCTACTGCAATAATTTCATTCTCAATGACTAGATAATTTTAGGTATAATTAGCAAAATATGATAAAATTCTCATTAAATCTATTAAAAAATGAGAAACTTATGCAAAAAAAATTAATTTTTTTAAAAAATTATGCCTTCCAAATTTTGTGATGTTCTGAAGAGCATGACACTACAACCAGCTTAACACTCGGAAGCCCCAAAATCAGGGGCCGCTCCATGATTTAGACTTTGGGGGTGGGCCGTGACAAACAAAAAATCAAAGGTAGGAATCGAAACCTCCAACATCCTAGCATGAGAATTACCTGATATACAATTACCCCGTTGGTCGGTTGACTTTGAGATCCCCTTTGCACAGTGGTTGCTCACTAATATTCGAGTGTTCAATCCTGGCTGTTTGCTCATTCTTGTGTTGGGGATGCTTGAATTATGGCGGCGGCGGAATACACTACTCTTCCAAGAAAGATCTGAAAGTATAGAGGGGTTGGCTCATAAAGTAAAGCATGCCTATTTGGAAATCTTGAAATGGCAGGAAACAAAAATGACTAAAGGCAACCACTCTCCGAAGCAACAAGATTATCCAGAGGAACCGATTTGCCTTGTTGATGCTACTTTTGATGCTCAATCGAAAGAAGCTTTTGGTGCAGCAGTGCTTCGTTTTCCAAACCTTCAAATAACAGCAATCCGTATAAAATATTTGGGTAAGCAGAGGGATGCTGAAGCGGCGGAGGCTATGGCTTTGGCGGAGGCGATCAATCTTGTTGTGAATTCCACAGGAATGGTGAGATTTATCTACTCAGATTGTGCAAGTATTGTCCAGAAGATTACCTCTAATGAGCTGGATCGTTCCCCCATCGCTGCTCTGATTGCGGAGATTCGGAGCAAGATGAACGAGTTTCCTTCGCTGGTTGCTCGATACCATCGGCGTGCAGCAAATGAACTAGCTCATGTGGTTGCTCAGTGGGGGCGAGAGAGCAAGATAGAAGGGGAATGGCATGCTGATGGCGACGAAAGCTTACCCGTTGAGCTCATCAGAAGAATGGGGAAAGTGTCTCAGGCGTATTGCTGGGCTGGGCCTCTGGGTGCTCACCATGGGCCTTTTATTTCTCATGTAACCTCCTCTTGTAACGCTGGTATTACTTGATTAATAAAGCCCATGCTTCACACTCAAAAAAAAAAAAACAACCTAGCATGAGAAAGTTCCACTAGGCTATCCAGAATTATATATATCATCCGGATGCAGGCGGTGAGGGAGAGCCTGAGTGCCCAAGAAGAAGCCAGACCGCCTATCTGGAGTCTCTCTCTCGACTGGGCGGGGTATTGTCCTAAAACCTATAATATCCATCCACATGTCTTTTATTATACTTTCATTCACAAGTTAGATGTTTATAAAATTTTAGGCTGGTCCTAGTGGTACCGCTGGCGGTCCGGCCTTCTACGGGGGTCCGCCACCGTTTCGTGGTGGATGGACACCGGCTCCCTACATCCTTTACGGCAGCCACACTACTCCACCAGGCAAATACGTGGGCCCAGCTCGCCCACATGGTGGCTTGCCATATGTTACGGAGGCGGTAAGTCATTAACTCATGTTAATTCATGTTTCGAACCATTTAAATGTGATGAACTAATAATCAACTATTTTATACACATGCAGGGTTCTGGTTCGGCGGCTCAAGGTGAAATTAGTGGCCAGGAGGGAGGAGAGACATCGGTGAGCCAGGAAAATCCCAACTGGGTCACCGACCTCTCTGCGAGCGCCGCTATTCACCCAGCCGCCTAATCCCCCAGAGAACCCACCGGAGAACGATCCTCGGCCAACCAACCCTGATCAGTAGCTAGCTAGCTTTACTTTTGACTTTGTTACTTTTAATTGGAAACTTCGTCTTGCATTTGTTATTTGATAGCTTGTGGTGATGAACTTGGACTTCGATGTGCTTGTGTTGATGAATTTCCTTTCTATGTGCTATATGGTGATGAATTTCCTTTGTTATTTGATAGCTTGTGGTGATGAATTTCCTTGTGGAGATATCGTTATGTTTAATTTTATGTAATTTGTGGTTTGGATGAATTGTGGTCGCATATATGCGACGAGGGGTATATATATGAATTGCAGGGTGTTTTGGGTTTGCAGGTGCGGCTGTCGCTGCTACTGGGGCCAGCGGCGGTTGCCACAGAAATTTGTGATTTTTTTAAAATGTGCAAAAAAAATTTCTGCTCTTCCACTGTCTCGACGGCCAGAACTGGGCCGTCGATACTGCCTGGCAGGGAGAGGCTGTATCGACGGCCCATTTTTGGCTGTCGATACTGCCTGGAAGGAAGAGGCTGTATCGACAGCCCATTCCTGGCTGTCGAGACTGCTTCGTCGGAAAATTGTGGGCCCACATGTCAGTTTACCGACGACCAAAAACAACCGTCGATACTGCCGCCTCCGTCCATGTCACCTGGAGCTAGCCTTAGTGGGACCCATTAGCACCAGTGTCGACGGCTCTGTAATGGCCGTCGATACAGAGCCCACCATGCCGGAAACGGCGTCTAGGGGGTCTATCTCGACGGCCTCTCCTTTAGCCGTCGATACACATAGTACTGATGACCGGTGTTTTTGGTCGTCGGTAAACTGACATGTGGGAGACTTTGGGGGTGGGCCGTGACAAACAAAAAATCAAAGGTAGGAATCGAAACCTCCAACATCCTAGCGTCAAGGCTGTAAAAATCTGGTAGATCATGATGACCGGTGTTCTATATATATGATCAACTACTGAGGGAGCATTTCCGAAAAAAAAAAAAACTACGGTGGAGTAGCTTAGGACATCCCCAACAGTACGTCTCCTCTGTACCCTTCTATGGAGGGACGGGTGAAGATGCTCTCAAGGTGCTCTTACCGATTCCCGAGGGGAAGACAGCGACGACCAGCCTGTTCCACATGCACGTGTCCATGACGCAGCACGTATTACACCTCTAGGTTACCAGCAGCCAGGTCCTGGAGGAGCAAGTGCCTGCGGCATATACGGACACGGCGCCGAGCGCCGTGACCCGCAGCCTGCTCCGGCGGGCGCGGCGGCGGCTCGGCCGGATCGCCCGGGACGAGGGCGCGGACGCCGGGCGCGCTTGTCCGTGCGCGGCCACCGCACGCGAGTCACGGGGGACTCATGGGCTCGGCCGTACGTGCACAGGCGCATGCATGCCATCGCGCGCCGGCCGTATGTACTACATGAATCCTAGGAAGCCGATGTATATAGCCTAAAAACCGATGTAAATACCTGTAAATAGTCCATATACACTATAGGTATGCCGACGTAAATAAAGCGACGTAAATAATCTAATAAATAACGTCGGCTTTGTTCGGACCGACATAAACATTTCTGACCGACGTTAATAGTTTGGATTCCTGTAGTGACGTCACATGCGTCCATGCACGCGTACGTCACGTAAGTATGCATGTCAGTTTATACGAACTCGGGACGAACTTAACGACGTGTTCATGCGAATCACGCTATTTCGTTGATGATCTTGTAAAGAGGACGGGCCGGACGGCATGCTAGAGAAATGCTAGGTGCCGTACCGGTACTCGGTTCAAAATCCATGCGAATTATCACGGATAATTTTTATGGCCCCTCGAAAAAGACAGTACAAATTAAGTCCAACAAATTGTAGAAAGTTATTTTAGGAAATCTAATAAAAAATATTTTAAACCCCCACAAATATTATTACAAAGAACTGCATCGTTTAGTTTGTAAAAAATAACAAATTTGCGATGTTACCTTTTAATTTTAGTTCTAGCTAAAAAGAATAAGGCTAGAGTTTATGATAGTTTAGGTGGTAGGAGGTAGGGACGGACCTACAAAATTAGATCAAGTGCTGTCAAAAAGAAATGGAAACGACTTGGGGACGGAGGCGCGGTCCACTCAGCCCAGGAGCAAACCTCGTCCCAGCAAAAGTGCATCGTCTCCCTCCGTCCGCTGCAACAACAGCAAAGTGCTTTGTTTCGTTCGTGTTCCTCGCCACACCACGTGCATCTCCCTCCCTATTGCATGCAATGACGTCAGCGATGACGTAAGTGAAAGATTCCTTTTCAGTTTTATCTTTCGACGGCCATAGATTTTGACTGGTTGCTCCAATGCACAAACCGTTTGCACCGCTGCGTTTCTCGCATTTTTACTAACAAAACAAAACCAATGTTACTATACAAAAAAATTTACTGAAACAATTTGTTTATCCTAATGCAACAATTAGTTTAGCCTATCGAAACAATATGGCTAGCCTGCTGAAATAATTACTTTTCTAGTGGACGTATAACCAAGTG
>SPJY01008971.1:0-11812 GCA_005191435.1 Raddia distichophylla
GTTCCGGCCGGAGTCTTTGAAGAAAGACTACCACGGCCATCCATCCCAGCCCCCGGATTTGGTGGGGACGACGTTATTGTTGCCTCAGCCTCCAGTCCAAGGAGGGAAAGTGGAACAACTGCCGAGGCGGTTAAGGTGGAAACGCTAGGCCAGGCGGAGTACATCGGCGGCCATCGTGAGGTCGCCACTCTTGGCCAAGAGGGTACGTGGATGGCTCCGATCCTAGCCTTCCCGCGGGACCAAATGATCCCCGACGATGATGCCTCAGCCGAGAAGATTGCGCGGAGGGCCAAGCGCTACGTCCTGATAGGTGGGGACCTATATTGTCAGGGCGGAAACGGAATTCTTTTGAAGTGTATCACTCGGGAAGAGGGGAGCAAGGTGCTCTCCGATATCCATGGAGGCGTGTGCGGGAGCCATGCGAGCAGTCGCACCCTGGTCGGTCGAGTGCACAGTCAGGGATTCTTTTGGCCCACTGCCCTCCAGGATGCTTGCGAGCTGGTGAGGAAATGCGAAGCGTACCAGTACTTCGCCAAGCAAATCCACCGACTAGCCCAGGCGCTGCAAACCATCCCGCTCTCATGGCCGTTCGCGGTCTGGGAGCTGGATATCTTAGGGCCATTCCCGCCAGCCACTGGGGACTTCACCCATCTGTTCGTCGCTGCTGACAAGTTCACCAAGTGGGTTGAGGTCGTCCTGGTTCAAGCCATCACGGCGGCAGCAGTCGTGAAATTCATGCGCAGCATCTTCGTGTGCTTCGGAATCGCCAATAGCATCATCACCGACAACGGTGCTCAGTTCAGGAGCTCCGACTTCCAGGATTGGTGCGAGAGCATGGGCACCAAGCTCTGTTTTGCATCCGTTGGTCATCCTAGAAGCAACGGGCAAGTGGAGCGCGCCAATGCCGAAGTGCTCAAGGGGCTCAAGACAAGGGTGTTTTCTCGGCTGCAGAAACGTGGGAAGCGATGGGCTGAAGGAGTTCCCACGGTGTTGTGGGCACTACATACCACTCCGAGCCGAGCCACGGGAGAAACCCCTTTCTTCCTGGTATACGGAACAGAAGCAGTGCTTCCATCAGAACTGTCCCTGGGATCGCCGCGAGTGGCTGCGTACAAGTGAGGATGACCAAGAAGAGCGCCGGCTACAAGACGTCAACTTCCTGGAGGAAGTCCGTGACCGAGCAGCATTACGGGCAGCAAGCTACCAGCAAACCCTAAGGCGGTACCACGCCGCAAGGGTGCGCGAGAGAGCACTGGCGGTGGGCGACCACGTCCTGCACAAAATCCAGACATAGGCGGGCCGCAACAAGCTGTCTCCCCTGTGGGAGGGCCCCTATAAGGTGGTCTCAGTTTCTCGCCCAGGATCTGTCAGGCTCGCCATGGAGGACGGCTGAGAGCTAACCAAAACATGGAATATCGAGAAGCTGCGAAAGTTC
Source organism: Raddia distichophylla (assembly GCA_005191435.1). Taxonomy (NCBI): domain Eukaryota; kingdom Viridiplantae; phylum Streptophyta; class Magnoliopsida; order Poales; family Poaceae; genus Raddia; species Raddia distichophylla. Next base: position 1,436 of record SPJY01008971.1, read on the forward strand.
TACCCTTAGGTGCAGTAAGTAAGAGCAGCGTTTTGCATGGTCGGCTAGCAAAGAGTTCCTCTTCCCTAGCCGGCCAGGGGGCTGGGGGCTGTCTGTAGCTCCTCCTCTATAGCTCCCCTCTTTTGCAGTGCAAGTATTTCTCTTTCCAAGTTCAGAGCTGTTCTGTTTCCCCCGTTTTCGTGTTTGCCGGGCAGTCCGGTTGCTAGTACTTCGGTCGCTTCGCCCCTTGTTAGTAGAGGCGATTACTTAGCACGGCATTTGGCGATGGGGGACGATTAAAAGTCGTATCTGGCACGGCGTTTCCGCTCGGCCTAGGCGCTATCCGCCACCGAGGGCGCCGGCATCTAGATCAGTTCTAAAAAGTCTTACGCCTTCGCCGCGCGGGGTTAATAGGAATCCAAAGAGACTGCGGGGATCTAAGTCCTAAGCGACCTAAGGAAAGCACTCGCACACTAGTCAGAGCGCCCTGTTCGCCCTGTGGTGACCTCTTTGCGTTTTATTTTGCATCGTCGGTCTTTTTTCGCAAAAGATAACAAGACTGGATCGCGCAGGACAAGTCAAAGACTAAGTGCAGAAGAACAAGCTGGACAGCGGACATGCATAATTCAACATTTATCGAATCAACGTAATTTACAGTTAAGCGCGTTTAAGCACGTGCTAAGCAAAAGTGCAGGACGGCGCGAGTTTCGTCACTCCGCGGGCGCGTCCTCCCCTGCCTCTTCGTCGGTGCAGGCTTCGGGCGCCACCATCAGAAGCCCCGCCACGTGGTTGGCAGCCTCAGCAACGCGCACCTCCACGGCGCCGATGCGCCCCTGCACGCCGGCGCAGACCACTGATGGGTCGAAGGTGGCGTCCCGACTGGCATAGCAGGCCAACACGTAGCGCACTGCCCCAGCGGCGGCGGCGCGTCCATCGCTCGCCAAGCGCTCCTTCATCAGCCGCGGCAGGGCGACAAGGCCCTCCGCGGCGTGGGTAACTCCAAAGACATACTGCGCCGCCGTGGGCTCCTGCGGCTCGTGAAGATCGGCGCCCAGCGGTCGAGGCTTTCGTGGAAGCTCCGGTAGGCCGGGCGCAGTATCTCGACGAGGAAGCCAAGCTGGCGGCGTTGCTCGTCGCGCACTGCCACTGTCTCAGCCGATGAAGCCCGCGCGGCGGCGTTGGCGTCCTGGAGTTGGCCGCCCAGTTCTTTGATCCTAGCGCGCCCCCGCGCTAGGTCGGCACGCAGCGCCTCCACCGTCTTCAGGAGGTGGGACTCGCGGCGCGCCTGCGTCCCTGCGTAGATGCGCAGAGCACCGTGGACCTCTCCAAGGTCCGTGACGAGGGCGTCGAGGTCGGCGTCTCCGACGGCAGGCGCGGCGGGCTCAAGGGCCTGCTCCGGGTCCGCGCCGGGACCTTTCGCCTCCGCGCCTTGGGACGTTGGCGCTAGAGGAGGCGCCGGTGTCATCCCTGGAAGAGACAGGGATGTAGTAAAAAAAGGTATTCCGAAAAGCCAAAGTTAAATATGGTTTCCGTTAGGGCTTACCTGGCAGGCAGCCCCCCAAAGCGAAAAGCTGAGGGGGCCAAGGAGATTCCCAGCGCCGAAGTTGGGATCAGCGCGACCGAAAGCGGCGATGGCGGGTCGTTGGTGATCGATACAGGTGCGGGGGGCACTGAAGGCCCCGAGGTGACCATCGGCGCACCATCAACGCCAGGCGAGGTCTCTGGCGCGGTCGCTGGAGCAGAGGCGGCCGCTGGGTTCGTCTGGCCGGGGGCTGCCGCTACGGTGACAATGGGCGCTGCTGGCGGCGATGGCGCCTCCGGTGCGCCGGAACTTGCCGCCGCGGTCCCGCTGGTGTGGAACGCGACTGCATCAACAGAAGACCTCCCGCGGGTGGCGAGAGGCGGTGAAGGTGGTGGCGGCGTAGAGCTGCCCCGAGGCCTCTTGGGGTCCGCCCCGCAGCCGTCGTCCCCCGGCGGTCGTTTCTCGCCGGCGTGGTCAGCGCGTGGGGCTGGTCCCGGATCTAGAGGGGGCCGAGCTCCTGCTGGATGGCTGGTCCGGTGGCCTCCATTGGTGGGATCTCGATCAGGAGAACGAGACGGTCCGCCGGTGCCCACTCGCAAAGAGGGATGATAGCGGCAGGCCGGCAGGGACTAATCCCGCAACCCAGGTGAGGAGGACATCCTCCGACACCTCTCCCACGCCTGAAGAAGACAGTAGAAGACAAGATCGTGAAGAATCAGAGCAAGAAGACTGAAATCAAATACAAACCAAAGCTAAGAGTCAAGATACGGGCGACCTGGGTGAAGGCGGGTGCACTTGTTGACGCCCGTGTACATCCAGGCGCCACGCTTCCGGTGGCGCAACGGGCAGAGTCGCCGCGCCAGGAAGTCCGTTACCACTTGGGTGCCGGTGAGCCCGCTGCGGCGAAGTCCCTCGACGCGGGCAACCATGGTGCGCAACCAAGGCGCATCCTCTGGCGTCGTCTCCCACGTCTCGGCATTTGGAACCGTCACCGCCTCCGGGAGCGCCAGGTCATCCAGGCCGCTGTCGTCGCCAACGTAGAACCAAGCCTGCTTCCAGTTCTTCCAGCTGCTCCTCATGACGACGTCGACGAAGGATCTGGAGGTGCCGGGGCAGGAACGGAAGTGGCAGCTCCCCATAGCGCCCTCGCCCTTCTGAGCGCGTAGGATGAAGAAGTGGCGGAACAGCGGGAGATTGGGCCTCACCCCCCACGAACATCTCACAGAGGTGAGCGAAGATGCAGAGGATGATGATGGAGTTGGAGGAATATGCAGCGACTGGATTCCGTAGAATCCGAGAACTGCAGTGAAGAACTGGGAATACAGCGGGACTAAGCCCGCCATAAGTGCCCAGGAGAAGGAGATGATCTCTCCCGCCCGGCAGCGCGGTGCCACGGTGCCGGCCCGAAGGCGCAGGACACCGACCGGTGCGATGTTCTGGAGCACTCGAATCTCCCCCTCATCCTGCGTCGACGCAGGAAGAATGCTGGGCATGGGGGGAGGAGAAGGTGCGCACCGGCGTGACGAGGTGCGACGGCGGGGCGGCGTGGCGAAGGATTTTCGGGCGCTGGGAGTGTGGAAGAAGAAGGCTTGGTCGCAAAGGTGCTGGAACTGGCGTAAAATCGCCACAGCGCCCAAGTCCCCTTTTTATAGGCGTGACGTGCGTGACGACGGTTCATTGCCAGCAGTTGGTGCGTGGCTCCCCACGACCTGTCAGTTTGCCCTGCCTCTTCGTTTCTCGCGGGCGGCAGCGGCGGTTCCCAATGCTGGCGGAATTAAATAGGGAACGAAGCAGCAAAGAGCGGCGGTTCCCAATGCCTCTTTTTGTTTTTCCCGCGCCGGCGTTTCGCGTCTCGAAGTGGGCACAGGGCTACTGTCGGTACACGACGTACCGGGGTACCCACGCCAAGGCAGAGCAGGACGCGTGGCAGCTCGGCATAGAGCGGGCGATCAGACCCCCCCGCCGAGCCGAGCAGGACGCGTAGCGGCCTAGCCGAGCAGCTGGGCATCGGCCCCACTTGGCAGACACCTGCGCAGGAGGAGGCTTCCCGGCGAAGGCTTCCCCAACGTTCAGCGTATCGGCCGCATTAAATGCAAAGATTCAGGCGTGCGAGACTGAGAGGGACGATTACCTGCACTGTGGCCTGTCCGAAGCACTGTAGCGGTCATTCCATCACTGTGCGGCACTGCGGTGACAGAGGCAGAGTGGCGCCTGTGTCAGGCGCCCCCACGTCCATTCCGACCCAGCGACCGGAGGGAGCCATTTATGATGCGGACGTCAGCCGGAGCAAGGGGACGGCGCGGTGACCGGAGTCCATCTAGTGGGCCGTCCCCGCCGCATTGTCTCTCTCTCTCTCTCCCTCTCTCTGTGTGACCAGCTGTCCGCCCCTTCCAGTATAAAAGGGGGCGGGGGCAGAAAGAGAGGGGTTGGATCCTAAGCCATTCATACACACTTGACTGTAAGAGCTCTCGAGCGAGAGCGTTCCAGATCTGAGAATATACCACCCTCGCAGGAGTAGGACTATTACCCGCATCGGGGGTCCGAACCTGGGTAGATCGACTGTCTTTCTGTGAGCGTGGGTCGAAAGCGATCAAGCGGCGAAAATTCCTCCTGACCGAACTACGAATCTCCCACGAGACAAATCTGTATGGTATAGAACACCGACACTTGGTGCCTCCGTTAGACAATTATAAATAGAGTAGAGTATAGTACTCCTAGGAGTACTTTAGCTGAAGTACTCCCATCTTTAGAACATGCCAAGTGTCCCTTCCACCACCCCAACGGCGCCTCCCACCCTCCCCCACCTCCTCAAGGGTGCATCCACGTGTCGCTCCACCTCCCCAAGGGCGCATGTCACCATCCCCCACTTCCCTACGCGCGCAGGTTCCATCAAGGAAATTATAGTAAATTTACGTACGCATTATTGTAAACGTGCACTAAAGTTATAGTAAACGCCAACAGAATATTATTCTGATTACTCCCTCCTGGTGCATGTACGTAGTGCATTAAATACATGAATTTTTCTTTTCATTTTTACTTTTCCTGTTGATTGAGAGCTCCGATTTACGAACCGTTTTCACATACTTATTTTTCACTTTTTTCCAACAAAACTAGACCGGTCTTGCCAAATAAATTTTGCTTTACTATAATTGCTACTCTAATTTACTATAATACAAAAACATAGTAAACCTATTTGTAAAAATAAAATTAGATATGTTGAAGTAAAAAATATTTTCTATAAAATAGTTTACTGTAGTTGGGTAGCAACTTTTAACTAATAAGGAATGTATTTACAAAGGATGTTGTTGAGTTTAAACTATAATAAATTTACAGTAATGAACTTTACAATAATGTGCTAATGAAATTTACAATAATATGTTGCCCAATTTACAATAACGAACATATTTTTGATGTTTTTTCCAACAAAACTATATCGGTCTTACCAAATAAATTTTGTTTTACTATAATTGCTGCCCAACATTACTATAATATTAAAACACAGTAAAAACTATTTGAAAAAAATTTAAAAAATTATTGAAGTAAAAAATATTATCTGGGTGATAAAGTAAGGATTGGGAAACACATGCCAAGCTCCAAATTTAGAAAGCTCTATACATGGGAATACTTTAGAGAGATGACTTAACAACACATATTTACTATAAAACAAATGTTGCTAGCACGCAAGGATCTCTCATGCACAATCAAACCGTATTTACTATAATGCGCAGATGGATTTACAGTAGTCAGAGACTTTGTTTACTATAAAATTATCATCACGTGGCAGGTGTTTTGAAAGACATGAACACACATATCTCTATTACAAAAATTAATTGCCTAACACCTCTATTGTTTGGGCAATGTCATCAGCTTTATCCATTGCAGTCGTTATACCATCATCACTGCACCCGACTTCATCCTGGACATTCTCATTTCGCACTGTGGAAAAAAAGGGTAGCATGTAAGGATTTATATACTACAGAACTTGAAAAGAATATTTATTATAATGAGCACATGTAATTACAGGAGTTAGAGCCTTTGTTTACTGTTAGTAAAACCTATTTATAAAATAAAAATTGGATTTGTTGAAGTAAAAAATATTTTCTATAGAATGTTTCACTATATTGAGAAGCAATGTTTACTATAGCCCACAAGTAATGTATTTACAAGGATTTTGGTGAGTTCAAATTATAGTAAATTTACAATAACGAGCTTTACAATAATGTGCTAAACAATTTACAATAATGTTCCAAAAAATTTACAATAATGTGCAAAGAAACTTTACTAAAAATCTCCACTAGCTGCACAAATTGGGAGCTCTCTTATCACCACTCAGTTTTCTTCTCTTGAACAGTAACACAAATGAATATAAACAACACATTATACAATTAGCATTCATATACCCTATACTTTACCTCTTGCTTCCCTGTATTAATCGATTTAGGGATATCTTCATGCCATTAATACCTATTATTGATTCTTGGATAGAGCAGAATCTCCACTAGCTGTACAAATTAGGAGCTCTCTTATCACCTCTTAGTTTTCTTCTCTTAAACACTAACACAGATGAATATGAAGAACACATTACAAAATTAGCATGTGTATACCAATATGCAGTTGTGTTCATCTAGTTTAATCAACCATGGCGAAAAGATGAAGGATTATTGTTCAAAGTAATGAACATAGATTAAGAAATTTGTTGGAATCGTTATTTCAATATTTTAAAAAGCAAAGAGAAGATTATAGACATTGGATATGGCACAAGTGAAGACATCATGATTCCACTAGTCATTATTGTTATCTGCCACAATGAACAGAAGTTCCACACGAGACATGGCAGCTCTCTAGTAGTATTAACTGGAAAAATATCTCAGTGTTGAGTACATACACAGATGATACATATAAATTTGGTATGTGCTAGAACCAGCAAAAACTGGACAAGAAACTGGATGCTCAGATAACGGATGAATATTGACTATGCAACTATATATGGCAGAACTCTAAAAAAATTAACATGGTCGTAAGATTTCTATTTATGTCAAGAGAAAAGTAATCACATACTTCTTTTTTAAAAAAGTTTTTCTTCTTCAACATTGCAAAGAAAAGAACATGTTCATTATGACAAGTCATAAAAATTAGACTAATTGTCACCGCATAAATACTAAAAAAATAGGATGCATGTTACATTTTGACAAATCAGAGAAAACTAGACTAACTGTCCCCTTAAGAAATACTACCTCCATTTTCTCCATTTTTTTTGTTTGACGCTTTTGACTTTTTGATACGCCTTTGACCAGTCGTCTTATTCAAATTATTTTTATAAATATCATTTATTTTGTTGTGATTTGTTTTATCATAAGCTATGTGTTGCTTCATTTTTGTGGAACAATATAAAAAAACAAGCTGCAACATTGATTAAGTAGGAAAAAATAATCAACACATTTTCATAGAAAATATGAAAATTCATTATTTACTAACCAAAAAATATGCTTTATTGATCGAACGAAACACAAAAAGAAAACACTTGTTAAAGAGCATTTTACCACGAGACACCGCTTGACCTACGTATAATTATATGATGCTTTACTACATAGGACGCCTGAGTTTTACTAAATAAGCTACGATGCTTTTCAGCAGTGTCCCTAGTGATATTATGCTTATGCTTGATTGTATAATTATATGATGTTTTACGACATAGGCATACTTTACTACATAGGCCACCTGGGTTTTATTACGTAAGCTACAATATTTTTCTACAGCGATCATCTATATCTTGATATTTTCATACGAAAACGATGTCGTTTACAAGAAAAGATGGATGAAAACAAGGACGACAAAACATGGCAAACTTTGTCCTTTTTGCAAATAATAAAACATTACATCCTCACCCATATTCATTTTGTTTGCGAAAAAGAAGGCTACCGGAACCTCCCCCATTTCAGTGCAGCATGTCAAATCAAAGTCATTAATTACAGGAAGTTCTAAAAGAAATGAAAGGATCATGCCAATAGACCATAATATTTACAGAACTTCTCATAGTTTGCGAAAGGATTGTTACTCTCTCTCAATTGTAGCACAGTTAGTTGGTCCCTCCCAAACTACCCTCACTTAGCAAACATAGCCATCCTCACTTTCCTGATTTTTTGATGGAAATCATCTTCGGTCTGAGGCCATTCACTGCATGGAGCACCAAGTGCAATGCATAATGTTGTCGGTAACATAGAGTGTCCCTCTGCATGATAGAGAAAGACAAAAAAAAGTTATTACCGGAAATTAGCATCCTTTACTAAAGATGATATGATCTTTACTCTAATTTGTATAGTATATTTATTAACTATGTTGACACTTATATGTGTAGAGACAGGTCATATCACATCTACATATACTGCATCACATGAATCACATAATCAATTACCTTATTTGGTTCTACACCTGTATTTGCAGGCTATGGACTACTTTGGCTGTTCAGTTTAAACCACACTATATAGCTGCTGGATCTCTCTTCCTTGCTGCTAAGTTTCACAACATTAGACTTCCTTCTGAAAAAGGAGAAGTATGGTGGCATGAATTTGATGTCGCTCCAAAGCAATTGCAGGGTATGGTGCTAATATGATGACTCATGAAGTTTTTTTTTCATCCATTGAACTATAAGCCATTATTTTTTTACCTTTGAATGCCATCAATTTTCTGTCATATCTGATGATCAATTACACTTGCATCTGTTATCCAGCAAATGACGGAGCTATTTATGAAAAGAAATCCATGCTCTATGGATCCTGCTATCAGGCCTCAAACTCCTACTCCAATCCAGATGGAGAAACAGCAGACAATAAGCACCCGGTACCCTGTTCCGAGGCGTGCACACTTTTTGAAGAGAAGTCCGAGCAGTCATTTTGAAGAGAATTTTATGGTTAAAAAAAATTCAACAATTGTACAACCGAATTAACTGAGCCCCCAGACCCAGTGATAAAAAAAAAGACAAAAAAAATTGCATCTATTTTAGCCATATAACCATTGATTGGAGTTTTTTTCCCAGTGAAAGTGACATTGTTTTGCATAAAGGATGTATCTTCTACCTGGTGAATAATTTATATATTAATAAACCATGTATCCATAAATTCACTTATGATCAATTCATGTTTTTCCTGTCACGATATAATACTTTAACTCTTTTTGTAATCTCCACTGTTTAATCTTAATTTCATTACTTTTGTTGATTTAGGCCCATTCATGAAGTGAAAATTTTGCGGACTGTTCTCAAAGATTAAAGCACGGCAGTTTGACCTGCAGGTTCATCTGGTTCCTGTTTGGTTATCAAGCCCTGTAATGTGATACATCATTTTGGGAAGAGAAACCAACCATGCCAGCATTTGTACTTTAGGCACTTCGTTTTCAACAGAAATGAACATTTCTACTGACCTGAATGCATGATTGGTGGGTGATCTTTAGGGGGTTAGAATTTTAGAAATATATGCATGATGGCTATTATGGTGTCTGATCGTTTTCGAAGATCTTAGTCTGATCAATCCTTTTTTTTAGGAATAGTCTGATCAATCCTTGTTAATTTTTTTAGGAATGCATGTTCATTGATCCGTTTTATCTATATATATTTATAAGGTCATTATGGTTCACCTAATTGTCTGAAATATTTTCTTCCATTTCAATTTTTTTTGAAAATGGTATTACACTTCCTTCTTGATTGGTGGGTTTTGTAGGAAAGGCCAGATGGGAAGGAATATTTTGTTTGGTTTATGTTATACATGTGCATGCATGATGCATACAGCCTGTGGAGTTTTCGTACAAAGTTCAATGTCAATTATCCATGTATTCTTTCTACAGGGCCAGAAGACAGAACTCGAGAAGGCTTCACCGTCACTGGGTCCAACCGCTCTTTATACAAGAGAGTCAAGAATAAATGAGCTGCCTAGGTTAGAACATGAAACATTATCATTGAAAAGACATCTAGGCCCCTAATTTTGTTTTGGTGATTGATGCCAACTACTAAAGACTCCTACTAACGATTTAATTGAGTTGTGGACAGAAAATTAAATATGGAAATCATTTTGTCAAGAGTTGTCGAAGGGATTGAAGAAATATTCAAATTGGAAGCTCATTTACTCGTCACTTGTAATCTTTATTTTATTGAGTCTACGGACGGCCGTACTATAAAGAGGGATTCGATGAGAAATCTAGTATGAGGTGACTCTGGTGCTCAAGAGATGATCTTAGGTCACATCTTAGTCACCCATTAATTCTCCACTATTTCCAAGCCCAAAACACTTCTCTGTGTTCGGACTGTCCGTGCCCTGCCTCGGACTGTCCGAAGGGTCGGACTGACCGAGGCACCCTCCAGATGCGCTCTCTGTTTTGAATATTTGGAATTACCGGACTGTCCGGTCCGGACTGTCCGAAGGTTCAGACTGTTCGAGGCAGCCTCCAGTTGAGCTCTCTGTCTTGATTTATTCGATTTACCGGACTGTCCGTGAGATCCTTCGGACAGTCCGAACCACTTAGACACATCTGGAAATTCTAAGCCCATATCTCTGATCCACATACCTTCTAAATCTCAAATATGAATTTTGTTCAGGTCACTATTCATAGCCTACCTCGGACTGTCCGAGGGGTTTCTCGGACAGTCCGAATCTCACTTGCTGTACCTTAATCAGTGTTCGCCTAAACGGCCTAAACGGCCGTTTAAACGGTGTTTAAATGGTGTTCAGGCGAACACCGTGCAGTTTAGCCCCTAAACGGTGAATTAAAATGTTGACCGATTTAAACGGTCAAAAACGGGATTAAACGGACTAAACGGGGTAAACAAAATGGGAATAAACGGGCTAAACATTATTAAATGGACCGTTCAGGATATGTAATGCACTAGA
>SPJY01008989.1:0-10964 GCA_005191435.1 Raddia distichophylla
AGTAATTAAAACTTTATTACTATGCATCCCAAATAAATACAAGTCCTGTATCACAATCTTAAGGACCAGTAACATATACAAGTACCGAGTCATCAAGAATAGTACAATCCATATCAATCAATGTCGGTTGTTACAACTCAAATTACGATTACAGTGGCACAAGAGCAATTAATACGGACAAGTCATTACAACAAGGATTTATATTTCAAATTAATACAACCAATTGACAAAGAACAAAGCTAGCTAAACTTCAGCTCTTTCTAATCCTTCTGCCACTGATCTCCTCTCGACTACCCACTTCTTCAACCCATTAACCTGAAAAATAAAGCAGCATATATATATTTATAAGTGGACAGTAATTCGGATTAAACAAGTTGAGCTAAAGGAGGTTATATATAAAGATACTGGTTATAAAAAAAGAAAATCGTGGTCAGAGCTATGTAGCAAAGTGATCACAGGGACACCAGGTCGTCCAGGGCCAGCCGGTCTCCCTCACCGCTACTTGTTCATCCTCGACTGTTTAAACAAACCTGAGATTTAAATTCAACTGGCATTCAGCCAGCAACAAATTAAAAGCTCACATGGAACCATGTAGAATCAACCCAAAAAGAAAGGCACAAAACTCAGGCCAATAACACACATATCTGTTCCCAGGACCATTAAGCTTTAAATCAGCAGAGATAGCCCATCAATCAAGGCCCAACAGCACCAGCCACACCTCAGTACAACAGGTCCAAAGGCAGCCCTCAAACCAATAGAAATTGGGTCACATAACCAGCCATATGAGGACAGCTATAGAGGATCTTTGTTCCCCCACAAAACCAGCAACCAGCCCATAGTTTCCCATCCTGGAAACCACCAAATCAGCAACCAGGTAACACTTGGCAGCAGCAGAGATACGTGGAGGATGCTCCCCAAACACCCAGCTAAGCCATTCCCCATTTAGCTCGGACAGCACCCAAACCCCACTCCCATTTCCACCCTTCTCCCTTCAGGTAAGTACAGCATAGACCAGTGAAACTATAGCTAGGGAAAGGCAGCAAGCATCCAGGAGGAGGTGGCAACAAGCACCCAGGAGGAGGTGGAGTTGCTGCATTGCTGATCCAAGCTCAGGAGCATGGAGGAGCCATCAGGGAGGGAGTAGATCGGCCAAGAAGGAGCAAGTGAGCAGCTGGGCTAGGCTTCCCACTGCTACCACTCAGACCAGCATCAACATAGTAAGACCACACGCATGATCAGCTCTTTCTAATTTCTAGTTGTGGAAATGCACATGCATCTACATCCAAGTATAGCACCCACACCATCCCCACCTCATCAGTTATTATGAATCTATGGAAAATCAACATCTTTGTCACTCCAAGCACGTGCACGTTCATCTCAATGAAAATATGTAGAACATCACTTATCGATCTGTCCACCTAGCACTAACATGTCTTAATACACCTCAAATCAGCTTGTACAGCAAACAGACACCGGACACTGGATCACAGCCTCAAATGCACATGCAGGTCACTTAGCAATCTCTACCACCAAAACCCACATCATGCACACATTTCCTATTTTTACTAGTAGCAGCAAAGGGTAAGGCAGCATCTTCCCAACCTACAGCTGCTAGGACCAGGGGAGCCACGCCGTGGTTGCCGTTCTGTGGCCCTAGAGGTCGCTGTTTACTCCCCGGCGCAGGAGCAACCAGTCGGTACCAACACAACCGCCATCAGACAGTGTCACCTCATCTTGGACCCCAAACTCAACAATGGTAGCCAAAGCGCTAAATCATTCTAGTAAATATCTTGTTAATCCTCAGCACTTAGCCCAGCAAGCCAAGAACATATTGAACAGATCGCAGTGGCCACACCACTATAGTGTAAATCAGAATAATTAGGAGGGGAAGAATAGGGGTCTTGATTGAAGAAGATGAGCAGTAGAAAGAGTAGCCTGGGTGGTAGAAGCAGAGGGGGAGGTGGAGCTCGCCGGCGTGGGGGCAAGGCAGAGCCGCCGGCACTGCCACGGAAGCCATCGCCGGCCCCAGGCTGCTGCCGCGTCGCCGCCGTCCCAGGCCGCCGCCGCGTCGCTGCTGTCCCACGGCCCTAGGCTGCCGCCGCGTCGCCGCCGTCGCCCTGCAGCCGAGAGGGAGGTGGAGAGGGGGGCGCGGGTGAGACCGAATGAGAGAGGGGAGGATGAGGGAGAGAAGTGGGGGCAGAGCAGGGCACGGGAGCAGGGAAGCCAAATTCGTGCATGCATCGGCACCGCCGCCGTGTGAGGAGAGAGAGAGGGGGAGGGAGGCAGTGAGCAGAGAGTGGAGAAGAATTGGGGAAAATAGGACCTGAGATCAACCTATTTTCCACTTAGCCTCTGGCGACCGAGGGCGACTCGCATGGCGGCTCGCCTGTTCGGGCTAGGGTTTTGAGGGAGGCAGAGTTTTCTCTTCCGCCACTCTGAGGGGTGGGCGAGTGGTGGTTCGTAGGGGTGGGCATAAAAATACCATACCGAAATACCATACCGAAACACCGAACCGAAATACCGAAATTTCGGTATTTTGGTATTTTGGCATTTATCTCGGTATCTGTTTTTGCACAGTTCGGTATTTGGTATTCGGTTCGGTATTCAGCTTACAAAAACCGAAATACCGATCAAGCCCACATACACAGCTCCTTATATGCAATTTCTAGCCCAATCATCCACCACGGCCCGTTTGGCCCAAAATGTCCTCAACTCCTCATCCAAACCCCAGGTCCCCAGCCCACTCCTGCGCCGGCCTCCTCCCCCCATTCACCTGTGCCTTGGCGGCGGCCTCCTCTCCTCACCCGGCGACCGCGTCTCCCGGCGGCCGGCGCGGCCTCCCCGGCGGGCGGCGTCCCCTGGGCGCGGCTTCCCCGGTGAAGGCCTCCCCCGGCACGGCCTCCTCCTCCGACGGCCTCCCGCCCTCCCCCGGCGACTGGCGCGGCCTCCCTCGACGACGGCCTCCCCAGCCCCCGGCGACGGCCTCCCCAGCCCTCGGCGACGGCTTCCCCCGGCGACGGCGTCCCCTCGGCGACTAGCGCGGCTTCCCCCGGCGACGGCTTCCCCTGGCGACGGCGTCCCCGGCGCGGGTAACTCGATGTCTCGATCTACCGAAAATACCGGAATACCGTACCGAATTAATTCGGTATTTTTGGTATCGGTAGCTATTTTTCTAGTCATAATTTCGGCATCCATTTTGTGAATACCGAACTTTTTGAATACCGTATATACCGAACCGAATACACCGAAAATACCGAACGCCCACCCCTAGTGGTTCGGGTCGGTATGGGGAGGGAGCGAGTACCACAAGGTGAGGGAGGGAAGGGGTGGAGCGTGCAAGAACGAAGCCTAGTCCAGCGAGATCTGGATCAGGAATCGGCAACCTGTCCAGGGGGAGGAGGAGGAGATCGGGAGGGGAAGGGGGTTTCGGCTGCTCTGAGCCCGGATCTGAACAAATCGCCTGCAGATGGGGGGGGGGACGACGTGAGGAGTCCTCGGAGGCCATTTTACAACGCTTACAAGAGCTCGATCTGTCCAGAGAAAGAGGCAAGAAGGTGATAAAGTACAAAAGCTCAGATGGAGAAGGCCTTTTGCTTCCAGATTGGGGATTGGTTGGTAAGCTGCCGTCTCCAAGATCCTTGTCCGCTTTGTCTGTTCTTGAAGCGCTTCAAGCTGCTTGGGGAATTCGTAAGGGGCTCTCCATCTCGCTGATGGGGAGAAACCTCTTCCTTATTGCCTTGCCGTCAAAGCGGGAAAGGAGCAGGATTTTGAGGTCGGGTCCCTAGAACATTAGTAATCAGGCCTTACTGCTGCAAAGGTTGGATAAAGAGAAGAAACCTGCTGAACACACATTTGAATCCTTACCAATTTGGGCGCAAATTTATAGAGTCCCTCTCCAGTTAATGCACGAGGAGGGGGCGACAACTGGGGGCGCAGTTGGGAGAAGTAATGGAAGTGTAGACAAACCAAGACGGTGTGGCGTGGGGAGAATTTATGAGGGTGAAAGTCGCTGTTAGAGTGAACCAGCCTCTACACAGAGCTTGTTTTGTCTTAAAGGAAGGTAGTGATAAAGAAGAAGTCCTTCCGGTACGGTATGAGCACCTCCCTTTCATTTGCTTTGGCTGTGGGGTTTTGGGACATGACCTAAAGGACTGCAGCTCATACAGTGAGGAGGAGGGCGAACTACCCTTTGGTATGTGGATGAGAGCTCCAGTGAGTCGTTTAAACAGCTTACGTAGAAGAAGTGTTAGCAATAGCTCAAGAAAAAAGGAAGGTCACAGTACTGAAGAATCAAGAAGTACCTGGAGGAAGGGAGAGAATAGCTGGGGGAGGGGATCGGGGAATGTAGAAACTGAAGAGGGAGGTGACGGGGAGAAGGAGGTAACATCGCCTCTGAAACTACAATTGCCAATGGAACTTGAATTTTGTGGGAGGGCCAAAGCATCCCTACAATTTGATGATCATCAAGGGGTTTCGGTGGGAGGGAAGCAACACGACCTGATGCCAAGGGAAGGTGTCGACGGTTGGGATATTGACCCAAGTCAACCAAGGCTCTTCAAAGATTGAGATAGGAGACACGCCGAACAGAACGAACAACAGCGAACAGGAGACAGGGGTTTTTATCCTGGTTCAGGCCTCTCGGGAGAGATAATAGCCCTACGTCCAGCCTTTCTTTAATATCAAAGATGATTACAAGAGATGGCTCGACGAGACGAATAAGTCTCGGCGAGATTATGGTGTTCAGGGAGCAAAGTGCTATGATCAGGTGTCTAACAGATGCTAAAAGCTAGATCAAGTCCGATGAACTTGGACGTCGTGCCCTCTACACGTCGTAGGGGCTCGGTTTATATAGTACGGAGCAAACCGACCTACCAAGGAATATCGGGCCGGGCTAACTACGAGATCGCAACGAACTCATACATGCCAAATACAACCGGCCGTAATTCAATCCCCGATAGAAGGTGTAAGTGCCCAGGAGAAGGCGTAGAATCACGAGATAAGTGTTCCTAAGGCAACAAAACACACATTTGTGAGACTCGCTAAAAAAAAGGACATGGTGGAAAGGGGACTTAACTTGGAATCGGTCCCAGGGAGTGGGGGTCTGTAGAGGAGCATCGGCATTGTTGTTGTGGAGGACGACACGTCAGATGGCTTGAAGAGGCCTAGGATGGTGTCTGAGCCTGCAAGTTCAAACCTGGCGGTGGCTGAAGCTCAGCCACGCGGGGGGCAATGTTAGCCCTTAGTTGGAACTGCCATGGCCTTGGGGCAGCTGCGGCGGTTCATGAACTGCGTTCCCTGTTAGGAACGGTTCGCCCCCAAGTGGTTTTTTTTTGTGTGAAACTAAGAAACAAAAGGAAGAAATGGAATGGCTGCTGAAAAGCTTTGGCTTTGACGACTGTGTGGCCGTGAGCTCGGTTGGTAGAAGTGGGGGGTTGGCCTTGGGGTGGAGGGGCGTCTCTTTCTCTGTGAGCTCCTTTTCGGGATACCACATCGATGGAAGAATTGTGGAGACAGATAATCGAGCTTGGCGGTTGACGGGTGTCTAAGGTGAACCAAAGTCCGATCAGCGTCACAAAAGCTGGACGTTGTTGAGGTTCCTAGCTGCCCAAGATGACACACCTTGGTTATGCTTGGGAGATTGGAACGAGGTGTGCTGGCCTGAGGAGCACAGGAGCAGGAGGGTGCGCCAGGCTAGACAGATGAGAAATTTCCGTCTTTGTCTAGAAGATAGTGGCCTTTTGGATGCAGGCTTTACTGGTCTGCCGTGGATGTGGTGCAACAAACAGAAGGGAGAGAGTAATGTAAGAGCAAGACTCGATAGGGTTGTGCACACGGCTTCCCTTACTAAGAATGGTGAAGTGGTGAGGGTTCAGCATCTGTGGACGGCGCAATTTGGCCATTTGGCCTTGAAGGTGTTTTTTGGGACCCCGGAATTCGTTGTGGAGGGGATTAATAAGCCATTCCGGTTCGAAGCCATGTGGCTGAGGGATGAGCGTTTTCCTAGCTTCATGGAGGAGGAATGGAGGAGGTTGAATGTGGAAGTTGGGGGAGTTTTTTGGATAAGGTGAGGGAGATGACAGAGAGTCTTGGGCGATGGGGGCGTAATGAGTTTGGCTCAGTTAATAGGAATATTAGAGAGTTGAGAAGATCAATCCAAGAAAGGTGTGAGAGGGGGGAAGATCCACTCTCTGTGGGAGTCTTAGGGGCTAAGAGAAAGCTGGATGAGTGGTTGGAGAGGGAAGAGGTGATGTGGAGGCAAAGAGCGCGCCAACTGTGGTTAAAAGAGGGAGATAGAAACACAGAGTTTTTTCACAAAAAAGCATCGGGGAGAAGAAGAAAAAACCACATACAGGGGCTGAGGAGGGAAGATGGTAGTTGGGTGACAGGGGAAGAGGAGAAGAGGGAGATTGCTAGGTTGTTTTACACTAACCTATTTTCTTCGCAGGGCCATCTTAATCCGGATCCTATCCTTACTAACATCGGTAAGGTGGTGTCGGATGAGGAGAATACAGTGTTGCCGAGGAGAATACAGTGTTGCAGAAGGAGGTGTCTATGGAGGAGGTGAAACAAGCCCTCTTTAGCATGGCTCCTTTGAAGGCCCCGGGACCAGATGGTCTACCCGCTATTTTCTTCCAGAAAAATTGGAACTTGATGAAGGAGGGTATTTTGCAAACAGTTAGGAATTTTTTGAAGGGGGAAATTCAAGAAGGGCTGAACGAGACAGTTATTGCTCTCATCCCCAAGAAGAGTAAACCAGAATTTTTGAAGGAGTTCAGACCGATTGGCTTGTGCAACGTCCTGTACAAGGTGTGCTCAAAGTGTCTCGCTAATCGGCTGAAAAGAATTTTGCCGGGTATAATATCCCAGGAACAGAGCACCTTTATTCCTGGGCGGCTGATCTCTGACAACATCCTTTTGGCTTATGAATGTCTGCATGATATTAGGCAGAGAGGAGGGAAGACCTCGAAGGTTTGTGCAGTTAAGCTTGATATGGAGAAGGCGTATGATCGGGTGGAGTGGTTGTATCTAGAAGCTATGATGCTTAAGATGGGTTTTGGGAACAAGTGGGTTTCTATGGTCATGAGATGTGTCAAATCCTCGGCTTGCAGGGTAAAGGTGAATGTAAGATTGTCAAGGGAATTCAGACCCACAAGAGGAATTAGACAGGGAGACCCTATTTCACCGTATCTTTTTGTCATTTGTGCGGAAGGATTTACGGCTTTGCTTAGACAGAAAGTCAATGAGCAAGCTTTGAGAGGGATTCAATTCGGAGAGGAGGTGGTCTCTCACTTGCTGTTCGAGGACGATTCTATCATTTTCGCCAATTGCGACGAATAGGGCATCAAGGCTTTAAAAGAGGGATTAAAAACATATGAGGAAGGTTCAGGTCAGAAAATCAATACAGACAAATCAAGCATCTTTTTCAACCCTCGGTGTAAACAGGAAGTGCGCAACAAAATTAAAGAGGGCCTGGGTATTTGGGTGGAAGCTAACAACGCGGTCTATCTTGGACTGCCGTCTGTGGTGGGGCATAAGAAGGAGGAAGTCTTTAAGCCAATCCTAGAGAGAGTTGAGTAGAAAATAAATGGCTGGAATGAGAAGTTTCTCTCAAGGGCCGGTAAGGAAATTTTAATTAAAGCAGGTGTGCAAGCCTTACCAACCTATGCAATGAGTGTCTTTTTGATCCCCGTTGGTCTTTGCAAGAAAATTGAGAGCAAAGTGGCTCAGTTCTGGTGGGGAGGGGTGCCAAGTCATAGGAAGGTGGCTTGGAGCTCTTGGAAGAACCTTACAAAAAGGAAATGGGATGGGGGGTTGGGCTTTAGGGACTTAACTCTGTTCAATTTGGCAATGCTGGGAAGACAGGCTTGGAGGATCCTAACTAATCCACAGTCCTTGTGCGCCAGAGTCTTGAAGGCTAAGTATTTCCCCTATAGTGAGTTCTTGGATGCGCCTGTCCCAGGTATGGCATCTCAAACTTGGCGAAGCATGTGTAGGGGGCGCGATGTGGTAAAGAAGGGTTTAATCTGGAGAGTTGGCAATGGAAAACATATAAGGGTGTGGGAAGATAATTGGATTCCTAGAGAGTCCTTACAAAAGCCCCTCGGAAGGCCGACAGTGTCTACAATCAAAATGGTCCAAGAGCTCATGCTACAAGAGGAGAGGAAATGGGATGAAGAAAAGATAAGGTCAAATCTTTTTCCCTGTGATGCTAAGGATATTCTGAACATTAGAATTTGCGAGTATACTGCCGAGGATATACCAGCTTGGCATTATACAAGTAAAGGGCATTATTCTGTTAGATCAGTTTACCGCATGTTGAAGGAGGAGGCCAGACAGAACGGCGGTGGTGATGGAGGTCAAGGAAGTGGGTGTCGTTTGCTAAGGAGTCGATGCTGGAAAAAACTCTGGAGCTTCCATATAGCCCCGAGACACAAAGTGCTTCTTTGGCGCATTGCTAAACAAAATTTGCCGTTAGGCCAAAACCTAGTGCAACGAAACATCATCAGAGATCCCAGATGCGCCCATTGTGACCAAGTTGAGGATGACAGGCATGTGTTTTTCCAGTGTCCCTTTGCGAAGAGGTTATGGAAAGATCTAAGTTTTGAAGCTCGCTATAGAGGGGAAAAAGGGTCAAACCTGGCGGACTGGATGCTGGATACCGTAGCGCTGCTGGAAGAAGATCTGTTGAGCGTGTTGGCGGCGGGCCTGGCGGAGATCTGGAGAACACGGAATGAAGCGAAGTTCCAAGGGATGGCAGCTGAACAACAACACTCCTCGGCTCGTGCAAAAGCAGATATAGAAGCTTGGGTGAAATCACAGAAGATAGAGAAGGGGGAAAATCCAGGCACAAATTTAAGTGGTGAGGGTCGAGCGCTTGGCGAACCTGCGACTGGAGAAATACGAATCGAGGTGGATGCGGCGTGGAAGCCTAAAGATCTGACATCGGTGGCGGCGGTGGCAAGAAATGGAAGCGGAAGCCTCATGGCGGCGGTGGTTCGTCCAGAGCGTGGAGTCTCTGAGCCGGCGGAGGCGGAAGCCCTGGCAATCTGTTTGGGTAGAGATCTGGGAGCTCGTCTGCAGCTGAGCGATGCTGTGGTTGAATCGGATTGCAAGGCGGTGGTTTCGGCAGTGCGGCAGGAGGAGGAGGATAGGAGCAGATGGGGGGCATTGGTGGAGAGCATCAAGGTGGCGTGCAAAAGGGGAATGTGGCTGGGCTTTATCCCCAGGGCGCAGAACACTGCAGCCCACAGGCTGGCCAAATGGGGTAATTCGCTGAATGCAGTAGCTAGCTGGGCTGCCGATTGCCCGATTTGGTTTAATGTTTGGGGCCCGAAGGCCAGTGTAATCCCAGATTCAGTTGTAAACGATCTGATCAGTTAATGAAAGGCTATGCTATTCTCAAAAAAAAAAATTGGGGAAAATTGCGGGAAAATTGAAGGGAATGGCTAGGGATTTGGTTTTGAGCCGGCTTGTTCTAGCTAGCCTACGGCTCGGCTTGGACTGGGTTGGCACCGGCTCGGTTTGTAGATGATTGGCTCGGGTTAATGGAGGCTACACATATTCAAGTTTAAAATACAATCAAATTGCTAAACAGAACAAATCCTAAGAATATTATTCAAAATAAAGTAAAGTGAATCACATCACCAAAATATCTAAGTTTATATGTAGAATTTGCAATTGAATTTTAGTACTATTATAGATCGCAGGAGACGAATTAAATCAAGCGGAGAGTTTTCCATCGGATTTTGTCGGCACTGATTGTTTTGAACCAATGGAGGCAAGCATTCCTTTGATATTGAATAGTGTATTTCAGCTTTATGCTTTATTTTTCTGCATATACACCTCTAGCATGTATTGCATTTACTGTGTTTCTTAGAAAACTAAATTGCATTGAGGAGGAAGGAAGAAGTGGCTCGATCAATGGAGCGATTAAGTCGTTAGTATTATTATGGTGGGTGAAGGGTGTCCTGGAAAGGTACAGAGGACAGGCGGGGCCCTTCGCATGGTAGAATATAAGGACAACCACCTACACTCGGATACAGAGCCGTATAAGTTAGTATCAACCTTGGTCTCGCGTAGCGGACAGAGAAGGTTATCTAGTCGGTGGTTACATGCTCCACATTGGGTAAGTAGATACTTAGGAGGGGTGGGTGGTGGTCCGTGCACCCAGGGTGAGCAGACCCATGGTTTTCCCCGACCGGTGGCACTGTACTATGCTAGAGGCTACTCAGCGACCGGCGTTGGAATGAGTAGAACGGAGACGGGGATAAGTGATGGAGGACGGGGTTGTGAGTAAGGTGCGTCTAAAGATAAACACCATCACTTGTCCTACGACCGGGCTGGAGATGTAACCCACCGTATTAGAATAAACACTCTGGGCTCTGGATTTATTCAGGGCGACTACGGGTAAAGTGGTACAAATCTACGCAGGTTAAAATCATGAATTCATACCAATCTCCTGGAATGGAGATTACGGAGGCTAAGTCCGCCTCATATACGAGTGCTAGTAGATTTTTCTTAAATTAAAAGAAACCAACTCTTTTAATAAAAATCTGTATTTTGATTGGTAATGGGGAACGAGGTGTTGGCACAGGCTTGTCTTGTAAGAGCAAAAGTTTTGTTTTATAGTTTCATTGCTATTATTGCTTGCTGAGTACTTTTGTACTCACTCTCGCTATTTAATCCCTTGTTAGATTGTATGTTGGGTGGAGACTTTGATTGTTACTGTGGCATTGTGGAGCGCGATGGTCGCTAGCAGTTGTAGAACTTCCAGAAGACAGGGATTCTTAGGAGGATGTCTTTCGTGGTGCCTTGCATTGGGAATACCAACGGGCCTAGCTACTCATCATGGCATCATTTGGGTAGACTTAATTGTAACTTAAGTAAGTTTAAGATTCTATTGTATTAATTAAAGACTTTCTGCCCTACGTGGCACTTTGATTTGGCTCGCATCCGAAGTGGCA